>CM050325.1:150416128-150741128 GCA_027475135.1 Bactrocera correcta | reverse complement strand
TTTAGGAAATCATATCGAACACATTTGCAATCGAGTGTGGCAACTATGCTCAAAAGGTGATAGCGTGTCTCGAAAGTGCTGCAGAAGTGTTTGTCAACCCGCTCTTTTGGCTTTGGCTCCATGTATTTATTTGCTCGCGTGTGAATTGGCGGCCGACAGTGTTGGTGTTAGTGCATTTCGGTTAGGGTCCGTCTACAGAATATTTGTGTAGTTGTTCTTGTACGAGCGTATTTTGATGGTTCTTTGGTTGCTGAAATTTTAATTAAAACGGAGATGAAAAACACGATCGAAGTGTGGCCCAGCGAACATAAATACACACTTACAATGAGACAGGCAGCCGCTGGCCAGACAAACGGATGTTGATGTACTTTTATAACCAGCAAATTAAATCACCGCTCCGGTGTGGATGCAAGCTGCTATGTGTCCCGGTGACGTCGCCTAGAACGACGTTGTCTGTGGTTGTCTGAATCCAATATCATTGTCGGCGTCTGGCGGTGACATGACAGTTGCTGGTTGGAAATTACCGGCGCTCTGTTTACACTCGCTTAGCGGTTTCTGTTCACGCCTCCTGCACACACCTTTCAATTTGCTCCGACCGCATTTTACCAATCATTTTGTCTGTGTCTGTTACTTGTATTAGTTTTCATTTCCGAAATTAGTGCCGAACTCGCTTGTTCATATGTCTGCTCGAATTCGTTGGTGTAGCGACCTGCCTTTCATTCATTGTGGCAAGGGCTCCATTTACACTGTGGTTTTCAGTTTTTTCCATTTTGGCTTAGACACGTCGTTAGCTCTTGCTGGTATGTGGTTAAAGATTGGTTGTCAATGTTATTATATATCACTTTAAACTGCTTTGGCTTTAGAGTTGTTGTTATTTAAGAGCATGAAACTGTCTGGAAATAAACTACTTACTTAATTGCTTTGGAAAAGCGAGATCTGAGAATTTGTGTCTATGTACTTTTACCTAAGCTTAATTTAGAAGATTATTATGATGAATTGTGAATACAAGTTGGCCGTTTTCGCACCACATAAATGAGGATAGTTCTTTCTTGTGGTCGATCGATCATCAACTTTCGACAAGACTGGTTTAGAAAATAACTGTACAGTATTAGAATTGGATGATAAGTTTATGAGAGGAAACTAATAAAATATATATTTCCAAGCTTTCAATTGCTCGACAAATTCCTTTTCGCGGGAGATCTATGTAATCGTCAAGTAGTATACTTTTAGTTCAAGGGAACTTCATTGCACTTAATTGGCTTTGCTATCTTAATTATATTGATTTTGGTTACTTCGAAATGTTGCCCAATTTAAGTTAAGCTTCAGTCAATCATATCATTCTCCAGACAAATTCATACTCTCATACTCTCTCATTTCTTTGCTTTGAAACTTTCAGTCTACAATCGACACTACGACCTTAATACCGAAACAACCGTTGCCGTCCTCCACCGAAAACCTCAGTAATGGAAACTGCGTCAATGCGAAATCCAATAGAGAACAACATTCGTCAATAGACGAAAGCAATACCACCAAACCGTCCACCACGACCAGTTGTGCCGCAAAAAATACATGTAATGGTGCGAGCGACGTCACTGCCGTCGCCACTATCAATGAGAAACCAGATGACCTGTTGCTGTTGGCGGCTGAATGCTACACTGCAACACCAACTACAACCGCAATGCCATCACCATTAAAGCCCAGTGATAACAATAAGTCGAAAGCTCAGGCCAATCTATCTAACAACTCCGTCCAAGAGAACTTTACACGTCCTAATGGCTCTGTCACGAAGATGACTTTGAAAAACAATCACCTGATCGTTGAGACTGAAGAGCGACACGTAAGTGCGCCATGTTTAATGTTGAACATTTGCCATTGGCTGCTGGGTGTTGGGTGTTGAGTGCTTAATGTTGATTTTTCGTTGGTGTTTTTGATGCCTTATGGGCTTGGGATGATCCAATGTGTGATTGTTTTTGTTGCTGGGCGACATGTGCTGGGCATTGAAGGATTTGAGGGGCTTTATTTGGCAATTGCAAATTGTTTGGCATCCACGAGAGCCTTCTCACATCTACACCCCCATTCGCACATGCACACATCTGAAGCATTTACCCACCCATGGCACGTCACTGAAGCGGTTCAACATTCGTTTGTTTGCTTAACTTCTTCTTCTACTTACTTCTTCTTCTGCACTTACATGTTCTTATTTGTTTGCTCTTCTTGTCGTTATCGTAGTCTTTGTTATTCTTACCTTTCTTGGCATTTTGTATTTGCTGTTGTTGTTGTTTGCTTGTACTTATTGTTGTATGTATTTATATGTATTTGTACTTGCTCTTGTTGTTGTAGTTGTCGTTAATTTCGTTGTTGACACATTCAAGTCCTTTTACAACCTCAAATTTTTCCTCCTCTCTTTCGGGTTCTCACCACTCTCTGTATGAATATTACGAATTTGTTGGTATATATGTACTCTAGCGCTCTTTGCGTTGTTGTTGTTGAATGTCCTTGTTATGAAACCCACTTTGCAGACTCTGAACGTACGTAACATTCGTCGAAAGACTTTGGAAGATGAAGTTGCGAAAAGTGAAGCACTTGAGAACTCTAAACTCATCGCGTTCGAACAAGAATATTATCCCTAATGTTCAATGTTGGCATACGGATGTACATTTGCACGTTTTAACTCCAATTTAATTTTTGTTTTTGAAAGCTTTATGTAAATTTTTCTAAGCTCTTTAAAATATGGGCGAAAAATTATGCTAACGAGCCGAATCCGAAAGTACGAGTAAATAGGCATTTCTTTAATGAAATTGTATCTATCTTGATGTAGTCCTATAGAAATTATCCAGCACGCCACATAGTAAATTTGTGCATTTTGTACTCTCACTTCAGAAATCTTTTCATTTGCAAATACATATGTAAATTATTTTGTTCTGTGTAGAAACCCTCTAAATGCATTCAATCATTTTCTTATTTCTCTTAGGATATTTCACGGGTTGCCCGAGAAACAAAAATGCATTATAATAACTCCGAGAAGGATGGTGTTTTTGTCGTTGAAGTTGCACGGGGCGTCGACTCCAAAAGCATGCCCGGCAGCCCTATAACCGAAGAGCCGCGTCCAATCTATGAAGGAACACCGGCAGCTGCAGCCGCAACCATTCTGCGAACAGAGGATGAAAAGATATTGCGGAATCATGAGGAGATACAAATCCACCAACCTCCACCAGAGGCTATACATCAGCAATTTCCAAATTTTATAGAGGAAGTTACCGAACGTAGTTTGCATCAGATCGTGGAATTGGAAGAGCCGGCCCTATCACCAAACATGGTAAGAGATGACGCAACTGCAGAAGAGAAATCTAACCTCGTACATAATTCCAATACCGGTTTGTCCCAATCCGATTTGAGCTCTACATCGTCCACTGACTCCAACAAACGCTATTCATATGGCAATCAAGAGCTCTATATCATTGAATCAGCATCATATGTTACCGCGTCACCATCCGCGCACTTGCCACTCGTACGTCCAACCGCTCACAATGTGGGCGAGGATGATGACCATAGGTCAGAAAATGGACATAGCCTAGAGAATTCTCCCGCTGCGCAAGGAAATGGCACTACTAAGATGGCCAATGACAGCTCCGACTGTAATGAAGTGTCCAAAAATGAGCAAAATAAAGAGAACATATTCTCGAAGAGTAATATGAAAGTATCTAAGGTGAGTGAAGGCCTGTCGAACGCTAATGCAACTGAGATTTCGTCGGATAGCGGACAGATGACGCCAACAGACCCGGAAAAAAAGGTAGAGACCACCGCTACTGGCACAGAAGAGATTGTTGAAGTAGTAAAAGAAGAGGAAAAACCAGAAGTCAGCCTTGAAAATGAAGATACACAGTCTAAGGAGCAGGAAGAAAATGTTTCAGTTCGTACAGAAGACACAGCAAGGAATGATAACTCAAATGAGGGCTTAGGTGAGACCTATATTAACAACAACAATATATTAGAGTGTACGAACCAGGTGGAAGCCATAAATAACACTGAGCTCAACACACTAAATCAAAGCACCGATATTGTTGTAGATGAAGAACATGAAGAAGATAAACAGATTTCGCCCAAATTTGGTGAAGATGAAGAGAGCGTAACGAATATTGATGTAGCTCATCCCTCATTTCCACAACCAATACTTTCCAATTATGGCTACGATAGTATCATTAGCTTACCTGATCCACCATCCACCGAAGAGATAAAGCAATTAGCCGACTTCGCCGGCTTAGAGAGTAATCAATTAGACTCTTTGCCACCACCGTCGCCACCACCGCCACCGATTACCGCTGATCTAAATGACAACAATACGAACGTAGAGATTAAGGCAAAAGCCGTAGACACCACTACCACCAGCTCATCTACCATCGAAGACTCATACGACGCCACTCCGACTCAGTTGAAATTGAAACAACTTTTATACAACAACTCTACAGAAACATCAGCAAACGACTTTTGCCAAGCGGTAGTGATAAACGGTAACAACCACGACACAACCAACGGCAATCTCAATGGTAACGCAAATTCTTCCCGTACCGACTTGAATGGCCACGAAATGACTAACGGGCATGATGTGAATTTGGAGCTGAGTCCCAACGACGAAAGTAATGCAGCTGGCACGGTGCCAGAAACTCCACTCACTCCACCGGAGTCACCAGCACTCGCCTCACCCATACACTACACGAACAGCATGAGTACAATTAATGGCATGAACGGCGTTAACAGGGGCATTTGTGGCGGGCCAATGCCTGTTGC
This sequence comes from Bactrocera correcta, assembly GCA_027475135.1. NCBI lineage: Eukaryota > Metazoa > Arthropoda > Insecta > Diptera > Tephritidae > Bactrocera > Bactrocera correcta. Next base: position 150,736,343 of record CM050325.1, on the reverse strand, counting down.
CGTAGACGTCAATGGTAGTTAATACGAATGCCGAGCAACAGCCATCTTCTGCAGGCCTTGAACCCACACAAGTGATGCTGTCGTTATTCGCATTAGTGACTGGATTTTGACTTCTGGAACTTCTGAAACTTCAAGGGTATGTGGAAAACTTAATGGTTATGTCGAATTTCTCGAGCAATGCAACGAACGAACTAACAATTGACGCAGAAGCGCAATGTCGGTGGAAGTCCGGACGAAGGGGAGTATGCAATAGATTGAAATAGAATATTTAGCAAGTAAACGCATATTTGTATCTTAGACTGTAAGTTTTTACGATACTTAGTCAATGGCAGTGGTCTGTTTTATAAATGATAATAACCCGATCAATTTCATATACAAGTACTCTACATGCAAGTTAAGCCCAGTCCTCATTGGACGATAAATGAAAACGAAATAAGTAAATTTAGAGGATATAAGAAACCTAAGCAAGCAATGGAGGAAAAAAGTAATGCTCGTTATTACGATGAGTTCTTAATTTAAATTGTTAGTAGACGTACCAATGGGCACGAACGTTTCGAGTGGAAATATTCTCTATTAAATGGAATGTTTATGGCGGTTTTATTACAATAATGAGTAAATGCAACCCTCGGCCGTGATGCCAGAGGTTATAACTTAATATATTAATGAATTGAAGGAGTAATGATCAAATGGAAGAGCGATTAAAAAACACGGTTAGCAGACAGACATTTACTGTTAGTTACGAATAACTTTGAACTAGATATTGTAGCAGGCCATCATCAAATCATTCCAAACGTAAAGAAAAAACTCAAAACTTGAAGTAAGGTTATGAAGAGGAACACGATTTGCCAATATATACATATAGTTGTAATGACATATACACCCAAACCCATTATTATACTCGAACGACGAGCATGCATGTGCTTGTACTCGGAAAAATCATATATCCATCAATAGTAAGAAAATAGTACTTAGATTAAATTTTGCCGGAAATTATTACCTGGCACCCTATAGAAAAAGGGCTAGTCAGTCAAGAGTCTAGAGGGTCTAGAGAATTTTCCGTCATTCAGTTACTATATACATACATACGTGCATATACACACACTTTTGTGAGCCCCTTACTTAGTGTTTGGCAAGTAGTTTTGTAGAATTCCCAGCAGTTTTCATGATAAGTATTTGCGCTTAGGGATTTCGTAAATCGCATTTAATATACTTATATTAGAGGACGAAACATGCGACGTGCATTAATACTCGTATATACATACCATACTTACTTATTAGATGTCTAGCAATAGAAAGAACTCGATTTAGAAAATACTCGAACTTCAAGTAACCAAGTTCAAGTGTCGACCAATAATTCGTGCCAGCAAATTAGCCAAATTTTATCACAAATTTATTAAGTCAAAACTATAGATTTTTTGAAAGAATGCGAGAGTGCGACTTTCCAATTGAAAGGAAGTAGAAGGCGCATTTCGAGTTGACTTAGTGCTAACATATTTAAACCTTGTCCACACACCCACACCCCCGACAAACTTAAAAACAAACCTTCGTCTGTTGGATAAAACCCTATTTAAATGTCTATCTATTGTTCTTATTCAACTTAAACAGATATAGTGTAAAATACGAAAATGAAATAACAGAAATTAATTTAGGAGATTGTGAACAGATACGAAGACCAAAATGAGCAAACCAATAAACACAGAGAAAAAGAGTAAAATGAGGCAAAAGAATGAATATGTGCCGATTTTTACATTTTACAAAAGTTTACATTTAAAATTACTCGGGAGTCATTCCACTTAAAATAATCCGTAAGAGCAAAAATTGCAATAGATTAATAGATAAACAAAAATGTCAAGATTTAGAAACGAAAATGAAAAAGATAAATATGAAAAAAATCGCCTATTATTTAAGCTGAACTAATGCAAGCCAGAGGAAACCTTTCTCAGCAGACAACCGGGCGCTCTCAAGAGGTAAGGAGCAAGGAGACGAAAACTGAAAAAATGCCTCGGGGTTTCTTCCAAGTGTATTTTCGCGTTTTACTATATTGAGGGTTCGGGTAAAGAACGATATGTGGAGAAATTAATTAAATAAATTCGTAAAAGCTGTTTATTGCGTACATAAATTTTTAAATTTTAACAATAAGTAGTTATAAATTCGCAATGGAGGCAATTGTAAATGCGGACAGATGATTTTAAAGGCGAATTCGACCGACAAAAGTGCAATGCGCAAGCAAATTATAAAAAGTAAATAATACACAATTAAAAATGTATTAAATGCCAAATTGCGAGATGTAAGCAAACGTAAAGGTTAATTTTGTGAATGAAAAATCAAATGAACAAAAAAGACAAAAACACAAAAAAATTATGAACAAAGTAAATGTGATTGTTATTTAAACTTGAAACAAATTATTAATATTAATAATAATAATTATGGTAAATGAAAAATGGTAATAAACTAATTAAAAATAAAAACAAATCACTTGTTTGTTATTTCACGTAGGCGGATGGATTAAGCGGCTAAAGGGGGTGAAATGTTCAATAACGTTGGAGTTCAGTAAAAAAGAGAATACACTGCAACTGGTGATACACAATTATACAAACACAATCTCCTGTATTTTACTGTTTTGTAAAGTCTGCTTAACAAATTTCGTATAATGTGAAGTTGTATATGTATACGTTAATAAATACATACACCAGGGGTTTTAGACTTTTGCTTTTATTAATAATATTTTATGGTTTGTGATTTTCTGAAATGTTTGAATAGTATACTTCAAAGGCATATGGTTGAAATGTCTCTTTTTTTATAAAAAAAAAAAAAACAAATCCCAAATATGAATTTAATAAAAATTAATCGACCAAGATGGTAACTGGTGGCAGAGTGGTTTTCCCTGAGTATTAATAAAGTTAACTCCAATTTCTCATTAAATCCGGTAGGATTGCTTCAGGAAATTCTGGGCCCACACGCATATCTTCATAAACATCTGAGTATTATATAAATTCATTAGGAAAAAAATGCATTACCAATTCATGCCACCTTATTTATGGATCTTTTGCCACTGAAAATAAATCGATCGATAATACCGATTTATATGTGCTTTATATTCAAAGTTGAGTCTGTTATGTCAATTTGGTTTTTAATTGGCGTTAATGATTTTTCCTGATAGTTTTATCTTTGGAAGTTCTCTAAATTAACATATACATACAAGTGGCGATGGATGGACGGACTAGTGACAGACTTGGTTAATTTCACACCACATCGAAAAATGTTATTCAATTTAATGTTATTATTTACATACTATATATTGATAATCATTCAATTTAGATTTAGAAAGTTTTAGGAAAATGCAGTAAAAATATTGGAGTAGGCAGACATCTATTCAATCACTTTAACATAATAGTATCATAGAACTCTACGCAATTATTATCTAAAGCCTACTATTAAAAACTCCGAATCAGACGTCAAAACTAATTTCAGTTTGACAGACATTTTGAGAAAAGAATATGATATTTCAAACCTAGGTCAACAACAAACAAAGAACCCCATTCGCAGAGTTATATTACTCGTATTTTGCTCAATATCATCTCATATTTTTTTTTTTGTTTTTCTTAACTGAATGGGAAATGCCCGTTATAGTATAATGCATTGAGTATCAGTCGAAGCACAGGAATGGAAATATTCTAAACAGCCCTCCGAAAAGTACAACCGAATCCTCCCTCATCCATCATCTTTTTAGCAGTGGAAATCTCTATATAAAATTTCTATTCTAAGGACTGTAGTTATGGGAGTAGCGGAAGGCGAAAATATTCAATGAAGGAATCGAAAACAGTCACAGCCGGCTGCACTGCCAGCAGCAGACTTGGTCGAAATATGAGCACAACGTTCGTATATTAAACTTGCTTACCCATACATGTGTTCGTGGGACACCGCAGTTTGCCGACGCAGTTTTTTGTGTGACACCATTCAATCACGACGTCTTATGCAATGAGTGTTCTACAGTTATGTAACTGTTAGTGTTTACATCGGAGACTCTCCTGGTGACGGGATTATGATAGTTCAGCTTAAATAACAGCTGCACCGACGTCGGTGGTTCCGACATAATAAAATAAGCAGCTTCTTGTGAAAAAGGTCATAAAATAAGATCGGTGTCTCAAACAGAAACGCATATATGTATGTATATAGTTAGACGGAAAGGCTGGCGGACTTGGATAAATCGACTCGTCAAAATGAACTTTTAGATATATTTGTTTCTTATAGATTATCTATTTCCTTTTGGATGCTATAAACTTCGTGACAAACTTATATACCCTGTTCAAGATATAAATTTATTAATCCATTATTTAAATAACTTATATTTTACCGGGTACCATATTTATGTCTATCGCTGACATTTCTGAACCATCTGTAATAGTCAAACTGCCTGCATCTGTGCCTACACCCACTGACATAATGCTCGTATAAGTACCCAACATTCAAACCAAAATGAAAACTAAACGCATCCACAATCGCCATCCGGTCGGGGCCTCGTTGAATGCATATTTTGCAAATTTGAGGTTAAATAAATAAGAGCCTCACGATGGCGACGACTATGCCAGGTGCCTGGTGCAGTTATTCGTACTCAGGTAAGGCGGCCAGAAGGGTGCACATCCAAGTGTATATATGTGCGAACAACAGCATACTCTTACACTGTTCTACTTTTGCGGAAAGGCGAGCGAAATTCAGCTGCATAGAAGTGTAGTCGCAGAACAGCAACGCACTGTGTGGCATGCAACTACTCATAAGCGATGGGTCATTTAGAGCCTGAATAAGTGTGTAATGAAAGCGAAATAAAACGAAGAAATGCAAAGGGAAAATAGTAGATTTAAATCAAGTTGCGCGGAAAAAAAAACAACGAATGGCGAATGGAATATAAGAAATATTCATATGTGCTTTGTAGAGAATGTGGTAGGGTTCAAAGCGCTTTTAGCTGGTATTTTCTGACATTCTGCATTGAATAAATAAAATGACATGAAATATCTTAAAAATAAATTAGAGCTAATTTCATCAATTGCTCGATCTTTCATGGCTGCCCCAACTGGTGTGAACGGTTAAATCGTCCTAGTTCTTAACTCTCGTTTCCTTACAGGGAACATGTGTGGATATACATAGAGTGGAGTAGTATGACGACTTCATTTGCTGCTGTAGATTCGTGGGCCATTTGAAAAATTGCATCGCATGTTGTAGGTAGCCATTGCCTTCGGTGTTATTGCAGTTATTACTGCTACCGCTATCACTGTTATTACTTTACTTCCGCAGCAATCTCTGTGAACTTGTAGCGTACACCATACATACAAAACCAACCTTGTTAGTTGCACTGTTTCGCTGCTGCTGTCTTCGCTCTTATACTCGTAACTACAATAACACAATGCAAGCATAAATTGTTCCAGATTAAGTGCTTGCCGCAGTTAAGGTAAATGGAAAGTGGCACTCAGAAAGACGAAACGCTGGTGGAATCAGAAAAGTGAAAACCTAAGTGGCATCTGAAATTTCTCGTTTTGCTATACTTTCAGTGGATGGTAGCAGCAGCATCTAGTTATCCAATGCAAGCGCAAAATCTTTCCAGCACATTCGATAAATGGAAATGTAAACAAAACATATTTCAGAAAACTATTTAACCATTTTACTCTTATCTAAGGTGTGTTTGAGACAGAAATGCAACCACCAATACTATGCATATATAGTTATTATGTAGATTTGCAGTTGGTCCCAAACGAGAGGCAGAGAAGACGCCGTCGGTTACAAATCGATTGGATTTAAGAAAGACGAGGCTGGCTCACTGGAAAAATAGAAACGGGTTAGTTATGGGATATTTCTACAACTCCGAATTACTCGGCGAGCTTCTCAGTGTGTTGTAAATTCAAGCCTTTAGCAATTTTTATACGCGGAACAGGGTATATTAAGTTTGTCACGAAGTTTGTAACAACCAGAAGGAAGCGTTGGAGACCCTATAAGGTATATATATAAATGATCAGTATGTTGAGCTTAGTCAATTTAGCCATGTCCGTCTGTCTGTCCGTCCGTCCGTCTGTATATATACGAACTAGTCCCTCAGTTTTTATGATATCGTTTTGAAATTTTGCAAACATCATTTTCTCTTCAAGAAGCTGCTCATTTGTCGGAACTGCCGAAATCAAACTAATATAACATATAGCTGCCATACAATCTGAACGATCGGAATCAAGGGTTTGTATGGAAAACTTCCTCATTTGACGTGGTACCTTCACGAAGTTTGACATGGATTACTGCTTAATGTAATAATATAATCTCGGAAAAAATTGTTCAGATCCGATTACTATAGCATATAGCTTCCATACAAAATAAACAAATAGTTACATAGTTAATGCACCTTGTGAAGAGTATATTAGCTTCGGTGCAGCCGAAGTTTACCTTTTTTCTTGTTTGTAATGCTTACAACTTTCAGACAACGCCTGGAACTTATTGATTTAAAATGCTGAACAGATCGTTGTGAATGTCAGTAATCATGATTTAATTCTGCAAATTTCGCATGACAAATTCGACTGATTCGTAACCAATGAAATTACAGTTGCAAATAATTTTTGGTTGACCGCCATCAGCGACAGATCTGGGTACACTGCAAATTCCACCTCTCGTTTGTTCCACATGTGGTTGAGCCGCTGTAATTCATTTGCAACATAACTCGCCGCCACCAACAGGCGGTCTGCTCGGCCACATTTGTGCGGATTGTGGCTGCCACAAGCTGCTGGCACGCACAATTCGCACTGATTAGTTGGTGAATTGACATTGCGGGCGCGAATCGTACACGCTTCGGACACTGCCCTCCAACTGGCGCTCTCGGTGTTTTTGCCAAAGGTAACCGCAAATATTTTAATTATTTATTCAGCATATTGACGCGCGAATTTCCATTATTATATTTTTTCGTGTGCGGTGAACTCGAAAACTTTGCGTTCCGAGTGTGAATTAAAGGCTTGAGTGGCGGCGGCAAATCGACTGAGCATGGATGCATGTTAATAGGCCTCAAATGTAGATTAGAATGAAAAAATATTTATATATATACATATAAATTGATAACTTGCAGTGCACCTACGCATGTCTCAAATGTTCACGAAGCTCGTCCGAATATTTCGAAATCACGTTGGTGATCACTGAAGTGGAGTATTTATTAATAATAATTATAGTATTAATAACTACAGAGCGGAACCGCTATAAATAAAATTAATTATATTCATACAATTTTAGTTTTCTTTTGCCACTTTAAATTTTCCTTAAATTAATGAAATATACTTCCAGAAGGAATAAACTGAAAAACCACTTCGACTGCGCGATGCTTAAACAACATATTTATCTGCGATTAAATTAACTCACTTAGACTCACCTGGCAATAGTAAGGACCAGCGGTAACGGAATTGGCTCTCCACCACACTGATGGAAGATATAAAGTCTAGAATTTCCAGTTATTTGGTTGTCTTTGATTGTCTTACATATGAAGGGAACATAAGTGCAATTGGTGCAAAAGTAGTAAGAAAAAGTACTCGTACTACATACTCAATATAACTTGACTGCTAGGACTAAGATAAAAAGCCTCGAAAAATGGGTTAGGTCTGAAAATTTTATGACAATTGCATTAAGTTAATTTAAAAGCTATTCCATCAAATGTGGAAATTCAACGAATTTTTTTAAAATTTTTCTAGTATTTTTTTCGTAATATATGTAATAGATGTAATTTTATTCTTAAATATTAAATAAATGCTTACAAGATCCACGTAAACTTTTATCAATATTTTTCTTCCTTACTTAACAAGAGCGCGCCAGTCGTTTCTTGTTTTCGCGATGTGGCGCCAATTGGTGATTCCAAGCGTAGTCTGGTCCTTCTCCATCTGGTCTTTCCAACGGAGTGGAGGTCTTCCTCTTTCTCTGCTTCCCCCCGCGGGTACTGCATCGAATACTTGCAGATGTGGCCGACATGATCTACCTAGCGTAGCCGCTGTCTTTTAATTCGCTGAACTATGTCAATGTTGTCGTATATACTATATATACAGCTCATCGTTCCATTGGATGCGGTATTCGCTGTGGCCACTGAGTAAAGAACTATACATTTTCCGGAGAACCTTTCTCTCGAAACTCGTCAGACATTGTCATCGTCCATGCCTCTGCACCATATGTCAGGACGAGAATAATGAGTGACTTATAGAGTTTGATTTTTGTTCGTCGAGTTGGATTTCGAGACTTACATTGCTGTTGGTGTTGATGCTGGTGGTGGTGCCCAGTCGCGAGTGCAATGACTGGAGATATTTCGTCTTGACCAGACTATTTGCAGACCTATTTGCCTTGCTTAGCCATTCTGGAGAAACCAGAACTAACGGCACAGTTATTGAGGCCAATCATAGTCCTTATTACGTTTGCTGCGGTCGTCATCAAACGGAGGGTTTCTCTTCCAAGGCTGTTCTTTCATTTTCATTAAAGGTGTTTTTTACGTGGCGGATCCTAAACCCAGCGCACAACCTTCGGGAAGGGTATTTGGCTCACCTTCAAATGGATGTTCTTTGGATACTCAGATGATACTTGGTCTAAGACCGGAAGTCGTGAGTTGCTTGATAATCATTTTTGGCCACACCCAAGTGAATGGCAATCAGAGAACTTTCTACACTTGCGTGAACTTTCCCGCACATGACTCCATCAAACTTTATCAATATTACAGATCTCACAAAAAATTTGGGAAAAATTTAAATTTGCCATTGTTATTATCTATATAAAGCTAAAAATGTTTTCCTGAAGAAGCTTTAAATTAGCTTAATAGTAATATTAGAATATTAATTAACATTATAATTTTGTAATATATATAAATAGTTATAATTACATTAAAGTTGTTTGATCGGTTTATTCAAAACGTTTAATAAACACTAAAATCTTTGGGAAGAGTTGGAGCATTAAATGTATATAGCACGCGAGTGTATTTGAATATAATCAGTTTAATTGTGTTCTCACCATATTTGCTACACAAACACATGACAATTCAAGCTCTCCTATTTTTAGCGTCTAGAAATCTGCTCTGGCGAATAATTTGAGCGTGGCTGGAATTAAAAATAGCACTTTATGTGAATGCATATGTTGGAAAGAAGGCAGAGAGCTTTATGGCTTAGAAAAAATTGCCGCACATAGGGTGGCAACCGACAAAAACCAACGAGAAATTATGGCCGTTACGTATACGCCTCAGTGGTTACGAGTTAATGCAGCGTAAAATCGATTTTTATTTTAAATCTTTATATTTAGATTCGCATAATTTTTTTGCGTTGATGCGAAAGGTAATTCTCCACATAATGCGTGTTGCAATAGTGATTTTAAATGTGCCTGTTAGACTTGAAAGGTGTTCGAGAAACATCCACATATTATCTAGTGAATAAACTTTATGCATATGCGTGCTTAGATTAAGTAATTGTAATGACCAATACTAAAACTAAAGTTGAAAATGTATCACACATGCATACATATATATTATTTGTTTAAAAATAATGGGAATTTTCAGTAATTTTCAGTAAAAAACAGTCTCACAAACAAAGCTTCTTTTTTGCTTTAGATATCGATCGGTCAAGTGTCCAAATTAGGAAAGTATTTTTTTTATATTTGTATTTCTTATACATTCTTATTTAGGCTTATTGGTAATAAAGTTTATTTCTTCAGTCTTGATTAGAGTTCTGTGCACTTCTTTTGCTTATAGAAACATCACGTGAGCCCACTCTTAGGCTTACCGAAAAATATGGAAATTTATTCAGAAGGTTTTAAGGCTTAACAAAAATTAAACGTGGTTCAGTTTTACTCAATAAAAAATATAGACCAGTGATATTTGTTCAAGCATTTTCATTCCCCTTGTCACTTTCAAAATGGTCCCCAGTCGATAATAAGCACTTATGCCGTCACTTTTTCCAACCAGCGCCAGCTGCTCAAACTCGACTTTTCAGTGATTTTCATCTAAAACGACGAGCTATTGGTGTTTTGGAAATAAAAAAAAGTTACACGGAGCTATGTCTGGTGAATAAAGAGGCTGGGGCATCTTTGCAGTATTAGGGATATTCATACCAGCTTTGTTAGTCGTTACTCTATAGTTTTTATATGCGTTTTTTTTGTAAAATTAAAAAATCACCGTTGTTCGGAGTACCGAAGTACCAGACTGATAACACAAATTTATATTATTAAGTATCTGGAAATTTATAATGATTAATTTTTATGATGTTCATATCGATTATAATGAAAATGTTACATTTTCATCTGAAGTTATTGTGGAAATACGAATAAGTATTACTCCTCATTCGAGTGGCTGTGTGTAAGTACCCTAAGCAAAGAGGTACATAAATGTTGTAGGATAATTGAAAATAGATGCAGTTTTCTGCATTTATTTACCCACTTCAATGAGTGCAGATTTTTACAGAAATATCAAACAGCGCAAATGTCAATATTATGATATTTGGTCCCCTCTTTTGTTCAATGTTTGCTGACATTTTTATATTTATACTTCCATTTTGCACAAATATTTCTATAATAGTACAAATAGCACATTTTTCCACTCGAAGAGTTTTTTTTCTTAACTTTTAAACACTATTGTTTTCTTTTTCAATACAATGGGGGCAGGATACACTTGCAAGGACACCCCTTTGTCTCGAATACCGCTCCATATTTGTACTATGTGCGTGCACTCTTACAATTCATTCATACAAAATATTTGCACATACCCAGATACAAGCCCATATGTATTATGTGTGTACATACGAACATTGTTTAAATTGTTTTCATTGAGTTTGATTTGCGTTGTTTTCGTTCCGCTGTTTGCATTTCCTTTGGATTATTGTTGTTTGCTTTCACTGTTGTTGTTGACAATTACGCTTTGTTTCAACTTTAACGCGAGCCCCACACGCACATCAGCGCACATAGATACATATGTACAACTGCACTAGCCACACTAGCCGGAGACTGCTGCTTACAAAAGCTTCGCGTTGTAAAAAAGGCAAGCGAACTTCTCATAAGCTGCCAATGGCAGATTCGAACAAATGCGCTGATGCAAGCTTAAAAATGTGGGTCTTTGATGGTGTATTGAGGGATTATGTAATATTTCTTTTTGCCCTACAATTTTTCGCTTAAATTTAAATTTGCTAAACAAATTGCGAGCGTTTCGAAAGCTCCATTGTTCCGGCAGACAATTTTGCAAATTTACAATAAATGGAAAATATTTTGAATTCCATCAAAAGAACTCTCTTATTTCTAATGCAAATATTTATGAATGCCGTAAAACGGGGGAAGTGAAATATTAAAAAATAGATTAATATTTACACAGTCATGCTCATATGCGCAAGCATAAGTGTGTGTGTGCACTTGTGTGTGTGTAATAAATAATTGTTGCAGCAGCAAATCACACCAATAAAATGAAAACAGTAAATGAATTTGCAAAATCCACAGAACACAATTCACAAAAACAACACCGTTGTCATCGTGAGAAGAGAAAACGAAAAATTTTTGAAACGCGAATGGCCGAAATGTTGTACCGCAAACTGAAAACTGATGAAAATTTTAAAACTTATAAACTCGTCTGCTATAATTCTCCATGTTGGAAAGTCTGTGTATTCGCCATTGACCAAGAATAAAGCAATCCACCTAGATTTAACAGCTTGTCAAGGCTAGCACAATCGGAAAATTTCAACCAGATTAAATCTCACACAGCTTTGTAATTAAAACTTATTAGCTTGTCAATGAATTAACGATTTCTTCGCATAATGGACCTTAATGTGAAAATAATAACTGTTGCTTTCTTATTTTGCATTGGTCTTTCATATTTTCAAATTGTACATTAAAAATATATTCCCGGAATTACTTGAGAGCGACCGGATAACAATGCTTCAACAACATCTATGTTTTTTTCTCCACTAGAAAATAGTTAGCAAAATGACTGTCTGATTTTATTTTCACTTTCTCTTCGCAGCGCACACACTCAATAAATTATGCACCAACTTGATTTGCATGCCATTCACGTGCCGCCGCCCCACCAACACAGTGTTTTATTCCGTAAGGGCCCCTTGTAGGCCAGTGACTGTTTCACTTGTAAATTGGTGGTAAATAGCAGTTTTGTGTTGCTCGAATTTTGGATGTTGCGGCGCTCGCTCTTGGTGCCGCTGATAAATGGTTGATACCACTAATGTATATACACCCGACCATGAGCATAATAACAACAATGCCGGCCTAAAAAGAAAGCAAGTTGGCTGTGGTCCACCATATTTGCATGCCACGAGATCGCCCGCACAACGGTCGGTGTAATATTTCATAAAAACGAAGCGAAAAAGCAAAAGTAAATTGGTGGGAAAAAGAAAAATTGTGCTCCATAAAGCTGTGCCGCAACATTTAATACGTAGGGGAAGCACATTAAGCGAACGCGCTCTGGCAAGCGTTACTCCTTAAAGATACACAAGGACACGCACGCACAAGTAACGGACCGGCGGCCACAAGAAGTAATCGCTGCCATTACTCATGATATTTTTATGTAAACAGAGATGTAACTTTCCAGTAAACAACGAAGATAGAGGATAGAGGCGCGACAGCAAATATATATTATACAACAACAATTAGAATTACGCGGCCGATGCTGCATCTTTTTAGCCACCTTTCATGCGTACATAATCCGACAGTGGCGGCGACGGCAAATATAACGGCGCGAGTGAGCTTCAACGCTAATGCACAAATCCCCGCACATTTGTAACGGTAATTCGAGTACTCCACGGATGCGCGCTGCCTCTTCCGCACCGCTGCTTCGCCTTAAACATAGATGGTAACAATTCCGGTGTCGCTGTCACTTGCGATTGTGGCTTTGTTGTTGTGCCGCACGCACACTTTATCTTCGTTGTCGATTTGCCCCACAACAACCAAGCTCTTTATGCAATAATTCAATTTTAAATTACGCGCTCATGCAAACGAAGCAGCCGCACTCACAGCGGACGCACGCATCACACCGAACGCGAAATGGATGAACGGTGGCCTCCCCCCCAATCCCTGCTAGCAACAAAAATTTGCACAAAGCGAGGGAATAAAAGAGAATATCAAAGGGAAAACCAACAGATATGCGGAGAGGGCAGACGGGAATTTGTGCAAATTAAATTTTCGTTATCTCCGATTACAACACAGAGGACGTCCAAAGCAAAGCACAGCAAAGAAAACAGAAATTCACATTCCAATCGAACTTATCTCTAATTGCCGTATTATTTTTGTATTTAGATTCTCAAAGGCTTAGCGAATAATTTAAAAAGTAAGCTGATATTCAATGAACGCTCCAAGGCCCACACTTAGCTTATCGAGTCTCCTAAACAGAGGGAAATTGTTCAATTTCGTTAGCTTTAAAATCGATCATATCATTTCAACATTTCGCCGCCGATATTCTTTCCTTGTCATCTCCCTTGCTTCGCCACTCGAGGAAGTGTAATCTACAGATGATTTACATGCTCACATATTTTAGACATTACTATGCCAGTAGCGTAACTTAGCGGAATGCAATTGCCGTTACGAAAGGCTGCCAAGAAAGTGTGGTCAAAACAAAACGAAGAAGAAATATAACCAATACTAACCACTGCAAAATCGAATAACGTTTGAATATGAAATTATATTTAAGGGAAACGTGGTTTAAAGTAAATTACAAAAAAGGTTTCGAAATTTCTACTGAATCTCAACTACATAAAAATAGTTCCCAATAATACTTTTCAATATATAGTATTGTATAACATTATCTATTTGAATAGAGTAAACTCATTGGGCACTTCCACAGTAGATATATTGGGTAGTCGAAAAAGTCTTTTCGTATTCCTAATAAAATTTTAACTTATTTTTTTATATTTATACTAATAAATAAACAAATGTGTACCATTTTGGCCGACCACTTTTTGCCATTTCATTGCTGGAGACATTATTCAATCAATTAAAACTTTCATCAGTGTAAATCGAAATTTCCAGAAGGGAAGCGAGTGAACCATTGTTGTGCTACACAAACTGATACTGCATCGTCACAAATTTCAGTGATGGCTTGCTAGAGCTAACTTCTTCATTATTTTCACTCATTTTTGAATAGCTGTACCTTTTTTCAACTTCTTCGAATTTATTTTTATTTTGGTTTTGGAAAAATGAAGCTTAAAATGTCACATTTCCAATACTAAATGGTATAATCCTTTGTCCTTCGGTTTCTTTTCATATTTTAAAGTGTTTTACACCAATTAGAATTATAAATCTACAAAACAATTGCCCCAGAAGGAAATATAGAAACCCATGGAAAATAATCAGCAGGACGACCTGAGTTTATTTCAGTTATATTCGTCTGTCTGTATATATGCAAACTAGTCCCTCAATTTTGGAGATATGTAGACATCCTCTTCTCCCCAATATTTGTCGAAACCGGCTATAGTGAACGAATGAAGCATACATATAGCTATCATACGAACCGAACGATCAGAATCAAGTTCTTGTAATAAAAAGGTTTTTCTTTGACAAGCAATTCTCATGAAATATCGTATGAATTCTTAAGCAAGGCAACAACCACAGCGTGTAGCTGCCATAACATATGTACATACATACAAACCGACCGATGAAAATCCAGTTTTTGCATGACAACTTTGTGAAGGGTAGTCTTGCTCAGTGCAGCTGAAGTAAATATTTTTTCTAGTTTAAAATGAAAACTACCTATCATCGCTCCTATTCGATCCTGTATCATTGTTATCATATCGTTATATACATGTTTGTATATATCCAGGTTTGAGCTGATTCTTTTTAATTTGACTGCTACAGACATCTTGACCCATACGCTAAAACGGTCACATGAGATGAAATGCTCGCATTTCTCTCGCTCTTTAACGCACTTAAATAATTGCACATTACTTTATCATGGTGATTTTGGCCTTTGCCAACCTGGGCGTTGCTTTTAATATGCATGATCTCATACATATACATATGTATATATCTAGAATTTTAAAAATGGTAAGCTTTTGGATATATATAGCTTTCCATGCACTTACATTTTTCGTACCAATTTGCAAGTAATAATCTGTACAGGGTGTGGGAATAACTTCTGAGTCTTTAAAATTTCATATATGCTTATTTAATTTGGCTCTTAATAGACGTCCAGAAAGTTTTCATGCAGTTTTTTTTCAATATAAAATTAATTGACAAATTCTATAATCGTTCCTCCACCAAACATTAAAGAACAATGAGATGGTTCTTAAAAC
This sequence comes from Bactrocera correcta, assembly GCA_027475135.1. NCBI lineage: Eukaryota > Metazoa > Arthropoda > Insecta > Diptera > Tephritidae > Bactrocera > Bactrocera correcta. The sequence continues at coordinate 150,721,092 of CM050325.1, read as the reverse complement.
TGTATTAAAACCAACTGAGTGCTAACAGATATGTTTCTACGTAATATACTTATGGTACATAGGTGGCAATTCCTTCTATGTTAAGACTAATACAAAACACAATGAAATATGTAAAAAATCTAAAATTAAACTCTTAGAAAATGTTGAGTTATGACGTTTTTACAAAAAACTAGCCAGATACCATTTCCGCTTGCTTTTTTCAGGCACGGACATATACCCACACGTTCGAATACATATGTAATTTAAGTTGCATTCGTGCATTGTTTACACCCGTGAGGATTGTTGAGAGCGAACCGGATTTTGCTACGGCTTTTCATTTGTCATTTGAATTGGGGTCAGCGCAACATCAACAGTAAAGCGTTCGCCTTTCTACCATATACTTGAGTCTCATGATGCACTGGAACCCCCACCACACGCTGTTGCCCGCTACCCACTGTGCACTTGGCCGCCTGCAGCAGACTCGACGTCACCTCTGCGCTCTGTTGCTCTCACTTCGGCCCACTCATTTCAGGCTTTGCGCAAACACTCGGTCGAGTTCAACAGCTAAAAAGTGCCGGTAAATATTACCAACATTGCACCCCTGAGGCTCCGCAGCCTGGCCTAGAAAGTCGTTATCTTCGTTTTTTTTTTAAACAAAAAAAAACAATAAAATGCAATTTGGTACAAAGTGTTTTAATGGGATTTTTTATTTACTCACCGAATCTACTACATTTTTTTCGTTTCTTTGTTTCTCTCATTGTTTGTGTAACTTTGTTTGTCCACCGCTTAAATTTTGTGCAAATTTCATTGAAAAGCAGTAAAACCAAAACTAGGGCGGACGGAAGCAGCTGCGTTGAAATCGCAGCGAAATGGAATCTGATAGCGGAATCGACGCCTCCGCCAACAGCTGCCATAAGTTGAACGCTTCTATTTTTCAAACAATCACAATTGTTTTCGCATGTGCGACTTCATATAAACTTGATTTAAAATTTTAAAGAGGGAAAATCATAATTTCACGTGCCACGAACTGTGAATAGTGCCGAAAGCCAGATTTCCTTAACAAAAATGGGGAAAAAATAATTGATTTGCATTTTACGTCGTTGAAATTATTGAAGATGTTAGGTGTCTGCTTATAGGACTTGATTTCACTCAAATCTTTCCCGCAATATTTCCGTATTGAATCAAGTTTCAATCTGAAATAATTTACCCATTTTAGTAAGCCTGGTTACAGAAAAATAGGTAAGATGACATTAAACCACTGACAATTTTTTATAATTGTTCCGTAATTTTATTTAAACCAGAAAAAATTACAGATTGCTCCTGAAAGATTTGTTGTCAAATACGCTTTTCTTCGGAAATGTTCAATGGCATAATAAAAAAGAACGCTTAATTACCTCGAGAACTGATCTGTGCTTTGTTGCAACTTCGTTCGTTAATGAGTCAAACACCTGCAATCATCGTGTGGAAACAATAAAACTTTTGCACAAAAGAATTTGATTTCCTGCACTAATTAGAAGCCTAAGAAGTAACCAAGACATGCATGTGTATTTAATGGACTGCCTGCTTTGGACGTGGACATTAAAGGAAAGCGCATGTTAACTTTTTACTTTCTCGCCGCAAACTTCGCAATGTAATTCCTCAACTCCTGTTTGCTGTTTCCGTTCGACGCAAATAACTTTGGTCCAACTTCATGGTCGCAGCGGATATTCAGACATCTGTCTTGCCTGTCCGCTGTTGCTCATTTCCCGTTGTCCTCCAACGCATTTCCACGTGTTTTGTTCGAGTATTTGCAGCGAAGTCTTCGCTAATCAACGAAGCACAAAATCACGCAAAATTAAACGAAGGTGAAACGTGGCACTCAGCACCGAATTAATTTGCGAGTCAAAGCGTCAAAGCGGTCACGGTGAGTTATCGAGGTATTTGCCGTGATTTCATTTACGGAATTTTTGCATTGATTGCGCGTGGCAACCTGAGACGTCTGCTCATATAATTCTGCTTCTGCTTCTCAGCCAGCCATGAGTGCAGATGAGCAGCATAAGTAAGAGCTGCGCATGTGTTTGTGTGCCGATGTGGCAGTAGCCAGAGATTTAATATATTTCACCTCACAGCAGTTGTTCTTTATAGGTGAATTACACACATCCACACGCAGACTGACACACTCAATTAAAAACGTTCATGCTCATTTCACCCACTGTCGCTATGACACCATTGTGCGACGCACGGACATACTTTTACCTGCACACATGTGTACTCTACGCATGTATGGGTTTATATCTTTCAGTTCTATTTTTAACAGTGCAACAGTAAAGCCATTTGCTGCAAATAAATTTTTATCTTCTTCACCACCGGCAACACCGCTCTGGTTAGGTAATAAAGGTGAGTGCTTGTTGGAAGTTGGTTATTGTTTAACCGGTAGCACAATATACTAACTGTAGCACGGCAAAAAGTGATTTTACGGCAAATAACGGTTTGCTTTTTGAAGCTTAAATAGGATCAAAGCCATCGCCTTTTTATCACGTCAGGCTATATTTAGGGAGAATCAATTCAGCTTCGAATATTTTTTTTTGAAATTCTAACCAAAGATAGCAGTTCAGTTTTTCCCAAAACCGAAACTCATGAAAGCATCACACCTCAAGCCATTCAAGAAACACACTGATCGTAATTTATAATTCCCGTTTGAAGTCGAAAATTTGGGAAACTGTTAGCTTAAAGTATTCCGTTATGAACCAATACCATACATGTTAAAAGCGATTCCTAAATTTCTTAACATTTTATTTTAGTAGTGGAAATTTCGATGTTAAAGATGCATCTCGCTATGGTAAACCTATCGTTGAAAAAGTCTATGAAATTATTTAAAATATTGACCAGGACTATCACATAAGCATCCACAACATCACTAAGGAACTTAACATTCATCATCAAACGGTTTTGAACCATTCAAAAAAGGCTGGCTACAAAAAGAAGCTCGATGTTTGGGTACCACGTGAATTGTCTGTGAGAAATTTAATGGACCGAACCATTTCTGAATACGAAAATAAAGTGCAAAAAAAATCATGGTCCAAGCGTGGTGAAGCTCAACAAATGGTATCAAAGCCAGGATTGACGCTCGAAAGGTTATGCTGAGTGTTTGGTGGGAATGGAAAGGAATCATCCACTAAGAGCTACTAGACCACACACATTTTTGATGACTCGACAAAAACTGGAAGAGCTTGGCTGGGAAGTTTTGATACATCCACCATATAGCCCTGGCCATGGACCAGCGGACTGCCATTTGTTTCGGTCAATGCAGAATCCCACAAATCTTTTTGCCGTATTATATAAAAATTTGTCGTTTAACTGAAACCGAATTTGAAAATTTCTGTTTTCGAATTACCAGTGTATACAATTTTTATTTTGCCATGTTTTTTTTTTTTTTCATTAAGCCGCCACCATTCCAGTAGTGCCGACAGACACATACATAAGTGTGGCAAGCACAATATGACTTGCGAAATATTTACTCAACTCTTCGGAGTGTGTTTGCTCATACGTCACGACGGACGTTGTGTCTGTCGCACACCAAACGCGGCAGCAACAAGCGAAATCAAAACAACCTTTGCAACATGCAATCAGTTTTGCTGTTGCAGTTGTCCAGAGCCACACGCTATCAATTCTCAAAACATGCTACATTGCATCTCGTCCACAGGACCTCGTCCTTCATACGGTTTATGTGTGCACGGGTGGACTATGTTGTTGATGCAGGCGTTGCGTCACGGCGTTGCGATAATGTAAATGTGCGGTTTGGATGCGCTGAGAGCTTTTGTTGTGTCGTGTAAACAAGAATTTATTAAAACCTCACACAGTCAGCACAACGACCCAAGTCCGCATGCCCCATACACACATACATGTCCTACAAGTAATGCACTCCGAATTGGTTTGGTTTCCCTACTAGCACTGGTTTTTGTCGGCCATGGTCCTGCTAGCGTCACTTGTTCTTCGTGCTTACCTTTTCCACACCGCAGAAGACCATGCGGAAAAACTAACTTTGCAACTCCACCGAAAGAACATCAGGATGTAACCACTTAAATTCTGCACCGGGCTCGAGTAAACGTGGAGCAAGCACATAGGTAGGAACACCTCTTTTAATACCATTGTTTTTTTGTTGCTGGATGTGTTTGTTTTTGCGTTGTTTTTGTTGCTGTCAACTTGAGGTCGCTTGTATTGTTGCCTGTTTTCTTCACGAACTAAACTCAGCACTCTGCCTCAGAGGGGATCGCATACGTTTTGTGTTCATGTGTACATGTGCGACCACAGGCGAGGTCATTGCAGCTGCTTATGTGCTGGGTACCTCCACATAAACTTTATAAGCAATTACGATATTTGTTATTGTTTTTACGGCGTCCAGCAAACCGTTTTGCAAACTCAGGTACACAACCACACACATGCGCTCGCACCTGTATGAGTACATGGCGTATTGTAAACATTTTTATTAAAGTGTCTCCGCTTATGTTAATGATAATTCAATGGAGCGACTAACTAGTTTCTTTTATTGGTTGCCCAACTGCGCAAGTGTTTTTGGTGGCCTAGTACGAGGTTGAGCTGTGAAGCGTGCCTCCAAATAGTACAGAGATATAGAGAAATATAAACAGGCGAAATAGTGAAATATGTTCTTAAAAGTGGACATGGATAACTGTCTCCAGGAAAACCAGTGAGAACAGCTTATCGTAATCTGCTCAGTTCTACTTTTTACTACTATATAATATATATAGTAGATATATATGTCGACATGATATTTTCAGAACTTGCATATCGGAGAAGTGCGTAGGATGAAATCTGTGTATAAACGTGCTATGAAATTAATAATAAATCAATTTCGTTCACGAGATATCTTACAACTACTTTCAACTACCACCAAGCACTCAGTCGGAAAGACAAACAGATGGATGTGAACGCCGGATCATTTTCGTGAAATATTGAGTCTCCTTCCACGGAGGAATGGTAATTTGACTTTCAATCGAACACATTTGCAGGCAAGAGTTTGTAAGCATTTTTATATTCGTCCGTTCCTGTAGCCACACAAGCTCAAAAGTTAGTTCTCCCCTATACTTTGTTATTCTAATATAATTTTATGTTCGTTCACGTGCCGTAAATGCGTCCGCAAGTGCTTATGTTTCGAAGCCGAACTTTGACTTACATCTCAAGCACTGGTCTCCACTTCACTGCTGAGGCATTAATTCTGCCAACATTCTCTTCAATTTTCTGTACTATTTTCGTGCTACTTTTCATGTGTGCTCGAATTTACTTATTTATTGGTGCTTACCCAGTATTATGTATTCGTGTTTGCTCTCACTTAAAATGTGATCAAATAAAATATTTCTGGACTTGCGAAAGCCTCACCAATGCCAATAAATGTAAACAGAATTTTATTTTATGTACTTTTCGTGCTGGCAGCTTCTTCAAAAAACACTTCAACTCATACATTCTCGGACCTTCTTGTATGTGGGCTTAATATTGCATATTCTTATACAAGCATAAACACTTTTATGCATTTGTGAGTGCGTACTAAAGCCTTCCATATTAATTCTCCGACGTGTTTATACAGTAAATGCTGTATTCATTTTCGGAAGAAAACGATATTAAACCATGATATGAGTGGTCAAGCCAATGCATAAATAAATAAGCATGAAGCTAATGTATGTGTACTCTTGAATGTATTGCAATCGGGATCTTTATCAAGTACTCTCAAGACTCTATTGTAGTAAATATGCTCATAATATTTATTCTCTTGACGAGTTTTCGCTTCCATGGAGATGAGCAATCAATAACCTACATAAGCGTACATTTATATTTTCTTTTATAAGATTCAATGTTTCGTTACATAATTGAGTGTCCACTCATGTACATGCAAATTTATAATTATTACTTTCGTCTTTTGCATTCCTCAATATAAAAAGAAGAATATGAAAGCGATACTTTCATTATTTCACAAAAGAACGCTGAAAAGGCTTTCTGCCCGCATTTTTGGAAAAGTTCGAGACCTTGTCTTTCTAATCCTTCCAAGAACATTTATTCTACGTTCGAAGAAATCTCAGTGCACCTACATTTTCGACATTAAACCCTCGTATGTGTATTTGTTGAGCGCCCTCCAATTCATTATGGGGCAGACTTCCACACTCGTGTCCATTTGCTAGCACCTCTACAGCTGCTTCAAATATTTGATTGGTTGTTTTAATTTAAAATGCAACGGCATTTGCAAATTCGAAATCCTTTTCCAATCAGCCTCGTGAGTGCCACTATACAAACTCATCCTATTTGCTTGAAAAATTTGCCAATTAACTCTTATTACACTTACATACAAGTGGAGAAATTTGCTACATTCTGCCAATGTACATTGCAACACATGCCTAAATAAGCACCGAATAGAAATCAATATTGCTTCGAACTTCGTGGTGATCCCTGTGGTTATAACGGGATTAAATGCAACACAAAATATCAGGACTTGTGAGTGTGTTCTGCTTTGTGGCCAAAATAAATTGCAATCCTTTCAGACCTCTTGCAGCAAATATTTCAATTTCTATTTGAATGCGAATCGATTTTCTTTTTCAGGCGAGCGCATTGCTTAATATGAGGTCTAGTGCATGTACAAACGTAGCAGCTACATATATAGACGGACATGCTGAGCAAGGGATTACAGACATCTGGCTCTATGCCGTCTTTGTGTGTACACTGCACTTGGTCGGAGCCAAGGCAACCGCCTACAAGAAAATAAAGCTGAATTTAGCTCTTAGAAGCTGTAAATAGTTGTAATTCAATTTCGAATTCGATTAGCTGAAATAAATAAATAAACGGCAACTTAGACCGCAACAAGAGAGACAAGTGTTCGCTTACGCTTCAACGTGTGAACTTAATGGGCACAAGCGCATACGACCATATACATACATACACCTGGTTTCGCCATCTTCAATTGCCAAGGATACTGTAATTCCTGTCCTTTGAGCTTCCTTCATTCTCCAATTAAGGATAATAGTGACATAAGATGGCTTCTCAAGATATCATATACATACTGCTACGCCAACACCACACACCCACACACCTTGACAACATGAAAATTTCGGGCTACGTCCGGGGGACCACAATGAAACTCGATTCGCCCGCAATAACATTTACTCAAATTGCTTGCAACTGCTACTGGCGCAACGACTGATGTTTTTGTTGTTGTTCATGGTGTGCCTGTCTCTGCTGCTGTGGGCCCACTTCTGTGACGCCAGCCGCGCCGTAATCAGCGTTGCGCTGCTGAAGCTTTTTGGGTGATTACAAAAATGAATCTGTGTGGACTCATCATCGGGCTTAAGTGACCCTTGGCCGATTTTGACGTTGCTTTTCCATCTTGTTATTTCATTTTAATCTATTTCTTGCCATCTACCTAACTGTTTGCTGTTGTTACTGTTATTGTGCTTTATTTCGGTGTATGCCATTGGGACTCAACACTCTGCCTTGCAGCACACACATGCCAACAAATACCTGCCCTCGCAAAAGGACCGAGTATCACTACTTTGATATCTTTGATGCCAAAGTGTGTGCTTGGTCTAAATTTGAAACGAATATTCCGTATTCCATTTACCCCGCTCCTACACGCTTGTGAATTTCACTCCCAAAGATGTATTTGCTTTGAAAAATTGCACTATCACATATCCACAAAGAGGATGGGCTATCAGGGATTAACGCTCACTCACAAAGGACCCTTGCGGATTGCGCCGTTCGTCGCCGATGCAGAGCCATAGAGCTTCCGTTCGAATTAGTTACAAGTTCAAAGAGTCGACCGAGGGCAATAAAACAGTCCTGGCATACATATACCCACATATGTATGTTGTTGTATGAATTTGTGGCTAGTATAACAACGAGTTTAGCTATTATGGCTATTGTTGTAGTGTTGCAAACCACTTTTATGTGAATTTGATTATTGAATTATGATTTGTGGCAACCCGGGAGCATGCCAGATTGCGACCGTGCGATCGAAGCAACGAACAGCAATTTGACTCCCCAAAGGTCGAAAACGAGGAATGCCAGCAGTTTCTGTAATAATGTGAAAATTGCTTGGCATTTCACGCGCTTACTTGTGACATTCGCACAGAGCTATTTAACTCACAAAACTTATGACGGTTTAAATTTTCTAGATAGAAATAACGGACTTGAGGATATATGTAGATCGAGCATACATATGTATGTGGTTTGCTGTAAGAATTTGACGATATCTAACTGACGCTACAACCATAACGACCGCTAAGGGACATAGTAAATTATGACAATAAAGAGTGAAAGAAAAATTTAGAGAGAAGCTTTTCGCATTTTCGGCGGCTGATGCTCTGGCTTGTTCACATGCTAGCAAAGGTGCTTGTGTTTCTAAAGTTGGTTGGTTGTACGCACAATTGGAATAGTTTCAGCGTTGCCTACAGATCACAGTGGACTGACGCATTGTTGCCGTTAGTATCCAATGTTATAGCCAGTTGTCGAAGAGCCTCGCCAACTTTTCAAACCACATCGTTTTAAGCGCAGCATAGTGATTTGTGGCCTGTTGAATGAACTTCGTGTAGCAGTAACTCTCTCACTCACTCCCTTTGTTTCCGTTCAACGGTTTCCATAGTAAAATGTCACTTTATGACCTTCATCGAACTTTTCCCAGATTTGCAGTAAAAATAAAAGAAATGACAAAGCCGGAAATTTTTTAGAAAAATAAGAGTCATGCAGATTCAGATTATCCTTAAGTTTATCCCACAGAAATGAGCTCAGATTGTCTATAACATAGTGCCACTGGCGGCGAGGTTGTCGATGCTTTTCCAAGAGTGTAAAATCACATTTTTGGCTCTTTTTAGCTAAGACACAAAATTATTTCAACATCGCCGTACTTAATTATAGATTCGGTGTATCTAACACAACGAAAATGCATAACCTATGATTAAATATGTTTTTATATACTTGCAACATAATATACATATATAAACGATCAGGATGATGAGACAAGTTGAATTTCGACTGTCTGTTCGCCCGTCTGTCCGTCTGAGCAAGCGATAATTGGAGTAAAAATTATTATCTCCTAAACGGTTGAAGCTGTAATAACCAAAATCGCTCAGCACAAATTTCTTTAGCACCCCTACCTACAGGGTAAAAATAGGTCAAAGCCCCGTCCACTCCCCATATAGTGATTTTGTTAAAAACTACTAAAAGACCGAGACTTTAAATTTTACACCCGAGATGGTTTGATAAGGGCCGTTGTCAAAAATGGATAATCGGCGTGGCTCCGCCACATTTAAAGGAAAAGTCACATGTCACGACCTACTCCACCGATATCGACCAAATTTAGTACATGATGTTAACTTAATATTCCTACGTGCAAAATCGGGGAAAAGCGGAATATAATCACGCCTATATCCCGGATTATGCAATTTTAAATTCCACCTGTTCTATTACTGTTCTATCAAGTATACAAATTAAGCATAATGAATATATACTGCTTTTGATGTGTGCCTTCAGTGCCCGTAGGTACCAAATATATGGAACTCAATTCCTATTGCAAACTTTTTATTGCAAATATTGGACAATCTGTGAAATATATATCATTGAAACTCAGAGGGAATCCTTAAGCGATAATACGCTTTTGTGACAAAAATTGTATCAATAATCCCCTCAGTACCCACATACCTAATACAAAAACTTCCAGCTGACTTCATACCAGAAATGTCGTCAATATGTTAGTTATGAAAAATTCCCGATACTTTCTGGGGAGGGTGTATCTTTATGCTTATAATGAATAAACTCTTGTGAAAACTTGCCATATGCCACTTATCTAATTTGGATTTTTTTTTTTAAATTCGTTTGACTTTGGACGTTACACGAGTACATTGGTGATGGTATGTAAGGTAACTTAATGAAACTCAGAGAGCATGTTTTTCTATCGGATCGCTAATACCTCTATTTCCCAAATACCTACCGTCCAAAATGGTCAATATGTTAAATATTAACATATAGACATATGTTAGCAAAATTAACTGATAATCTTGGGTATACTACAGTTTAATGCCGAAAATATCTGAAATTATATTATATTATATTTCAAGTAATGATTTTCATTACTCTAACAAGCCAGCTTCAACACCTGCAAGTTACAAGAGTATTAAATGTTCGGTTACAACCGAACTTAAACCTTCCTTACAACGAATTTGCTTTTCATCTTCTTGACTGTATCTTGTCTGTCAGTTATCTGTAAGTACTCCCTTATTTATTCTTTCGATGGTCTCAGTGGCACCGTTGCTTCTGCTTTCTCCTTTCAACCAGCTCTTAAACTTTTCTTTTCGATTCATGATTATAATACAGCAAATGGCTATTTTTGGTTTCTTCCGGTTGCTGAACAGAAAAACATGACAAATAACAAAAACAGCATAAAACATTGATAGATGAGCATAAGCCACCGAAAAGTTTGCTGTTTTTGCAACTTTTACTGATGGCGCACGTCGAGAAACCTCAGTTTCCGCAGCGTGCTTCGTCAAGCATTGGCATATTTCGCCTTACCTCTTCCTTGCTTGACATATACTGGTACATGGAAGCATTGCCACGCTGCTGCGATGCTGCGTTTAATTTTGACTTTTTTTCTGGTTGCTCCGTCTCATCCATTTTTTGTCGTTGGAAGAAACGTTGGCGTACGCTGTGGCATAAGCAGCAGCCGAAAAGGCGCCTGGCGTGCCATAATATCCAAAGGAATTGACGTTGTCAGCAACACTGTAGTGTTCTCACCTAAAAAATAAAAGTTAAATGCATTCCAATTGCTGAATATATAAATATGCATAAATTGTTAACTGTCTCAAAAAAAATTATATTAATTTTCTGGGTATTCAGAATTGTTTTCTTTTTCTTAAGAGCATTGCTACTCCAGAGATTTGTAATTCACCTGATTGTTGTTCCCAATACCTGCCAGGAATCAATATAGATATAGGATAGTCATTCCAACAATTTATTTGTTCAAGCGATAGTCTGATTGATATATGATCAATATTGATTAATTTCAGGTCTCACCTTCTGTCTATTATGAGGAAAAAAAGATATTATTAAGTTGTGCAAATTGGAAGATGATTATGCAAAGGCTTCAAACTACATGAACAACCCATTTAAGATATGTGAAAAAAGTCTCCTCCAATTCGTTATAAAATAAATATCGAAATTCTTTCTACGCCTCCCTAATGTAATTTTACATATACCATGCTTTAGTTATGAATTGACGTAGAAACTGTCGGGAACTCATTTCAAATGCTGCATGTGACAGCACGAGAAGCGCTGACAGCGAGCAATAAATGAATCGTCATCGTCGACGCGCCCTTAGCAATTGTTTTTGCTATTATTGCGACTGTAGCTTTAATCAAATGTCGGGAGGTGAGACGGGCAGCACACGCTGTGGAGGCGACAATATCCACACCCCCGTCTACTTATGAATCCAGCTCCGGCAGCGAAGAATCAAATGCTGGTTGCATGCCAAATGAATTGCGGCCACCGAAATGGTGGCTAACCTACACAGTTAGGTTTGTGCAGCAGCTACGACGCCAAGCACTCAACTCTCTTTCGTTACATATTTTTCGCACGAAATTAAGTGCAGAGCACACGACTGACTATGGATAGGATTGGCCACAAAAAAGGTCCTTCACTCTGGACGTGCTCGCATGCAAACACACACATCCATTGAAGAACAGGTTTGTGTAGGCGACCTCCGATCTCAGTGCACGCTCAAGTGCGCTGTGTATATGTTCGGGTACACACCCGTCAACGTCGCGTGGCGCTGGTGTGGCAGTATGAATGATGATGTGGAGAGTTCGAAACACTTTCTTATAAATCAATTAGGCGTGTAGCATAGAGCAAGTGTAGGGAGCGGCAGCAGTGGCAACTGCATTAACCACAGTGAAATAGTAGCAAAAGCAGCAGCTTGGCTCATGTCGATGTGGTGAGCGACCGATGCAGTTGCTCAACTAAAGCTTGACCTGTGGTTAGCGACACTCAAGCAGCCACATGTGAAAAGTTAGAACGGAAACTAAACTGTTTGAACCGAAAAAACAAAAACAAATAATATATGGTGAAAATCGATAGGTATTTAGTGTAATGGGTAGTGAAATCTTTGATAAATATTCAAATGAAACAATGAAACATTCGCAGACACATGGTACCTACGCCATCACCGGTGGCAGGGCGTATGAGTAATTATTTCTTTGAAAGCGAGAATTTAACGTGACCTCGTTGAAATCTTTAAGCACTCGCTTCAATCACATTTTTCACATTAAATTATGTAAAAAGCTCTCTATGATTTTACAAGTAAATTAACAAAATAAAAATGAAATTTTTTATCTGCATCAACCACTTCCACATTCATTTGCATAATCCGCAAAAAGTTCCTAACATTTTTTGCGCTTTCAAGAGCACTTGCAAACACATGCAAGTAAATAAAGTATTTAAGCACTCATGCTTCGCAAATATAAGTATGTTGGGATTAATTATTTTTATTTTCTTTTTCGGGTTTTTAAATAACAGTTATGTGGCATGTGCGCAAATAATTGCATAACCAAATTTTAAAAATCACATTTGAACTCGCTGCGTACTTACGTAATTAAATATGCATTTTTTATTATTTCCGCAGCTTTTTATTTGCTTTTAAGTACATAATTTTTATTTCTGACGTGAACCACATGTACTCTCGAACGGTGTGCTCGTTGTGTATATTTTGTGAGGGAATTTTTAATTTTTTGCGTTAAAACACACTCCAGAGTATTCTTTTCAATGGAATCCAACATGCCCGAAAATATCGATTGAAAATTTTTTATGAGTTTCAATCCCTAAAAATCACTCGGGCTTACTAGCAGTTTCCTGCAAAGACGCTTAAGAGTTTTTCTGCACTCTTGCCCCTTAAGAAAATTATAATTATTTTCGAGAAAGAAAACTGTTGATCGTGCCTTAAAGGTAACTAAGCCATGATTTGCCTACCGAGCTGGGTTAGACACATTCATATGTAAATACATCAAATTAAATGACCTAGTCACATAAGGCTTAGATCTCCTCGTCTGTCTTCTCTCACTTCTAAAACGAAACGCAGGATCCTGGCATTATGTGGTCCGACCACTGCTGACTTGCAGAAACATAGGAACTTTAACATTTGAAAGTGAAATAAGCTTACAGATCTTGTTGATTTCATAAATAAGACTTATTTTCTAGTAACAACACTTGTAGCTCGAATGAGACTGCATTATTCCACACAAATTCATTAGTCTCAAGACAAAAAAGCAGGCAAATTCATAAATTTCAAATGAGTCAGCTTATATGTATGTATACACATACATACATATATGTACTTGCATGACGACAGCTCATAGGTCCACGGAAGCTTCTATACGTCCGCATGCTCACGTACAAATACATATACATGTAAAGGTGGCCCATCAGATGTGTATTCCCTTGTAAGACGGCGAGGAGATTGAAATTGATGGCAACGCTATGAATAGACGACAAATGAATGAACGAACGTCATCAAAAGCAGAAAGCACGCGTGAGAAAAAACCACAAACGTGGTGGAAAAATATGAATGTGATGAATGCGAAACTACATTTCAATGCCACCCTCACCATCTCCTCTGCCCGGCTTTGACATTCTGACTCGAATCGCCTTCCACGCTTCCACCGTGCCTCACCACTACAACTAATTAAATATTTGCCAACATTCATGGTTGAGGTTGATGACAGCGGTGTCAGCAGACCATGCTCCCATTGCTGCTGAAGCTGACGTTTACAATGACGAATGAGAAGCTGCAGTGTATTATGATAATGCATACACTTGTATGCTTGCATACTTGTGTCAATGCGGATATGAGGGTACGGGTAGCCGGGGGTATGTACACGTGCGGAGGAGTTGAATCACTCGCGATGACGGTTGATTTGGTAATGTTAAATGTACTCAATCCTTCACATATTCCATTATGGCACCTCTGCCGTTCCGCAGCCCCATTTTCGCTTCTATTCAATCGTCGGCGTCAGCGTTGGTGCCAGTCATGTCATTGTCACTGTCACTATCACAAATGGCTGGAATTCCGCGGACGGTGCAGAAACGGTTGTGCTAAGTGAAATGTCCCGGCGCTGAATGCAAACGAGCTGACAGAAATAGATCAGAGGAGCACATGAAAAGGTCATAAGAAAGTTATGGCATGGAATTGAGGTCTATTGGTGACATTTTTTTCCATTTACTGCCGCCAAGTGGTGAAGGAAGTGCAACAGCCAGTAACTCAATTGTCATGCTCTCCAAGCTGTAAGTGGGCGCACTTTATGCAATGGAAGGTGGAGAGCCATAGCACCTTGGCGACCTTGAATATATCAACAACTGAGAATATAGACATCCAGCATACGGCGTAAAAGTAGTGTGTAAATATTTATTCACTTCGCGTATGAATCCAGTTATTGGATTACTCACGCCAAATGACGTTTGACGTGCGAATTCAAATGGGATTTGCAATTGAAAACCCTTCCTGTGTTTGATGACAAATGTACTGGCGTAAATGAGACGATATTTTTTTAAACTCTTACATGGCTTTGGGTGAGTTGAATGTTTGTAAGCCTCTCTTCTTGTCATTTTTCTGCACAATACCATTATAAATGTACAATTATGAAGAAGAGTGTTTGAAAGAAAGTGGTAAGTGAAGAGCAGTTGATTAATTGACATTTTAAGAAAGCCCCGAGAACAACCTTAGCATCCTTCTAAGTGCATGAAGTAGGATAAATTCAATTCAATACTTTCAGTAGCACGTGGCACTGAGATTTCGCTTACGAGGAATCAGCTTTCTGCGATTATTTCACCAATACACGCAGTGCCAGCATTACAACAAGTGCGTCCATGTCGCAGAGTAAGTCCAAGTGGCAACAACTTGGGAATACGTACAGCTGTCAGCACTCGCGATACGCACACACGTACAACCACAGAGAAAACATTAAGCGCAGTTTTAGTGGCACAAAGAGGAAAGTAGTTGCAAAAACACTGAAGGAAATAAAAAGGAAAAACAAAACCATAAAAATCAAAGATAACACACTACATAAAGGAGGAGGCATGCCAACGCTTTGAGTGCGGTTCATTGAGTGCAGAGCAAACATTTTCATACTCTTCTGTGGTTTGACAGTCGACCGCTTTTTCGCTTTCGACTGACTTACTGACTGCTCGATGCTTTGATAAGGGCGAGTAGAGTGCATATAAAGGAGAATATGCTTACATGTGGCATGACCACGCCCGTGGCGTACAACTTCATTGTCTTGTTGTTCCCTCTCTGCCTACAT
The DNA here is from genome assembly GCA_027475135.1 of Bactrocera correcta. NCBI lineage: Eukaryota > Metazoa > Arthropoda > Insecta > Diptera > Tephritidae > Bactrocera > Bactrocera correcta. The sequence continues at coordinate 150,705,799 of CM050325.1, read as the reverse complement.
TTCATTTCTCCCTACATTTCATCTGACATTTATGTCTTTCAACAATTTCACTGACTCTGCCCTTTTTCCAAAGTCCTTTACTCCCCCACATTTAACATTGCGCTGATTTGGAAGCCTACTTCTCGGTATATGTATCAAGGCATGCCTGTGTGCAGCCTGAACCGCTTGTTTGTTAGTTGCCAGACTGCATGCCTTTCCATCCTGCTTTGCGCGCTCAAGATTGGAAAGAGTATCGACATTGACTAAGGCGAGCGTAAATGTTTGAGTTGGCTTCTGCAGGATAAAAGTCAAATACAAGAAGTTTTCGCCATTCCTTAATACGGCAACTCCGATAACCATGCCCTCACTTTCCTTTCGCATGATTTTCCAACGTTTATGCTTCCGAATTTCTATTCGCAGCTGTGTGCGCGTGGCAACCTATGCTAAGTGGGCTTTCATCGGCAGGCTTGAGTTGATGCCTTTCACTCGACGCTTTACTTACTCAATCCAATGGAGGGGTTAATCGCCACAAAACGCTATACGCGCCTTAGTTCTAGGCATGCTTTGCCCCACCTTTAGCGATGCTACTTGGAGCATATGCGGGCGGCTGTCGTGTAGCCCTGATTTGTTAGCGATAACAAGGTAAACTTCAAGTTTTGAATATATTCTCGTATTTTTCGGCAAACTGGCTTAAATCCACCAACATCTTTTGATCCGGAAGTCTACTTGTTTCATTGCATCCTTCCCTTCTAGTTGTGTATTACGCGTTCTTAGTTGGAATCTGCGCACAGCAAACTCTTTCCGCATTCTAAATATATTTAGGGCAAAATTCGTAATTTCCTGAACACTCCCTTTAATACACATGGTGCTTTTATTGATGCGTATAAATTGCAGCAGCATCTCAAAGGGCCAAATGAATATACAAAATAGTATTTCTTCGCTCCAGCTTTGCTGAGTGAGAGTCAGCCGTTAACGCTTCTGAAGCATCAAATACCACTTCCGGTGGCCCACTGCGTCTATGCATTTAATTAAAACTTTGAACATAGGCTTTTTTCAAAAAAGTTAAAGAAACAGTCTCCTCCTTCAGAGCACTTCGCTTATGATTCGTTTATTGCTATTTTTATGCAAAATTAACAAAACTTACAAACATGTGGGTCCAAACCCCTCCAGCAAATAGCCAGCGGCTTTCATATGAACTCCATTAATTGCGTATACACACATAACCAAACATAGCAACATGTTTTGGATATTCGAACTCTGGCAAACGATTCTTCTCAATTTCACCCTCAAAAGTAAAAGTTTTTGTTTGTTTTCAAATAGTTTCACTCGCCTTAGATTCGAGATATTTCAATGAAACTTTGCTTAGCTTTATTATAAAGCCATTAGCTAGAAATCAAGCATTCTCGGACAGCGATAGGCAGAGAGCATTGCATAAATCGAAAAGTAAAATGTGGAGCTCTGCAAAGTTTTAGTTGGATTACCGAACAGCAGAGGGTCGGCGTGCCAGTACGTCTTGACCACGGCCGCCATAACTTTGCAAAGTCTTTCCAGTTAAATGCCCTGCGATAATCACCTTCCCCCACTTCTCTTCGACGTCAGCCACACTGAAATACAGATAAATTTGGTATGTGCGTTAATAGTGGATAAAATCACGCTTGGTTTAACAAATTTGTTTACGTTTACAAGAATTAAAGAAGCGCAGCTTTCATACCCATTTGTTTGAGGCTTAACCCTCTAACGAGGTGCGAACAAAATAATTATTTAATTGCAGTATGTATTTCTGATTTTTGAGTCGATGGCACGAATACCGAGCAACAAGCAATTTTGTAGTCGTTTCAGAAAGAGCTTTAACTGTAATGACTGTGTGTGTGAATTTTGTAAGTTTCGAAAGTTTGGCCTTGGGACTTGTTTGTAGTTAGAGCGAAATATGTTTCCAATGGAAATTGATGCCGTTTAAATAGGATTGGCAGATTACTTGGGATCATCGGAATTCTCGGTATATGAGCTAGTTGTGTAGCTTGTTGCTACAGTTAAATTGTCCCTAAATTACTTAATAATCAGCCTCGCCCTGCTGCATAAGCGTGGAGGACTTAAATTCCTTAAAAGCATAATTGGAGTTCCTATTTTTAAAGCCAGTTCATGTGGTCACAATTCAGAAGGGTTTAATGAATATAAAAACTCTTGGGAATTATGGGCTGCATCTTCGATATTAGTCACGCTGTCTATCGATTTGTGGTTTTTTATTGTCATTCCTTTGGGTGGCACAATTGCCCTAAAATACCACCAATAAAATTCCTTTTCTAAACTGGGGACTATTTCACCTAGAGACTTATCCAGAAGAGTATTATAATTGCTCCTTAAATTTGGAGTGAGGAATTTAACAACTGCTGTGAAAAATGACCATCAGTGATTCCGTGAAGATGAGCTCTCATATTCGTCCGTAATTTTATATTTTCAATCGAAGTCCATAAGGGCCACAATATTAAGCATGCTTTGATGACATCTGCTCGCGTACCTCAGTTAATGACAGGAAGAGTCTGTCGGAAATTTCCAGTAAATGCAAAAGCTATCCTATCCACGTGAGCAAAGAAGATTCTAAGGTCTTTTAATATTCTGTCCACGGCCACTATATGTGATTTATGTCTCATAGTGCCTTCATCCCACATAATTAATGAGACGTCTTGCAATAGTATCCAAGAGGACCATTTTTGGGGAGAGAACATATATATGAAAAACAATGATTTATGGGTAACGGAAGCTTAAAAGATGAATGAGAAGTTTTTTCATCCTTTGGAAGGGCTGCAGCAATTCCTGACGAAGCAACTGCTATCCTTATCTTTCCTGATTGTCTTATTTTAGCAAGTATTAAATTAGCAAGAAACGTCACGACGGTACCCTGGTGTGTCTAAAAAGAAAGGTTATTTTGGTTATTATTCCAGCTATAATTCGGTTAAAAATGAACATTTTCTGAATTTTTTTTCACAAAACATCCTCATTGGATTACTTTCAAAGTTGTTCAGGCTATTTTTCATTTAATGCAACGGATTAGTCAGCTATTGCGAACAAACAAAATACCCAGCTTAGTTTTTATATAAGACTTCCAATTGAAAAAGATAAGGGTGAAACTCAGATATAGAGAACCTTGCTTAGATCCTACTTAATAAGGACTTTTTAATAAGTTTTTATTTGTATTAAGCTCCAAAAATCATAATTTCTTCAAACATATTTACAGTACAGTTACTAATACTATATTTCAAATTTGCAGTTTCTTAATTTTTGCTATTTCTTTCAAAGCAACAATTAAAGGTTAATTTCAAACAACCCTGAGTTCTGGAAAACTTTTGCATTTTCATTAAGCATCTTAGCCGCAGCAAGCACTCCGACGACTCGCATCTTTTAATACATCACTTAGTGAGCACCAACAAACAGTCGACGCTCACCGCCATCCACATTTGTTCACAACAAGCACTTCGGAGGCATAATGAGCGGCACTTGAGCACAAAATGAGATATTAGCATAATCCGTAGTTCACAATCCGCTTTCGGCCCCCGCCTACACACCGAAACCGTCCGCCTTCTCCCGCCAAGGATAACAACAGACAAAGGCGCGCCATTTCCACTCAAAGGCGCCCTGTTGATTATTCCGTTGCTGCTACCCGGGCGGAGCGATTGCTCATTAATGCCAGCAAACATAAACAGCAAATAACTCGTAATAAGTTTCGCTTCAACTTTTTTGGAGCCGCACGCTCCCATTCAGGCAAACCTGCCGCAAGTATAGATATAACGGGTGATTTTTTTGAGGTTAGGATTTTCATGCATTAGTATTTGACAGATTACGTGGGATTTCAGACATGGTGTCAAAGAGAAAGATGCTCAGTATGCTTTGACATTTCATCATGAATAGACTTACTAACGAGCAACGCTTGCAAATCATTGAATTTTATTACCAAAATCAGTGTTCGGTTCGAAATGTGTTTATCGACAAATTTTGTTCAGCGATGAGGCTCATTTCTGGTTGAATGGCTACGTAAATAAGCAAAATTGCCGCATTTGGGGTGAAGAGCAACCAGAAGCCGTTCAAGAACTGCCCATGCATCCCGAAAAATGCACTGTTTGGTTTGGTTTTATTACGCTATATTTGGAAAATTTGGACCGTATTTTTTCAAAAAAATGCTCTTTGGGAAACTTAAAACGTTGTCGGTTTTTAAATGCAGGGTTTTCGCTATTGCGATGCTAAAAAAACCCTTTTTTTTGCCAAAAAAATGGGGAAAAGAATGAAACCTTGGTTGACCATTATGGCTTTTTAATAAGATTTGAAAGCAAAAACATAACCAAACACATTTTTCGCGATTCTATTTTAAAATTTGAGTTTCAAATTCTTCGGACAAAAATTTAAAAATTAATTAAAGGAAACCCTGATTTTGGCCAAAGTTTTCTTTGCATTTAACGCCTCCGAGACTATCTTTTAATACGTCAACTTAGTAGCCCCTACAAAATCGAGCCAGCCTTTTCCACTTTGTTAAACAACATTTTGGGAAAGGAAATGAGGGCATTGGCCGAAATGCTGAAAAAAGTTGTTAAACAATTGGATTTTCCCCCCGCCTACCACCAAAACCCGCCGCCCCCCCCGGTCAACATTAAAGGCGCGATTTCCATCAAAGGCGTGTAATTTTTCTGCTACCCGGGCGGAGCGTTTCAAATGCCAGAAACCATGAGATAGCAAATTTTAAATAAGTTTTTTTTTTTGGAGCCGTTACGCCCCCTTCAGGCAAATCTGCCCTTTAAAAACATTCATAAATATATATGTATGTAGGTTCTATGGGTGTGAGAGCATGTGTGACCGCGAGTTTGTGTAAGTATGAGCTCTTTATCAAGAGCTTGCTGCTTAGTCGGTAGACAGCTTGTTAGTTGTCAAAGCGTGTTTTTAAGTGCTAAAATATGGGCGCAGCTTTAGGTCACGTCGCCCTCGAATTCGCACCGATTGTCGAACCCAGCACTGGACAGGCTTTAACTAGGCATGATTGTGGAAGAGCGATGTGCTTTGAATAGCTGACCACAGCACAGATACACAACAGCATAACGCCTATTACAATGGCAAAGAAAGGGGGCAAAAGAAACGAGAAATAAAGGTCCACGGCCGCCTTTATTGTACTAAAAGGCATAATAATGAGTTCGATATTGTCTCATTTTGCAAATGGACCGCCAAGCATAATCACTCACGTTTTCATCCATTATGCCGTGCCTAACAAACGCTGGCAGAAACATTATCTTTCTAAAAAAGAAGAAAACCTACCACTTATGGTATGGCATAGTGGGCTCATTTATGAAAAGAACAAAGAGAATTCAGTACCTAATCGAATCGAAGATGAATTAGAAATAGAGAAATAGCAACAATTTTACATTGATGTATACATACTCACAAAAATAGAGAAAATATAATCAGTCTTGAAGTAACGGGGACCAGTGTTAGGTCCAGATCACTATAAGTGAGGAAAAATCTGTAGTCGAACAGAAGACCGTGCGGATTCTACCACAGCAAACAAAAAAGTTTGTACGAAGAATAAATTTATAAAGAGCCACTGTCTTTCTTTGTAGATTTTCTGTCTAGCTCAAGATTGTCCTATGAAGCAGAAACTTCTTTATCTTTTCACCTAAGTATTGGGGAACTGATTAAATCTAAAGATAAGTGAGAATACTTTGCAACCGCCGATAAATAAATTTATAAAATTTGCATTATAATCAGAAATTTCAATTAACTTGTAGGTCCAGTTGCTTATCTTAAGCAGACCTGTGTAATACTGAGTAGTAATGGTACTAGTACGTACTTAAATACTTTAATTTTTATCTTGAAGTACTTAGTATGTACTAATTCAGAATTTTCAAGTACAAGTATAAGTACAAGTACCAATAATTGAAAAATACTTGCAATATTAACAAATATTTGAAAGTATTTGAAAAGAATTGAAAATACTTGAAAAGAATTGAAAAATGTACTTGAATCTATTTTCAATTCTTTTCAAGTACTTTCAATTACTTACAATTTTGTTTCAAGTATTTGTTAAAATTTCAAGTATTTTTCAATTACTTGTACTTGTACTTGTACTTGACAATTTTGGGAATGCCAGTACCAGTACCAGTACAATTCCTTTAAAATGTACTTGTTACAAGTCGTACTGGTACTTGATATTACCCAGGTCTGATCTTAAGTAAAGCCACTAATCGCAATCCGTATCTGAGTCAAACCAAATATATATAAGCTTTGGGTACAAAAAAACTCCTTTGATCGCTGCAGATTGCCTGCTTTAACCTCTGCTGCTTTGTACTAGTCTCTGAAAGAGAGTATGGTTATTTAGTCAGGCTCGAATTAATTATTTTTCTACATTATTAACACCATGTATTGGGAGGAAAATATTATGTAATATTTCGCACTCTCCTCTGCAGTTAGCATATCAAATTTGAGGTGAATTCAAATTTGCCCACTGTAAGGAGAGAGAAGCGTTACTTTATTGGAATATCATCAGCATAATATTGTCAAAGCTGCGTGTCATTATCAAAGCAGATTTCAAGCCAACTTCCGCCACTACTGCCAGCCGTCATTCCACCCTCCCCCGCCGGTAAAAATACTCGTGCACAACCAGAAACAGAAACGACGCAGTAACAGTAAAACATTGATACAACAATCGTGCTACGATTGAGTAACGGCACACCACGATGGCGCCATTGTATCGGGTGTTCGAAATTGCTTGTGAAATTTGGCAGACCATCAATATTTGCTCGACAGGGACACAAGTTTATTGCTTTTATGTGATTCGCGTTTCTAATGTGCGAAGCGGAAACTACACTTCGCTGCTCTACGGTACACAGTAAATAGACCACGAAGTGCTTGGCGCCAAGAAGGTGAGTTAAAGACGAGAGGAAAAAACAAGCGAACGCGTGCCCTGACAGCGAAGTTAATAGATAAATCTGAGCGACGCCATTAAAAGTGACAGAAGTGAGCGGAGGGAGATAGAAAAATAACGGAATTGATGACGGCCGGACTACGATGGCTGCACAAGCGACAGCGCGTATGAAGTCAATAACGAAAAATAACCAATGCAAAGTTTGAGGGAAATAAAAAGTACAGTCGAAAATAAAAGAAATGTAGTGAAATAATAAAACAGTGCCGCATACATATTAACATGCGATCTTTCTTTGTTTGCCAACAGAACAGTCGCCATTGTGAGCATCTCTAGCGTTGTCGTCGCTGTCGTCGTTGCCATCGGGAGTAAAGATGTGACAAAAAATGAAACTGCAAATATTTGCTGAAATTAATATTACGCATATGCCTGAGTTACAGCGCTGCCACAACCATCAGCGCATCCATATTCCGCAGTTAGCGGTGCTTTGAGCTCGCACCACTAAGGCGAATAAGTACAAAAATAGTGTAGTTTTGGTGGGCTTCCAACTTTTGTTTGCTTTTCGTTTCATGGCGATAAGTGCTTTTATCTACTTTTATGCGAATTTCCGCAGAATATTAAAAGTATTTAGTGCAAAAGCGAAGAAAATTTTCAAAATGCATGCGAACCACCAAAAACTTAATGTTGCAAGCTAGAATATGTGTGCATTTTTTTTAAAGCAATTACTTTAAACTGACAACTAAGCCGCCCAGGCGTATACGTAACATTCGCGAAAGTCTCAAATTTCAATTTTATTCGTTGGAGATACAAAAGAGCATTTCCTTTTTTGTTGTTTTTTTTTTATAAGAGCAATACGGAGAATATTTTATGTAATTTCCTATGTGCTACATATCTTCTTCTTCTTTACTGGCGTAGACACCGCTTACGCGATTATAGCCGAGTCAACGACAGCGCGCCAGTCGTTTCTTCTCTTCGCTACGTGGCGCCAATTGGATATTCCAAGCGAGGCCAGGTCCTTCTCTACTTGGTCCTTCCAACGGAGTGGAGGTCTTCCTCTTCCTCTGCTTCCCGCGGCGGGTACTGCGTCGAATACTTTCAGAGCTGGAGTGTTTTCATCCATCCGGACAACATGACCTAGCCAGCGTAGCCGCTGTCTTTTAATTCGCTGAACTATGTCAATGTCGTCGTATATCTCGTACAGCTCATCGTTCCATCGAATGCGATATTCGCCGTGGCCAACGCGCAAAGGACCATAAATCTTTCGCAGAACCTTTCTCTCGAAAACTCGCAACGTCAACTCATCGGTTGTTGTCATCGTCCAAGCCTCTGCATCATATAGGAGGACGGGAATTATGAGAGACTTATAGAGTTTGGTTTTTGTTTGTCGAGAGAGGACTTTGCTTCTCAATTGCCTACTTAGTCCGAAGTAGCACCTGTTGGCAAGAGTTATCCTGCGTTGGATTTCTAGGCTGACATTGTTGGTGGTGTTTACGCTGGTTCCAAGATAGAGGAAATTATCTACAACTTCAAAGTTATGACTGTCAACAGTGACGTGAGTGCCAAGTCGCGAGGGCGACGACTGTTTGTTTGATGACAGGAGATATTTCGTCTTGCCCTCGCTCACTGCCAGACCCATTTCTTTTGCTTCCTTGTCCAGTCTGGAGAAAGCAGAACTAACGGCGCGGGTGTTGAGGCCGATGATATCAATATCATCGGCATACGCCAGCAGTTGTACACTCTTATAAAAGATGGTACCTTCTCTGTTAAGTTCTGCAGCTCGAACTATTTTCTCCAGAAGCAGGTTGAAAAAGTCGCACGATAGGGAATCGCCTTGTCTGAAACCTCGTTTGGTATCGAACGGCTCGGAGAGGTCTTTCCCGATTCTGACGGAGCTTTTTGTGTTGCTCAACGTCAGTTTACACAGCCGTATTAGTTTTGCGGGGATACCAAATTCAGACATCGCGGCATAAAGGCAGCTCCTTTTCGTGCTGTCGAAAGCAGCTTTGAAATCGACGAAGAGGTGGTGTGTGTCGATTCTCCTTTCACGGGTCTTTTCCAAGATTTGGCGCATCGTGAATATCTGGTCGGTTGTTGATTTACCAGGTCTAAAGCCACACTGATAAGGTCCAATCAGTTTGTTGACGGTGGGCTTTAATCTTTCACACAATACGCTCGACAGAACCTTATATGCGATATTGAGGAGGCTAATCCCACGGTAGTTGGCGCAGATTGTGGGGTATCCTTTTTTGTGGATTGGGCATAGCACACTTAAATTCCAATCGTTGGGCATACTTTCGTCCGACCATATTTTGCAAAGAAGCTGATGCATGCACCTTATCAGCTCTTCGCCGCCGTGTTTGAATAGCTCGGCCGGCAATCCATCGGCCCCTGCCGCTTTGTTGTTTTTCAGGCGAGCAATTGCTATTCGAACTTCTTCATGGTCGGGCAATGGAACGTCTGCTCCATCGTCATCGATTGGGGTGTCGGGTTCGCTTTCTCCTGGTGTTGTGCGTTCACTGCCATTCAGCAGGCTGGAGAAGTGTTCCCTCCATAATTTAAGTATGCTCTGGGCATCGGTAACTAGATCACCTTTGGGGGTTCTACAAGAGTATGCTCCGGTCTTGAAACCTTCTGTAAGCCGCCGCATCTTTTCGTAGAATTTTCGAGCATTACCCCTGTCGGCCAGCTTATCAAGCTCTTCGTACTCACGCATTTCGGCCTCTTTCTTTTTCTGTCTACAAATGCGTCTCGCTTCCCTCTTCAGCTCTCGGTATCTATCCCATCCCGCACGTGTTGTGGTCGATCGTAACGTTGCGAGGTAGGCAGCCTGTTTTCTCTCCGCTGCGACACGGCACTCCTCGTCGTACCAGCTGTTCTTCTGCACTTTCCGAAAACCAATGGTTTTGGTTGCAGCTGTACGTAAGGAGTTTGAAATGCCGTCCCACAGTTCCCTTATACCGAGTTGTTGACGAGTGCTCTCAGAGAGCAGGAGTGCAAGCCGAGTAGAAAAACGTTCGGCTGACTGTTGTGATTGCAGCTTCTCGACGTCGAACCATCCTTGTGTTTGTTGGCGTGCGTTTTTTGCTGCACAGAGGCGGGTGCGTATTTTGGCTGCAACAATATAGTGGTCCGAGTCGATGTTAGGACCTCGGAGCGCACGCACATCTAAAACACTGGAGACGTGTCTTCCGTCTATCACAACATGATCGATCTGGTTGGTGGTTTTTCGATCTGGAGACAGCCAGGTAGCTTGATGTATCTTCTTATGCTGGAATCTAGTGCTACAGATAACCATATTTCGGGCCCCGGCGAAGTCGATCAGCCTCAACCCATTTGGGGATGTTTCCGCGTGGAGGCTGAATTTACCGACCGTAGTGCCAAAGATACCTTCTTTGCCCACCCTGGCATTGAAGTCGCCAAGCACGATTTTGACATCGTGGCGGGGGCATCTCTCATAAGTGCGCTCCAAGCACTCATAAAAGGCATCTTTGGTCACATCGTCCTTCTCTTCCGTCGGGGCGTGGGCGCAAATCAGCGATATGTTGAAGAACCTCACTTTGATGCGGATTGTGGCTAGACGTTCATTCTCCGGAGTGAATGATAGTACTCGGCGACGGAGTCTCTCTCCCACCACGAATCCAACACCAAACTTGCGCTCCTTTATATGGCCACTGTAGTAAATGTCACAAGGACCTACTCGTCTCTGTCCTTGTCCCGTCCATCGCATTTCTTGGACGGCGGTGATGTCAGCCTTTATCTTTACGAGGACATCTACCAGCTGGGCAGCGGCACCTTCCCAATTAAGGGACCGGACATTCCAGGTGCATGCCCTCAAATCATAGTCCTTATTTCGTTTGCCATGGTCGTCATCAAAAGGGGGGGCTCTCATCCGAGGCTGATTGTTGGTTTTCATTGGGGGTGTTTTTTTTACGTGGCGGGTCCCAAACCCAGCGCACAACCCTATGCAGGGGTGCTACATATATGTATTGAAATTGATTCATCTTGACACACTCCCACATATTAACTCTTTTAAAACAAAAGAATCTTACAATACCGTCTAGAGTGCCCACTTAGAAACTCTTATCGCAGTAGCGACCTATGGTATCTGAATGTATCAAATCTTTACCGTCAAAATAGTTAATTTTAAAACAATGGCAAATAATACAAATATATTTCCAAATCTTTTCGAAAAGTGTTTAAGACTTTTCAGTTGTAAGACGTTGTTCATACAACTTTTCCATTGGAAAGCTATTAATCTCTTCGTTTATTATTTCAAAGTATTTTAGTCTTATATAATTCCATATTTGCTTTACTTCAAATGAACCCATTTAAGCCCTCTCGCTTTGAGAGGTTCCCTGCCGGGCCAGGTCGGTAGCATCCCAAAAGTATGTAATAATAAAACACTTTTGCATGCACTTACCTACTGACACTTTTATGTAATAATTTCATTGCGCTGTCTTGAATGTCAGCGGCGGCTTATGCAAGTAGTATCAAGAATAATAACAACAGCAACGTCGGCAACAATGTCTGTAACGTTATGGCAGAAAAACAAACGAGTCGAGCACACCACACAGCCAACACCGGGCGAATCCTCATGTTTAGAAATGTTGCCAAATAAAGGCGACATAATTAATTTCCATAAAAAACACATATGCATGCAAATATTTACGAGCAAAAATACCGACGTACCACAGCAGTAATTTGTATGCATATGAGCCTGGACACACACACACACATACAACGGCGTACACGAGCAGCACACTCTACACGCTGTTGGTGTTTTGGACAAGATGAAACGACAAAAAAGTAAACTTAAATGGGAAAAACTACAAGCATGAATTTGTGATATATTTTTGTGTGAGTTTGGGCAGTCCGGAGGAATGAAGAGATAATGAGTAAAGTGTGCAGAAAGGACAGGCGTGGATTAAGTGCTTCCGAGAGAATTACACATGCATTACATACATACAAATAGACGAGAAAATAAAAACATTCCAGAATTCATTTAATAAGACACTGCTGCTGAGCAATGAATAATGAATGCGATTAATAAGATCCTACTTGTAAAAGTGATTGCAAATATAATTACGAGAACACAAAAGTAAAAAAGAAATTTGAACACAATATCATCTTTAAAACTCTCACAGACGCGTATACTAAATATCGCCTCTAGCAAAGGCCTGGTAAAAGTGGTAGAGAAAACGTATTTCCATTTGAGGTACCGTCAAAAGGTTTCTAATATTGAGGATTGCTTACCATATACATATATACAAATTAGAAATCAATAAAGTTCTCCTTGAAAAACCAGAGTTATGGATAAAATTACACCTAAATTCCCACAATTTCGGTCACAAGTTGTCTTTGTTTTATGAACTTATAAATTATCAAGGATCGTTTCATGGAAAACTTGACTATCGTCTAAAGCCAAAACTTTCTTAGCTAGCACAGGTTCAACAACTAGTTCTAAAAAACTTATTTTGCAAAAAAATTCAATAAAATTAAAAATAGGAACGAAAATTTCAAATACACACAGGAAAGTTTCAAAAATTAACACAGATGCGAAGATGTAGGATATTGACAATAGCCCAAAGCCAGATGTGTGGAAAAACAAACAACACAATTGGAAGGTCCACAGGCCTCACATACCTTACTTTGACTAGCAAAACTTCGAGCGTTAATCTCATGAGGCGCATACCCTCATTTACGGAATTTGCAGGCGCATTTGACTAATACTCGTAAATTTCATTTATCATCTGTCGTCCAGTCTACCGCCCCATGTCACAGCAACAGCAAAATATATGTTTTACCTCTCGTAGCCACAAACAAATTCACTTGCTCGGAAAGAAGCAGAGCCATTGACATTTTGGGTTGGAAAAGAGATGCTCGAGCGCTTGCATCCTTCCTCTATCATAGATATATCTGTGTACATATGTATACATACGTCTCTCATAATGTATACACGCTTAATATATTGTATATGTGAGAAAACATGCCGCAAGAAAACTTAGCAGATACATTCGTCAACGATAACGAACAGCACAAACATTTATGTGCGGCAGAGAATCAAATACAGCAACAGACGCACTCGACTTTGAAAGGCAGGCAAAGAAGGGGCACATATGGGGCAAATGCAAATATCCGGTGATAGAAGTCATTCGTCATAAGCAGTACATATGTATACATGCTTATACTTGTACATATCTACTTACACATATGAACACACTAATACACAAGAAGATGCTATATGTATGTATACCATACACATTTTCGGAAGGCATGTGAACTCTTTTTTGTTTGAAATGTTTAGACACCTTTGATGGATGGACCAATGGCTGCAAATACAATTGTATGTCTTTTAACCATGTACATACGGGTACACTTGTATAAGTACATAAATATATACACACATGTAAAATATGCATTTAGGTGCTCACAAACACAGCTTTGTTAATTTTTCCCACTGTCGAGATTTGTGGTATAATTTGAAAAAAATTTCCAATCCTTATTGTTCGATATAAACCAATTTCGATTTGAATAAAGCCTAATTAATAAATAAAAAAAATATTTAAAGGAGACCTTTATACTGATCGGCCCGCTTGTATGACACATATCCGTAATTTTCATATTTGTTCGGAGGAATTGCGCTGTATTGAGCAATAACCTATGGCAGTTTCCGGGAATAAAGAAGTTTTCCAAACAAGAACTTAATTTTGATCAATATCAGCATCCTTATAATCAAATCACCTTATAATCAAGCACCCTTTCATACATATACATATAAAAAAACTGATATTTTTTTAAGTGTAGAAATTAGCGAAGATTCACTTCCTCCATTCCATCCATCAGCAGTTCCATATAAAACGTTAATATTTTTGAAATTTAAAATCTCAAGTTGTTGCAGTGGCCTTTACTTACTGCTTTATTAATTCAAAAAATTTCCTCACTTCGATACAAAAAATACCTACATATATAAATACACACACATACAAATATACATGGAGCTTACGCGCAGCTACTTGGGTCACTCTCCTGCTTTCGTTCGCTTTGCTCATTTTCCGTTTCAACATCCAAATTGCTTTCATTGAATCTATCTTCGTCTTTTTTTTGTCCTTCGAAATCGATAATCCCAGCCAGCTTCTGCGACATCATATCATTCACGCACTTTCTATACTCGTCCATCTCGCTAAAGCATTTAGACATTTGCTGGACATTTTTGTCTAAGCATTGCTTGATGCGCACGGAAAATTGGCGGCACGGGTTGTGCGTTAGGCTGTGCAGAACCTTGTGAGATGCGCGGCACACGTTTTCGAACTGCTGCTCAACTTGCTCCGGAGTACTGGGCGTAGAAAAGAGAAATCAATAAAGATTTAATTAGACTCAGCATCGATCTTTCGTGCCCTCTAGACCTACAGGTTTTGTATATCTTCGACCGCCTTCAGTACAGAAGCGTCTTTGGTCAAAGGTTTCAGATAGAAACTCGAATCGTTTTTCTTACTCGGCCATATTTTACTGTACAAGTTGCCCATCATTTGGAAATAGCGCTGTTCTCGAGTTTTTCCTGTCCACGATGGTTCAGCAGCGTTTCTCCTGATCCCTTAAATATCGGAATGGATCACTCGCTCCGTTAAGCGACCAAGTCTAGGATACTTGATGTCCTCTCCTAGAGAGAAAGTCTGATTTTCCGATAAAAATGTAAGTAATTGTAGGGGAATTTTGAATTTTGTATTTTATTATTGTTGAGTTTCATTTCTACTTCAGAGGTGTGCAACTCGAATGTCACACGGCAGCTCAAGTGTGGCAAGGCCGACTTTTGTCTTACGAAACGGGAGGGGTGCATTCCCGTCGCCTGTGGCATAACATCAATAAAATGACACAATTCAGGGGAAAATACATTGCCAGGGCACAAAGTTGCCTTTCTCTTTGAGTGAGTTTGTTTACAGAAGCGGTGGCGTTTATTTTGGTGTGTACCTAACGACAGAAGCATGTAAGTAATTTCGCATGTGTGCTGTCGGTGTGTTTGCTTATGTGCGCCGCTTAAAGGTGTGTAAATATTTAATTCTGCCTGGTTTCACCATAATTTGCTGTCAAATTTGAATATCGCCTAATTGCGTACATTTCGGCAGACATAACGAGCAAATAAGCCAACCAGCTGCCACTCATGTTCCCGCGTTGACACAGCGGTAAAACGCACCTGAGAACGACGCCCCGCCAATCGCCGCCCCCATCTGGTCTGAGGATTTCTCTGCCAAGGCGTTGCCCGTTTCCGTTGGCTGCTCGAACAGCTCGTAAATTTAATTTTTTAGGCCAAATTCCAATAAAGTCGCTCAACCAGTTATCGCATACTTCATTTCTCGGGTGACTGCCGCGGGAATGGAGGCCGATTGCTACCAAAGCGGCGAACTGCTCAGTTTCGTTAATATTTATATAGCACATTCAAGCTCTGTATAAGTGGAATTATGTGCATTATAATAAGATAATTTCATCTTTCCTATTTTGAGCTTCGAACTCGTTAATTTTTATTTATATGAAAATGTATCTGAAACGCCTAACGAGGCGAGGTGGGCGGCTAACTTCGGTTCATTAAACACCATCGAAATCGATCCAAAATCTGCGCAAACTGTTTGTATAAGTCATTAGTGTCAAAGACAACAACAACAGGGGCAGCTAAGAAATAATCCCTTGTATAACTAATTGCATTATTGAAAGTATGTATGTGTATCTACATCTATTTGTAAGATTAAGTGTATACATATGTGAGTTTTATGAGAAGGTTTGGTTGTGAAAGAAATTAATTTTGAAATGTCATAAATTTTGTAAGTTAAACGCCTCTTATGCTGCTTCTTCACAATTTGACATTTACACTCGCCCCATACAGCCCCTTCCCGAGTTCACTATGTATGTATTTGGTATATTTGGGAAGTCATGCTGATATTTGATAATGTAAAGGATTATATCATACAATTCTGCCTTCACGTACATATAATAAACCAAAAGCTTTTCAGCTTTATTTCAATACAGGCACGACTCAAAGGATAATTAAGAGGTGATTACAAGCAAAAACCGTTGGATTTCGTTTGGGATTTACTGTTTCATACAACCACCATATTTGTGTGTTTCTATTTTCTTGTGTATAACTGCGTCGTTATTTTCTGCTTCATGGAGAAAATCATGAAAATCGATCGGCTCATGATGACGTTAACTGCACTGAGTACATGAGTCAACGTTTTCGCCAGTAGCTCCATCGCAGCCAATCCTTCAGTATCTTTCGATTTCGTCAAGTAAAACTTTATTTCTCTTCTTACTCAAAGAATTCAAAACATCTTTATTTATACGTGTAAAAAAGTTGGGTCAGATTTTAAAACTTAATACTTTCACAAATCCAAGCTTTAAAGCTGAGCGGTTGTACCGGCGTGTGAACCGACAGATTTATGGAAATCAACGATTGCAGTAAACCTTTAGTTAGTTAGTTTGCAACAACAATGTCAGCCTAAAAATCCAACGCAGAATAACTCTTGCCGACTTTGGACTGAGTAGGCATTTAGAAGTAGAGTCCTCTCTCGACGAGCAAAAACAATACTCTGTAAGTCACTCATTATTCCCGTCCTGCTATATGGCGCAGAGGCATGGATAGGCTGATAAGTCGACATTGCGAATTTTCGAGAAAAAGGTTATGCCAATGATTTATGATCCTTTGCGTGGTGGTCACGGCGAATATCGCATTCGATGGAACGATGAGCTGTAGGAGACATAGTCCAATAGTAATCGCGTAAGCGGTGTATACGCGAGTAAAGAAGAAGAAAAAAAAATAAAAGTAAATACGGAAAGTTTGAAAAAAGTTACAGCTGTTCAAAAATGAGTGAAAGTAATGAGTAAATTCTTTATATTTTGAAGCTTTTGTATACAAAAGAGAAGAGTGCCCCACAAGGCACCAATGAAATTTGTGAAGTTTACAACAATGGTTCGTTTCCTTCCGTTTTGGAAGTTTGGAAATTTCGATTTACACTGATGGATTAATGTCTCTAGTAGCCTTTTACCCATTAATACGCATGCTGCCATAAAATATGTTTCTATACTCTATATTTTATGGGCTCTGTTTAATCAACATTGATGTAGCTTTTCTAAAGATCTTTAAATTAGGACAGATTGCAATGTCATTTGGAACCACGGTTGTTTTTATCGTCAAGAGAGAGTTAAGTTGTTTTTATTTATTTATTTTGTTGACCATTATAACTATTTTAAACATTACAATATCCTTGACCTGAAAAGGCCCGAAGCAGAAAGGTAAAGAAAAAGTTGTGGAGCATTAAAAAAACGCGTCCCTTGTTGGCAATCGCGTTGGCAACGTCGGCTGTCAGCCGCCAATGAACAGGCGTCCAGTGGAACCGAGTGGCCAGGCGGAGCCAACGAAGCAAGCGACGCAACTGAGGTGCGCCACGGCAAAGCCACAGGCAATTAATGCAATTATCGCTGTTGCAGCAGCAGCCATTGCTGTGGCAACCGCAGGTGGCGCATTTACTACATAAGAGGCAGCAATAAAAAATATAAAAAATTAATTAAAAACAAAAGCAAAACAAATTTAAGCATGGCCAAGAAAATAAAGTTAAAATGTGGGCTTCATTGAAGTCAAAATATTGCGAAAAACCGACGCTTCACTAAAGGCAAGGAAAGCGAGAACGTATACATGTGTGCATACGTACGCTTTCTGGACACATGCAAGACCGAGCCTCATATTTTATTTAAGTCCAGCGAAACGCTGCGAGCAAAAATCCCAAGTAAACAAGAAGATATATCATTTTATCATTGCATTTACGCTTGCGTATGTGTGTATATGTAAGTGTAAAATCATGTGGCATGATATCCCGGCTAGAGAAAACATTTATTGTGCTTTTATTGCATTTGAGTTGCCAATTTGTGCGCTTAATTACCGCTTTTGAAGGCAGCAACTGACAGCGTTAAGCGAGCAGGCTCATTCCCAATATCGCGGCTTGTTATTGTTGCCTGTTGGTATAATTACCAGCCAAATGTGCGCCCAGCGCTGATAATGCAAACTCCGCTCGCTTTCTTTCGCAAAATGTTCGCCCATTGCATCCCAGAGTTCAATTATACATCGATTTGCATGGCTCCAATGTCGCACTAAAAAGTTTAAGATTTTCCGCAAAATTTACTTACTGCGTTATATCGATATAGTTACTACCCGATATTCCGGTTTTTTCCCTAAACATCAATAGTTGAAGGAGATTGCAAGGAGAGAGTTACCAACTATTAAACTAACTTTGTAAACTAACGCAGTGTTTCACGTTCGTGAAGCCGCCGATTGTTATGCAAATTTTTGTTTTTCACGCAATATTTTACGGCCGGCCCTCCCATCGCTTCCGCATTGCCGGCGCATATGAATTTATTTTTGCAACACATTCGAGTATGCAAATGGTATGGTTATGTGTGTGATAAGCTACGAAAAATGGAAATAAAATGTTGAAACTCATGTGAGGGATGGGACACAGTTGTGCGGTTTATAGCTCAAAAGCTGCCGAAGAGTTCAGATATCACGGCAGAGAGAATAACAAGCTCGTAAATAACGAAGATTCATAGCAGCGACAAAAACAGTGAAAGAAAACTCAACAGCCCCCAGTCGCACGGGAGGAAGCATTTTATTGAACTATAGCAGCTCCAAAATGCCGCACATTCAAACATAAAAATTAATAAAAGCCTCTACTTTGTGTTTGCATAAACGCCGTCACCTTTTTCTATAAATAAAAAGGTCTTTTGTACATTATTTCTGTCAAATAGCTAAATCACAAGACAAACTCCGAAATGAAGCCGCTTAAGAAACTCGAAAGTTGTGAAAATGATTAATTGCTAACAACCTTGCGAAACCTCTTCGCAGTGTCCAACACATTAAATAATGATAAGAAAGCCTACAATCCACGAAAAGCAACATCGAACTCAAAAGTTCGTTGACGAGCTGTCAAATGGGCCTAGACAATGGCGCAACTTTTTCGACTTTCTGATTCCATACCATAGCTCATAGCCGCAACTTTGCTCCTTTTACAAACACAGGCACTCAACTAAATGACCTGTGACTCTGTTGCCTATGCGGGCGGCCACGAACCTGTCAAAATTGAAAATACGATAACTGCAGCTACGAAAGCAGCAACAACAAAAGTTGAAGCCAACTTCTAGTAAACAAAAGCCTAACAAGTTTTCTATTTACATTGTGTTTAGCCAACTAAGGAAATTTCTTCCCTTTCTTTTACAGTGAATAAAACAAAGAAATAGGCAAAAGAACAGAGTAAACACAAATAAAGTTTGAAAGATTCTAAGAATCTCAGTCGGGGATGAAACCTCTTCAATTAATGTTAATCGATTTTTATTTATAAATGTCTTCAATATAATTTCATATTCAGTTGGCTGTTGAACAATTTTAATTCAGTTTTTAACAACTAATTTAGTGTTGACTGCGTTGTTACAGACCCATTTACAGTTTGCACCAGTGAACGTAACTTAAAAAGAGAATAACAAAAAAACCCATTCTTCATATAAATATCTACGATATACCAGGTTGTTCAATAAATTTTGTTGTTCGATAAAAAAGGGCGTTGCTACTAGAACACATTTTTTTGTTTTGTTTTGTTCGTACACTCTTTATATGAACGTATGCGAAGATTCATTTCAATCAATTCATTCTTTGTTTACAAGCCATTTAGTGTCGACGTGTGACAGTATTTTTTTACAATACGAGTAGAACAATTTAATATCGTCCAATGATAAATTTCTGATTTTTGGAAGGTGTAGCACCAAAAGAAATTTTCAAACGAATATTAAAAGTGTATAATGAGAGTAGAAAGATGGGTTGCTGAATTTAAACGTGGTCATACAAGCCTTGAAGACGATCCACGTGAAGGACGTCCAAAAAGTGCATCAACAGCTGAAATAATAGCTAAAATACAGGATCGTCGATTGACTGAGAGAGACTTGGTAAAAGCTCTACACCTCTCATTAGGCACTGAGTCATACTTTAAGTGAATTTTTGGATTTTAGACAGGTGTGTGCACAATAGGTGCCGCCTTCGCTAACAATGTAAAAAAAAACATTCGAATGCGACTTTCTCAGCATATTTTGGAGCGTTTTAAAAAAGATAATGTGAATATAAAGTGTTTTTTGAATCATAATTGTGTTTTTCTTATCAAACCACAAAACTTATTGAACAACCTGGTGAGTTTCTTCAGTTCTAAGAATCGTTTTTATTGGGAAGGACTTGTCTTGGTATTTTGATATTGTACCAGCTATCGTAAATATTATGCAAATAGGACCGTAAGTTAATGTCGGGTAAAAATTTGACTCATTACTCATTCCAACTTTAAGTCTGCAACCCTCTCCCAAGAGAGGTAAAGGCCAAAGGTAATAAAACTAGAAATTCTTTCAGTTTATACTTCAAATGCCAATCAGTTTTGGAACAGTGTTAGCATAAATTCGATATTGAAAGCACATCTTCTCTTGAGGTTAATTAAATCAAGGAAATGCGATCAACATTTTTAGCCGAACTAAATGTTGCAAATAAACATTTGTAGCTAAGGTAAGGTGGCATTACATATGTATGTGTTCTCAAATGGATCAGCTTTATGTATGTATTTACTTATATGGACTTATTTACACTTCCATTTATGCGTAGAATTTAGGAGCGGGTGAGTGTTATTATTTAATTCGTTTTTGTTTACGAATTTGCTTCCACAGTAAACGTTCGCTACTTGAGAGGCTAAATATTCAGGTATTGGGTTAATAAAATACGTGAGACTAAGCGACAAACCTGTGCTAGGCAGTAGTCTCGACAAAACATCGGAATATTCACAAGAACGCAATACAAAGCTAACTAACGGCACAACGAAGGTCAGTCTGCTGGCTAGAACCAGGTCAGTTACACGCAATCGGAAAAGAAGGGACAGGGCAAGAAATTAAGCGAATTGTCCACTTTGGCTGAGCTTTAGCATTTCAGTATTGTTCGCACTCTTGTGCAGTTACTTCGGGCCACATCCGCTTGGAGTGCGAATTGAAGTTGAAATTGCTTGCCCTACGGTCGAGGGCAGCGGCGAGACGGCTAGAGTGAAGTCTTCGTTAGTAAGTAATTGTGCAATTTGGGCAAATGAAAAATAAATGAAGGCAAGATTGGAGTTCTCCGGAATTATTTGCAACTGCTGCAAAGACCGCACAACTCAGAAAATTAAATTGCATAAACAATGCGAGTAGAATGGCGAGCCTTGGAGTTTATTAAAGATGGTGTACCACCGAAATGTTGTTGTGGTGGCATGCGAGTCGCAATCTATTAACTATTAATTAGGGATACAGTATACCACTTTATACGGTTCTTATTAAGTGAACACATAGTTATACTTAGAAATTACAACTAAATAAGTAAGCCGTATTATAATATAGTGGATATAGATAGATACGATTTCTTAAAGTCAAAACTATATGTAACTTGATTATGGTAAATGTATAAGCTTTAGCAGTAACTTTGTTCACGCATTAAAAATGACACCCCACGCGCCACAAAACATCTCGTTGATTATGCAAATACTTCTGAGCCAACACATACATGCACACGCCCTCTTTTATTTATTTGTCCGCAACGCTTTGTTTCTGTTGCAATTAAATAATGCGCTATTAATTCGCTGTCACACTTCAATGCCACTCAACTAACTCAACATGACGTTTATCGAACAAAAGGGTTTAACGAGGTTAAAAAATTGTGTCAATAAGTTTTCAGTTTTCAATACAATTAAATAAAATGCTGCAAATGATCAACGAGCTTTCATGGAATCCGTTTTCACACACACCGTGAGTTACCACATACCATATGCGTGTATACGTATGTGTGTATTTACATAAGTTTTATATTACACAACGGCAAAATGGGCCTTCAACAGCGGCGGATTTATTGCTCTCAATGGATGATTGTTTTCCGAGCATAAATGGATATAAAAATAGTTATCGAAACTTTATCGAGTGGACATATGAATATACCTTTTACAAAAACATACTCGATACAAGTAAATTCATTGTCTAAAGGATTACAAAAAGGCCAATGCAATATCTTAATACCCACATTCAATGCGGACATATTTAAAAATTAAAAAGTAGGTTTAGGTACGCCCTTGAAAGGACCTAATTTGCGTGACTAAACAAAACTAAGCCAATGAAAATCGGCATTAAATCAACTTTTAATTTAGCATTTGCTTATGCTAATAATACAAACAAACTGTCTTGCAACATGTAGCTATAGAGTATAAAAGTTTTGTTCACCTAACTGTTGGCTGTATGCATCACCGAAAACTAATCGGAATAGATACAGCTTTATATACATATATATGAAGAGACGTGTTGAAATCCGGGCAAATGTCAAATTGGTTATGGAGCTGTGGTCAAAATTTGGCGATAAGCGTGCAACCGTCCACTCTTAGATGAAATCCCATATCTCGAGATCCGACTATTTTCAACCAAATTTGATACGTGGGATTTTGCTCACATTCTTATGCCTTAAATGCACAAAATCGGACTATAGCCACACCTACTTCCCATACAACACAATTTAAAATCCCATTTGATTTTTTCCCTTTCTAGTATACAAATCAAAAATGAAGTGATATAATGTTGGTTATTTTAAATCAAGCATTTAGTCAAGTATCGAAACTAATAGGTACAAATAGTACTTTTTACTTGTATGTAAAATATATGTATGTTTCGGTCTTTATAGACAACTCCAGTTTTCTAAATTCCGGTTGTCAAGCTAATAGATAATCATAGGGTTGGTCATAACTTCTGGTATCTATTTCGGAGTCACAATCCTTTTGTAAGCAATTCCGTCTCGCATATTAATATATATTATACGCTTACACTCAATTGCATAAAAACATTCATATTTACCCCATAATCCCACTTGACTTACGAATACTGAATTTTGCACTACGCTCGTGCAATCCAACCCCACATATTACCTTTCCTCTCGAAATAAAATAATGTTGAAACAGATAGAGCATCTCTTAACAAGTTCACGTTGCAAAGGATCTTGCAACGCTATTGTATTGTATCTGTGTAAGTGAATGTGGATGAATGTATGTATGTATATGTGGAAGTCGGATGGTCTTATATGCATTTCCACTTGTTTACTTTGCGACTTGTGCTTAGATACTTACAAAAATAAAAAAGTGCACAAAATTGTGTGGACACTTGAAGCGATGCGCATTATTGCTGACGTTGTCGCTCTTGTTATTGTTGTTCTGTGGTCGAAAGTTTTGTACGCCCAGTTAGTTGTCAGGTTGGTTCTCTCGGTTGCTTTGTTGATGTTTGAAGAGGGCTTTGTGTGAGGGCAAACACTTGAGAAAACTGAAATGTAAACAGTAATGTTAGAAAGTCGAACGACGGGTCAAAGTAGTATTGATGCTTTCATTGTACAAATATTTAAAAGGGGCCTGTTGGAAATTTTACAATACAATTGAGAGATGCAGATAATAATAAGGCCTTCGAGTCTAAATATTGACTCATGTGTGATTTTTCTATTCTTCTCGAAAATATTTATATAAAAAATAAACTTTCGACTACTTTTATATTATCTGAAATAATGTCAAACTTCTGAAATTTTAGAAATGATTAACTGACTACCTGTTGATTTTAGACCATCTGCCGCTATTACCTATTCAACACATCCAGCAAAGTCCTCTAGTTTGAAGTCGCCTAATTTCCCTAAAGGGTCTACGTAGATATATGAACGTGCTTCTAATCTGTGTGCCATGACACTTCACTTCTGAATAATAAATATTTTCGGATACTTTTGTAAACCTTCACTGCAAAGAAATACAAAACCACGTATTTGGGCAAATTTAAAGATTATGTGACTCTTAAATCGATCCACTCTCCTAAATATAGTTAATGCTTGTTTACTATCGTCACTTCAATCGAATACAATATTTTTTGTGCCGTCAAGGAAAATAATATTTTCAATGGTATAAATTTGCTATTAGTTATTTACAACAGAATTCCATTGCCTCTCCATCCAAAATCCATTAATCTCGCGTCTTAAAGGTGTGAACGGGGCGATTGGTACTTGTTGCATGGTGCGCACGCTGTTGCACGACGTTGAAGCAACTCGCAAACATTGCTATAAACATTCAACGTTCAGCACTCAGCACTCAGCTGCCTTCAATCACTTTGCCTTTCAAGTATTGTCTAAAAGCATCCAGCAGTGCATTGAACATACCGAAACCACGTCTTCCCCCACCCTGCTATAAATCAGCAAACAACCTGCTTAGCATGGGCGGTGGCTCGCTAAAGGAATGGTAATAATGTCAGATATTGCTTGGGCTACGACTTCCGCAGCATTCGCCACTACCTGCTCCTCCCACGAGTACAGCATTTGCCGCTACTTAGCCGCTATCTGCTTTCACCAAAGTGAACTTAAGTGGCTCACACAACCTGCCGCATGCGACATGCCTCGAGGTAGCACCTCACCCAGTCCCCATCTGTGAAAGGTTTGAGCGCGGCATTTGAGCGAAGCTAGTTATCTGCGCGCCGCTCAGATACATGTACATCTTTCCGCAGCGCGCTGCCTGGGGCAAGTGACAAGACATGGAGCCAACGGCGTTTGGCGCGCTGCCAATTTCAGCTACATCGTAGCGGATGTTGCAGGAATGAAGTGGCAGTTGGTGGCGCTGCGTTGTTCTTCTGTCTATTTGACATCCTCTGCTTGTAGCGCTGCCGGAAATGGCAACACGATTACCGATATGCACGACTGCCGGCGTCGCCTCTGCCTCTGCCTCTGCAACTGCGTACCCTTCGTATTTAATCAGTAACACTAAGAGCAACAACACCGGCTACACCGTGAGCATCAGCATTAGCAGAAGTAAGTGCGCTATCGGCACTAAAACCGGCAACATGATTGCACCAGCGCGAGGGCAACCCGGAGCACTAAAGAGGTTGCTGAAGTGTGAGAACACGTTTTAGACTTGCAGCATTTGAAGTGGCGAATCGGAGGGAGCAGAGTAAGTGCATTGAAGGGCAGAGTATTGGCTCTGTTCACTTCCATTTGCTCCAGTTCTGTTGCCGTATTTTATTTGGCGATGCTTCTAGGGATTTGTTTTTCAAAAGTATCAGCGAGGAAGAAAATCTGCTTTACTTAAGCCGAGTGAAGTGGCAAACAGGAAATGTGCTAGGATTTAATTCCGCGCGGCAACTATTGTGTTGGCTGCATATTGTTGCCACTAAACAAGAGTAAAACTTAATAATATAAAACTACACATACTGTGAATGGCAAAAGCTGTGACGAGAAACACATTTTTTTCTGTTTCATTCCACACTTGCACTCCAAATTAATTTTTACTTTCGCACAAAGTCTTCGACTCTTGAAAGCGTCGTAGTGGAAAAAGCGGAAAGCAAAATCTCTTGAAAAGTAGCTCACATCTGCACCCCTTCCGAACTGAGCCTGCTCACCGAATGTAAAGTTTGCCCTTAAATGCAGAATTCCGATTGTCATCCCACTGAAGTGAATGTTCTTGTTTATTTGGTTTGCTCATCTATGTTATTAGCAATATTTTATTTTTTATCACTTTTTGATTTTTGGCTTCAGTTAAGGGGGGGGGAGCCTGCTTTAGAGGCGTAAAACAATCTATATTTTCAAGGATTTTTTTGTAAAGGAAAGAAATGTGTGATTGAAATGAAACTTTTAGGATTTATTTCTATATACTTGAAGAGTCTTCTCAAAGTTTTTTATTATTTTACATGAGATATTCATGTTTGACAACATTTACGGAGACGCCTCGAGGGTGCAGTTTGTGTGTGGCGGGCAAGATGCAGGTCGCAATTTTCGTCTGAAACAAAAAAACAAAAGAACTTTTTAATTTTCAATAGTGTAATTCCTAGGTGAACCAAGAGATATCAACAAAAAGTGAAAAATTCTACAATTTTTCGCAGATTGAAAAAAAAATGCATTTTTAAACCAAAAAAAATTGACTTTAAATCGTTTAAAAACCGGATTAATGTTAACTTTCTTGAGGTATTTTAGGTTCACCTAGGAGAGAATTTAATTCCAAGTACAATGTATTTTAATTCGTTTCGTTTCGTTTCGTTTCGTTCCTTTACTTTTTTTCTATCTTGCCCGCCAATTAAGAAAAATCGTAAAAAAGGAAATACCGAGAAATCGCGCGTAAAAGTTTTCGCTTTCTGCCCAATCGCTCGTATATCCGCTAGACGCTCGGTCACTATTTCCCTTCTAGCTTCGCAAATATTTCGAACTCCACTTTAAAACTTTGGGGGCATATTCCTAGATTATTTTTAAAGACATTTAACCAAAAAAAAAAAATCGATTTATTGAAGCTTCTAAAGCAGACTCCCCTCTTAAGTTCCTGCTCCAAAACTAATGACAAAGTTAGTTTCTACAAATCACTAAACGAAGAACGTTGCTTTGCTTTTGCTACCAGCAAGCACTAACATTACATTTAAATAAATACCAAAATTTGAGACACACCACATTTTCTTTTGATAAGAACTAGAGTAAGGTAACTAAATCTTAGCGGTTTTCTGAAAGTCCTTAGCCCAATAGAAGTGAAGTTATGCTAATCTCTCTAAGGGTTGAAGTTTACAGCAATCAAAGTAATATCTAATATTTTCAAAGTTAAAATTATTTTAATTTCTCAAAGCTATTATTTTTCCATAAATGTTGCTCGTAATGCCATAAAATATTCGAATTTTTTGATGATATTTACATAAATACCAATACCCGAAGTGAATATTCAATACTGCGGAGAAAGTTAACACTATTTATTCCCATTTATGAATATATTCATTTTTCAAAGGAAAGATAGTTTAAAAAAGCTCATAAAGTATTAGTAATATTTTTCTAGCGTAGGTGTCCCCAATGTTTACTCCATATTTTCTTTAGACGGTCTTTCTATTCAATAGGGTAAATATAATACATGCAAAATCGTTATTGCCGAAATAAGATTCCCAGAAATTGTGCTTGTTTATCTTTTAAAATAAGTACCATAAATATTAATCAAGGGAAAATATGTATAACAAATTTTCCATTTGGCATTTTACTGAAATTTATAATTGTTATTATTATTTATTCTTTTATTTTTTAGTTTAGAACAGTCTTTATGTTAGGAAATATTTTTGTTTAAATTGTTTTGCTTTTGACATTTTTGAGATATAAACTCTCCTATCTTTTAAGTTGGATCCAACTGGATACAGTTTGCTAAATTTCTTTTAAAATAGGTTCAGAAGTTTAAGAATTTCTCTTCTTCCCTTCTGGCATATACACCGCTTACAAGATTATAGCCGATTAACAACAGCGCGCCAGCCCTTTATTCTTTTCACAATGTGGCACCAATTGGATATTCCAAGCGAAGCCAGGTCCTTCTCCAACTGGTCTTTCCAACGGAGAGAAGGTATTCCTCTTCCACTGCTTCCCCCGGTGGGTACTGCGTCGAATTCTTTCAGAGCTGGAGTGTTTTCGTCCATACGTACGACATGACCTAGCCAGCGCAGCCGCTGTCTCTTAATTCGCTGAATTATATCAATGTCGTCGTATATCTCAGAAGAGCACACTTAATCGTCCGACCATATGATGCATGCTCCTTATCAGTTCTTCGCCGCCGTGTTTGAATAGCTCAGCCCGCAATCCATCGGCCCCCGCTACTCGAACTTCTTCATGGTCGGGCAATGGAACGTTTGCTCAATCATCATCGATTAAGAAATCGCCTTCTCCTGGCTTTATGAATTCACTGCCATTCAGGAGGCTGGACAAGTGTTCCTTCCATAATTTTAGCATCCTCTGGGCATCGTACGCTAGATCACTTTTGGGGGTTCTGCAAGAGTATGGTCCGGTCTTGAAACCTAACAGGAGGCCGCCGCATCTTTTCGTAGAGTTTTCGAGCTTTATCCCTGTTATCCAGCTTGTCGCTCTTCGCTGCAAAACAGCACTCATCGTCGTATCAACGGTTTCGTTTGGAGCTGTACTCAAGAAGCTTGAAATACCGTTCCACAATACACCAGTTATATCGAGTTGTTGTGGAGTCCTCTCAGAGGGCAGGAGTGCAAGTCGAGTAGAATATCGTTCAGCTATCTGTTGTTATTGCAGCTTCTCGACGTCGAACCCTCATTTTGTTTGTTGACATGCTTTTTTTGCTGCAAATAGGCGGGTGCGAATCTTGGCTAGGCAAGATAATGGTCCGAGTCGATGTTAGGACCTCGGAGCGTACGCTCGTCTAAAACACTGGAGACGTGTCTTCCGTCTATCACAACATGATCGATCTGGTTAAGAGTTTACCCCGGAGAAAATGTGAAACGTGATTTATATACATACTATATTTAGTAGATTACTTAGAATCGCAAAGTTTTACTACAAGGACCTGCCCAAATTTTTTGAATTCCGTACCTCAGTAAGCTGTTTACGTACACGGTGAATTTCGATGATAGGACTAATGGTAGTGAATCCTTTTCCGACGAATCGATTCGTGTGAAAGACAATGTTATGCAGCTCTTAAATCCCAATTCAGTAAACAGAAGTGCCACAACGAAGAAACTCTAAGAATCCAATCACTCATTCACTCGTATATAAATTATTATTACCGATACTATTCGGTAGCTACATATCCACAGATCGGCTTGTCAGCATCGCGGCTTGTGATTTCACCCTGATCCTCTTCGCAAGCTTTTCATCGCACATTCGCAAGAACTATTACTGCAAGAACAATATAATGAAGTAAAACATAGAATCATGCAATTTGTATTTCATTCAAGCGTGAGGGTGAGCGTGTGTGTATGTCTGTGCCTGCGACTGCATTGTTTCGCTAAGTAAGCGTAATGAAAAACTCCCGACATGTGTTGAAATTTAAGTTTCAACTGCAAACTTTTCGCTTCAAGACTCAAGTTTCCGTTGACGAGTTTAATAAATTGTTTGCCACTGTAGTTGAGTTGAGGAGTCAGTTAAAGTTTGCAAGAAGCATTTTGTGTGCATACCGCCGACGCACACCTCACACCCACATGCACAGTCAGACATAAACTCAATTTTCAGCAAAAACAAATGCAAAAACAAGTGGCAAACACATGAACTCTTGCTTGCACGCATGTTCGCTTGTTCGAAACTTTTCGCCGCGTTTTCAACGTTCCTGCAGTCAACCAGCCGCAGCGGGTGTGTTAAATTAAACACAGTCGAGGCTAGCTAAATGGGAAGATCAAGACCTGAAAAATATGTTTTCAGCAAAGCAATTTTTGGATTCAGACAGAACCAATTATTCAACGATCTACCATACTTATTGGAGAAATTTGGGTGAATATATTCACAAAGATACACCTCAAGACCTCGAGCACTCCTTTATTAATTAAAAAATATAGTACTAAAATTAAAATCATATTATTCCTGATCGAGAAAAAGAACTGGAGATTAAAATATATAGAACTTTCTTAAAATATTTTAAATTTTGATCCCTCTTAAACATTACAGTTTGGTCCTCGAGTTGTAGTAATTAACTTTAACTTCATTTTTAAAAACGTGTTTCCTAATATTTTTAGACAGGCAATCTTCTCATTTTTTTAACCGATTCTATCTACATTTTTGTTAATTTGGGTTGAATTCATTAAGCTCGCAATTGCTCTCAAAATCTTGCACGTTTTCCGCAAGTGGAGCCGGTAACAAAAGCCAAGAGCCATTAGCAACGCAGTTTTGGCACACTTTGGCCTAGGAACGTCGCGCCGCTCACTTTGTATCCACTATTCAATGCAACAAAACAAACCAAAAAAAAAAAGTAAAAAAAAAAAAAATAAAAATTTGTTTTCACAACTTTAAGCTACTATCCGCACATTCCATCACCCTTCGACTGCGACTAAATGCACCAGGGTACATGAGGCCTTTCTTCGCTCCGACGCGATAAGTTACAAGCTCACTTCCTCGATGGAAGTTGACTGTTGCCAGGTAACCGTTTCTTTGTAAGTGCTTTAGTTGCAACTTGGCTTCGTTTCGCTGTCGTTTTGCGTTTTCCGCGCGAGAATTCCACTCACGTGGGTCCGCTAATTTATTGGTTGCATTAAGTTGCAATAATGCTACTTTGCGCTGAAAATATGAATTTTCACATGCTACGCGCACGAATGCAGACGCGAAGAGTTAAAGCAGGAAACGAGTAAGCTTTTGGGGGCGAAATTCCGTACAAAAGAGCAAATTGCTTGTTTGCATGTTGCATTCACAAACACATACAACTACGAAAACTTTTCCGCTGCAGCGAAGTACTAACGCAGTTGTTTGGCTCTACGCGGCGTATAAGCAACTTTTTCGTGCTCGAAAGATGCTGAAATTCGTGATGAGCATAGGTTTCAATACGTGTATGTTTGTATGTTTTCATATTTATTACAGCGAATAGGCAAATTTAAGGAAACAAAATGAACTGTTTCGCAAATCATGTTAAACATCAATTTCACCAATAAAATTGCCTTCTTGAAATATACGACCCTTATACCTCCCATTTAAGGTAGATGTGAGAGGAATTTCATTTGCAACGCAATGTTGCAATTCAATTTATGACCGAAAAATTGTCGTTTGGAAACAATGAACCCTGCTCAAGTCAGCAGATTTTCTCTAAAAACCATCCGCGAGATAAGTGAGTAAAAGGAAATATTTCAATTCTTAAGCACATTACCAGCTAAGAAGGCTTATAGAATGTCTTGAACGTGGACTACCGCCCACCACTGCTTGTAGCACGCATGCACTCTTTGCCTCAACCGCTCATAAATGGGTCACAGTTCATTCCACGCCACGTCTTTGAAGATAACAACAACAGCAATAGAAGATGATACGAAAATACCTCAGAATATTCCAACTGCCACAGAGGAATGCCGGGAAGATAATACCTAGGCAGTAAACACAGTGCAGCAGCGGCAACATAAAATCATTCGTAAAATGAAAAGAATCAGCGAATTTTGGATGCAAAGGCAACCATAACAACAACAATAACATGAGAAAAAGGTAGATTATTGTGAGAATCCTCAAATTTCTTGGAAAATCAATGCAAATATTTACGAAAACTCGAAACAGAAACAAACGCTCTTCATGCCACCGGAGAAATGCGCATATGGCATCCAAGTGCCTACAGTAACCGAGACAGGCACACATAGCTAGAAGCGGCCAACGGCAGATAAAGTGAGGAGAAATGAAGAAATTGGAGCTTTGCAGCATAAAAGCATGGTCTTTAATGCGGCAGCAGAAAGCGTGGCGGGTTGCTGAAACACCGCACATTAAACTAAGATTAATGCAATGATGTACAAATGAGTGTGGGTATGTGCATGAGCGCTGCTGCATGTATATGTACAGAAAATAAAAATTGCAAGTTAAGAAATTAACTTAGAGAATGAAGAGTTATTCTAGGCACACAATAAGATTTCTTCTTCCTTTTATTTGCGGCACTTCTTTTTCACCGTTAACTTTATTGCTCTTTATGGCTTTTGCGGAATTTCGCATTCCGCGTTTTCTAATATTCTCCCCTGAAATGTTGTGCATAAATAAAGCATCATTTCAGTCGCTTCCACATTCGCACGCCACGCGTTCATTCACTTGCAGAGAAGAAGGCCTCTCACAGCGCATACAACACTGCCGACACCGTTAGTCTGGCAACTGCGCGTAATTCAATTTGCACGCTTAAAGTTTAGCTTAAGCGTGGCAACTTTACTCATTAAAATAAATTAGTCAACAACAACAAATTTAAAATTGTGAAAGTGCACATATGCAAACACAGAATGCCCCGTTAGCTCGACACACGTCTGTATGCACTTGCTTGTGGCGCACAGCGAAGGAGCGAAAAACAGAAAACGGGCAATGGCCACATTTGTGCAACCGCAGCCGAGTTGAAAGTACACGCTCCCCAGTTGCGGGCCGCCAACAGTGGACACCGCCGACCACAGAATTCGAAACTAATTTCGTAATGTAAATTTAATGTTCGCCCTCACTGCCACGTACAGCCGCGCAGGTCGCGCTATCAACTCACCGACGCTGCCACAAATGTTGCACTGAGGCACAGTTCAGACGTTGGATCCTCTGGCCCATTTTAGACTGCATGCGGAAAGTTTGATGACGCAAAAGGTTGCAAAATGATCGACAAACCCTAAGCCAGCAAATAAATACCTTATATATTAAATATTCCATGCTTGGAAAATCAACGGAGAAGCAAATGAACATACATTTGTAGATATTTGCATGTGCGTGAACTAGAAGTCTAACTGATACGATGGTTTGGAACCGCATAAGTAACATTCTTAGTAAAACCCTTTATAAGAAGCTCGAATGTTTTATTTTCTCATTCTTACATTTATTCATATTACATATAGTCCAGTCATTTAGGCTTAAATTAGGCAAGAATCTCAGAATTCGATATACCCATTTATATATCTGGAGGTATACCTACCATATGTAGGTTTTGAGAAAACTTTAGGGTGTCAATATACAAGTATTTACAGACATATAAATGGGTATATCGAATTCCGAGGTGAACTTACTACAATGACTGGACTAATAATGAACTCTTATTTAAGATCGATATAAGTGATCTATATTTGCTGTCTCCCCACACCCGTTTATTACGCACCTCCACCACGCTTCCTTTTAACTTATTTAAGTGTCCTGCGGTCTTGCTGCCACAAGCAACTCGTTAATAATCGAATTTAAAAAAAACTTTGCATGAATTGCGAAAGTCGCAATTACTTTGCCATTGCAAAATGAACCTCCGAATCACCCCTTATTTCTTCCCAACTGCAGCAGCAAGCGCACATCTGGTATATATGTATATGTGTGTGTGCGGATTGTATTCGAATTGCAAATTTTAATTGATGCTCAGTTAAGTTGCAGAAATTTCATTTATTTAATTATATTGAGAATGGCTCAATTACCGAAATGCAATTAGGTAATGCAATTTCAGTTCAATTCAAAGTCAAAATGCAATGTTTGCAAATGAGAATAGTCCAGGGCATTTAAGTTTCAAATTGAATTTGCAACTGCTGATACATACAAACGACATCTAGGTCACACACACACATTCATAGCATATGCTTACGCATAATAATGCTGTTGGTCCATCAAAGAAGCAAAAAATGCATCAAAAATTGCACCAGAAAATGCAAAAG
Source organism: Bactrocera correcta (assembly GCA_027475135.1). NCBI lineage: Eukaryota > Metazoa > Arthropoda > Insecta > Diptera > Tephritidae > Bactrocera > Bactrocera correcta. The sequence continues at coordinate 150,672,780 of CM050325.1, read as the reverse complement.
ATGTCTTCGTCTATTGGCTTTTGGAGAGAGGACCTTCCATTTTCGAGCATTAAATTCCTGAAGGCCTGGTCACAAGTTGAAGGGCTGAAACCCGTGAAGAGTCTAAAAAGTCTTTTCGTATTTTGTCAATAGTTGTCTTTGCAATCGTATATCTTCAGTCCTATCAATCATATCCATATAGTGTTGGAAAGGTGAGATTTAAGCTTAACCTTTATTCGGAAAAGCAAAAAACAAAATTACAGCTGTTCAACAATGACTGAAAATGATGAAAAAATTCACCATATTTTAAAATTTTAGTATAAAATGGGGAAGAATGCTAATATAATAGAATAAAAAAAATAAGTTGAACTTGATTAGAAATACGAAAAGACTTTTTCGACTTTCCAATATAAATCTTGATCTTTACTAATTTCAACACTAAAAAGTTATTGAAAAATGCTATTGAGCATTTATTGAAACGTTAAATTTATTAAATGCTTGAATTGAGAGCTGAAAGTCCGCATTTTATAGATTTGCTCATTTCACTTTAAATCTTAAGTGGCTTACTATGCATTAAATGCATAAGGAATTTTGTTTCGAATCTCATCTCAAAGTACTTGATTATAGTTCGCTCTCCCTCACTCTAATTCACACAAAGCGAATTAAATTTTAATTTTCCAATTACTTAGCGCTTAATGTCTCGCAAGCGCAACCATAATGCGCAGTTAGTTAGTTAGTAGCATCATATGTGTTGTTTAACGGGTATCACAAGTGCTATCCGCACCAAATTCGTTTTATAATAACAGCGTCAGTTCGCGGACTCATCCAGCAGCTGACCCACTTAACTGTGGTCGGAAGTGAAGCGCACACAGCAATTATTTTTACACGCACAACCAGCGCGCTTGCAGCAATTAGTATTGTTGCTATTGTTGTAGGCCAAGTATATACCGCTACTGGCTGATTTCTACTGCTGGCGTTTGCACGTCACGCTGCACTTCGCGGCCGGCAAAGCGGCGCGCTCAAAGCGCAAACGCGCTGCCGGAAGTGGCAACATTTCCGCCATGAAACGAGCCGAGTGGTCACCGGAAATAGCATCCTTTTACAACATGCCCTTCATCAGACGGCAAAAAGGGAAAGAGGAGGCTGTGCTGAGGGTGAGCGCTGTAGCGTGTCGGAAACATGCAAATTCATGTTGAGATTTATGGTTCACGCTCATTTGCTGTATTTATTTATAAGTACCGCTAACATGAAAGAATCACAGCTCAGAATTCGCGCCGCCTCCCTAAACACACGCACACACAAAGTTCTAATACAATGTGTGCTCGGCGAACAGCGGCTGCGGCGGGCTAACGCATCTGTGGGGAAGGAAGCGTGCCGGCTAGCCACCGCCAAGCGGCAAATACAGAAGCCATAGCTAACGGTCTGATGGCGGCTATCATGCAGGGTGGCATAAATGGCCAAAGTTTTTAATGAAAAAGTTGTAACATTTTTGTAATAGTTTCTCATTATGCAACTGCAATTTAGTGGCCAGCGGAGTAGTCAACAAAAACACTCGCATGCATCTACACACTCATCCACATATGTATGCATAAATGAATAAAACCGGAGATCTCTAACAAGCGCTTACGTAGAAAATGCCTGTAATCAATCCATGGAAATATGCAAATATTTATTCTCTGTTTGGTAAGATGGGATACCAATGAAGAACCCTATTGAAGGCTTTGCAACCACATGAAAAAAACTCAACCGGTAAATAATAACGTAGCTATAGATATTGTTAATTAATTACGAATTTAAGCAATTATTAGCACTTACTCTACTATAAAGCAGCTGACATTTACCATATAAATATACTCTGCCTCCTTTGAAAACATATTTTTGAAACAGAATGTGTATATACATAGCACTTAATACATGCACACATTATATAAAGAATGTAGTCCACATAATATGTATCATATAATATATACATATGTATGGCATTTATATACAACGTCTATTTATAAGTCTCACAGACCGCAAATTTTTCCATTAAACTTTTTAGTTGGCCACTTTCATAATTTTTCCTGCTCGTCCACTTGGCGCTCATTGAATCTCGCCCCAAAACGAAATAAAAAGTCGTAAGGAAGAGCTAATTTCGAGCGCAACTCTTGCAACATACAAGAATCAAAGCCAAGGAAATAACAAAATGGAGGATCGGAGTGCAAGTAAATATATATTCAGCATAAAGTCACCTTGAGGATCGAAAATCTTTATATTAGGTATATGGAGGCTCAGGAAAATAATGACCTGATTCAACCCATTTTTGATACACAGACATACAATTGTCAGGAAAAAATTATATCTCACAAATTGACCGATATTTTCCCACAAAAGTCAATTATAGGTACTGGAGTCCACATACTCGGCACCTTGAGGTTTGAACAGGTTTGGTTGGCTTTGGACAGTTCATAGTCATATGTTGGCATATGCTAAAGGCATTCGAGTAAAATTGTATCCCGTTGTATAAATTACTTCTTGATTTGTAGGCGGGAAAGGAAAGAGTCAGATGGAACTTAAAATTGTCTTATATAGTATAAAGAGTGGGCGAGGTCCGATTTCGTCCATCATGTCTGCACTGTGATATAAGAATGTTACGAACCGAATTTGGTCGAAATCGATTGATTTTACCTAATAGTAAGCGGTGCCGCACCCATCGTTCAATTTTTGCTCCTGCTCGTATTTAAATTAATGTCGTTGGCGTGTTTTCTTTTATTTATCGCGCTTTTAATAGCTGCTAAAAACTACCGTTAAATGGGAAGTGGCGAGGTTGTTATAATTATCAAAATTCATCTGCTTTCACACTGTCGGTAATACAAGGTGCGTTCCAAAGTAAACAGGAATCTAGCGCCCCCAAGTAGCGCCATCTATATGTCGACTGATGCATTAGACTCTGCTAATTTTATCAATTGTTCAGTGAAAGTTTCATAACATTTCAATGATTGGAAGTGAAGTTACTGCGTTTTAAGTGTCAGTATGTTTGTGTTATCGGTGCGAAAATGAGCTTCGAACAAAGGGCCAACGTTAAATTTTGTTTTAAAATTGGTAAAACTTTCACCGAAACGTTTCAATTGATGAAACAAGTTTATGGCGATGATTGCGTATCCCGCTGCTGAGTGCACGCGTGGTTTCAACGTTTTCAAAGTGGTCGTGAGGATAAAAATGACGATCAACATGAGGGCTAATCAAAATATGTGATCATCGAAAATGTGTGTGAATTCATCAAAAATCAGCGCAAATCATCATTGAAATTCATGGTAATATAATTGAACATCTCCAAAACATCGATTTATCGCATTTTGACCGAACATTTGGGCTTACGAAAGGTGTGTGAACGGTTGCTCGGAATCCAACATTCGATTCGACGCTTGTGACCGATTATTTGACCAAAAATCGCATTTTAACCATTAACCACTCCCTGTATTCACCTGATATGATACGGCTTCTTCCTTTCCGGAAAAATGTTTTTGCCCATGAAAGGAAAGCGTTATGCAGATGTAGAGGCCATTCAAAAGGTTTGCACCGGCATACTGGCGGCCATACCGGCCAATGAGCTAAAACACTCGTTCGACGTGCTTTTGGACTGAGCAAACCCTATATTGAAACTGAAGAAGACTATTTTGAATAAAATAAATTGATTTTGCCGAAAAAAACATTTTTTCTGTTTTTTTAAGTTCTGTTTACTTTGGAACGCACCTTGTAGTTGTTTTAAGAAATCGTCGGAAAAGTTGGCTATTGTAGCTTTGGTGCTCTAGGAGATATGCTCATTAAACCTATTAAAGAGCGATGCCATGTCAACTTCTCCAAAATTTTTAACCCAAAGGGAGCTTGATACTGCGATCCCCTGGACCAAATTACATCTACGAAGCCGCCTTATTTTTCTTTCAAGAAACATGTGTACCAAGTTTCATCAAAATATCTTAATTTTTACTCAAAGTACAGCTTGCACGGAAGGACGGACGGGTGGACATATAGAAATAACCGGATTTCAACTCGTCTCGTTATTCTGGCCATTTATATACTTAACAGGTTGTCAAAAAAGTCTTGCGGTATTTTTATAGAATGATTTATTGAAATGGTTTATAAGGGTTTGATGACTCATGCCCAGCTCTTTACCGATGCTACGGCTGCTATTATGCCGGTCTCTTTCGACCAATTCAGCGATTTTATCGCAATTTTCGACGACAGGCCTTCCGAAGCGTAGCGCATCTTCGACCACATCTTGAAACCATCGTTTAAATGGAAACTGTATCGGATCCATAAACTGCACAAGTTTTATTAGCTGCTTGAGATGCATTTTTGCCTTTATCGTAGTAGTACTGTAAAATATGCCGTATTTTCTCTTTATTTTGCTCCATGTTTGCGACACTATAACTCACGAACGACTTAAAAGAAACGACAATCAATCAAACACATATTAGCGCGTGAAATAAGCTTTCCAAAAAGGTATAGCATGACCCGATGCGACGAATAAAACTAGAACTACGCGCTTTAAGGGCCAACTAGCGAAAATACCGCAACACTTGTTTGACAACCTATTATAAACCATATCTATCTCGCTCAGTTTTAGGGGATACATATAACCGTTAGGTGAACAAAACTATAGTACTCTGTCGCAACATGTTGCAAGAGTATAAAATCATACAATAAGAATTTTGAGGAGAACATGAAAAACACTATAAATATGCAAACAAAGAGGACGAAAAAAGTGGCAGCCCGAGGTAAGAAACATGCCAACAACTTTTTAACATTTCCATTTCAATTTGGCTTCATGAATACCAAAATTAAAATGAATTTTCGAAACGAAATGAAAATGTTGCCATGCAACTGCATTTACGGTCAAACTCTTACTTACGCATACTGGTACACTCGTTTCGACTCTGCACCCGACAGGAAAGCTCACGGCAAGAAAGTCTAAAAATATCTTGAACGAACAAATGGTTATATCGTGGTGGTATGGCAAATATATATTATAGTTGGCGATTTTCTTTACTGTCCTTGTTAAACATACTATATTAGGGGACTATTCTGCAAAATTACGATCTTTTAGTTTTTTAATTAAAGTCAGGCTACCTCGAAATAAAATAACAGAATAATCGGTTTTATAAGAGATATGTGATATAGTTATCCGATCTGTCAAAAGAATGTCAAAATGCTCTTATGTATTAGATTTCAATCGCATTTCTCATAAACTAAAATTTTAATTCAGGTACTAATTATAGATATTTCATTCAAATTCTAAACGATTTGGTAAATTTAGATGTCCAACAGGCATGTCCTTCTGTGCAGTCACCATAATTCTTCATTTGTCTGCGGTCAAGCACTTCAAGCTGCTGTAGCAACATTTCAGACATTGAACTCTTTATTCCACCTTCCCCCGTCACCAAACTCTCAAAGCTGACTGCTTGCCACCACCGCATATGGCATCCTAATATGCACAGTTTTCCGCACTAGACATCACGAAAGCCGCTGAAACCGAGAACGTTGCTACCACTCCGCTCCAACTGAAGCGGCTGGAGTTATGAAGTAAACAAGCAACTGTAAGTTGGAAGCAGATATTCTCATCACCAGTTGCTTTTAAAACTCTTTATAAGATTTTCTGTAAGATCTGAAACCTCCAGACCGAAATGCGTAAGGATTTTAAGAAGTACTATCCATAAAAGAAAATTTCTATCAGAGAGGTGGAGCAGTTCCACGAGTAAGCTTTTGCAAAAAATAATTAAGTACTTTTTGTTCTGTATAATTGTTTCTCTTTTATTATTATTGCTCTTATTAATTGAAACAGCCTGTATGTTGCGCTGGTTGAAGGCGAGTTCTGCAGGCTTGTCATGTTTCCAGCCGCCGCCTAGAAGTTTGACTGTTCGACCTCTGCACATTATTCATCTATTCGTTTCTTTATGTAATTTTGTTCGTGTTGCACAGAATAAATTTTCGTGTCCGCATACACCCACAGAGTGGAGAAAAGGGCAGTGGAGTAGGAATGATTTCCTTCAAGCAGCTCGCATGCCAAGAAATGGCAACGCTCTGCCTGTCAGCAGGTCCATAAATCAAAGTGAAAACGACGCTCGCACACATATGTCTCTCTGTACATACACACATATTCACGGAAAGGAAAAATTAACTGAAAAAGCAGCGCTTCCATCGAAGACATTTTCCTCCAACCCCTTTCTTGTACTACATGTTGGTACTCGTTTTTTGCTGTTTTGCGCAAAGGGAAAATCTGCCTCTGTTTCCGGTTTCAGTTGATGCTGGAGTAATGTTTGTTTTTTGCTTTCCTGCCAGGAATTTTTGTGTAAAGAAATGTGAATTTTTATTTTCCGCCAAAAACATCCTTTCGACAAGTTCAACATTCTCGAGCTGAAGACGTGTGCTTCCATTCATGCGGGAGTAGCCAATGTGCCGTTATCTACACCACAATTTTGCAGGCAAATAGAAACTGCAGAAAGTCATGTTCGATTTTGCTTAGAGTTTTTCCAAGAGCATTTGGCTTCTCTCACTAACCACATATGCCAAAGCTGCCGTTGGTAAGTACGAGTTTACTATATACCATAAAATTTGTCAGAACTCCTCCTCTACCTTTTCTACTGGAAAACATTTACCCCCAACGTTTTCTTCTCAGCAGAGTTCGAAATACTTATTTAAAAGAAAGTATTTCTATTATTTTATTTCATTTTTTGACGCGCTTCATGACCAAATATCGTCACTCTTTCTCGTATATTTTGTTATCTTTGCCAAGCTTAACGAGATTACACAGTGCTGGCGTCGGGGAAACTTGGCTGCGCGGCTTACATTAGTCAGCAAAGTGCCAGCTTTTCCTTGTTTTTGGCTTTGCTTTCGTTTTTCATTCCCGCTCAGAGATTTCGGTTGATGATGGGCGATTTATGTAAAGTCATGTGATATCCGATTGTAGGTAGACGACAATATATTTATACAACTGTACTAAACACGAGGATTAGCTGAATATTAATGAGTAACCTATTAAATTATGAAATATGTAAGAACAAGCCTCCGATAATTAAGTCATAAGTCGACCGATTTGAATTCGAAAAGCAAAGCCGTCGAAAATATGTTATGATCTATTTTTACCACGAAATACTTATTTAAGCTCGAAAAACATCCTATTTGTTATTCTTTTTCAACCATGAAGTTCTCAACTGCTAAAATCGATCCAAAGCAACACGCCCAGGAGTTTGCGAGGCTGAAATAATAATTTAACTTGAAGGTAAATAGCCTGCACTAGTTTCCATTAATTTAGCGAAAAAGGCTATATTTTGATTCAAAGTAACCGAACACTAATCACTTGACGTCTCGTTTTGGGAACATTGTCAATTATCTTATTCTTTATTTCACCCCATTTAGCTGGCCAGTGGTCAATAGAGCTTTCTATAAACAGCTGATTGTGTGACTATCGTTAACCGACCCGCTAGAGCTGCTTATGTGCGGCTAATGCCAGAGAGGTTTCATCCGTTGCACGGTGTGCTTTTTTAACCCGTTTGCATCACAACTAACCAACGGAAAAACGCCAAATTGATAAACGTGTCAACAGACTCGTGTTTGATGTCCATGAGTCGTTAAGTGCTTCGAATGATGCGGTTTGTCACTCTCACTAAATTAAGCGTCACCACAATTTGCTTTACGGTGTTTGTTTATACGCTATGTGTGAGTGCCGCTAGCGACCCCGGGGCAACCAATGTGTGTGTAAGTGTTTGGTTTATTACGAATTATGCAACGGATAGACAGGGTGCGCTCTTCGTGACAAATCATTTTCTTTGCTATTTTTATCACTTTTAGATGGGATAAACGCATACAAACAAACAATCAAAAATATCAAAAATATCCAAAAATATAAATTGCTTTTCCATTTTGAAAAAAAGGAAGCTCAACTGCTCTCTTGTGTAATGTTCTGAGAAACATAAAGATCTAGTGGATAATAATTCATAATCTGCCTTTGCTCACTCGACCCAACAAAACCGACCGGTTTACAACTTTATATAATTTCTGAAAGTATTCTTTCGGTCAGGATTAAGCTATAACGCGTTAATTCTACGTTGGCGGATGTACATGAACACACATACATGCTGACAAAAACTTATGCGCACGGTCGGGACTCTGTATACAATAAGTTCGCAGCCACAATTGTGGGTCAACGTTGACGCGTTGTGGCGGAGTGTGGTCCGTTCGAAAAAGTATGTGCGATAGTCTGTCTGCGTTGCAGGACATGCGAGTGTGTGTATTTTATTTTCGTGGTGTTTACTCCGCAGCATTGGCCTGATTCGCAACGCCTTTGAGTTGTTCAAAAGCGTCGGAAAGCAAATGGAATTAAGAATTTATTTTTAAAAATTTCAACAAGCTTTTCCAGTTTCTCCTCCGTTTTTGTTTTTGCACTAACGCAACATGCTGCTCAGAGTATAATGGTGTTGTTCACTTAACGGTTACCTAAGTAAGAGAGAAAGTTGAAGGTTTATCTCTATTTAAATGAGCCTTGATAAAGATAGGAATTTACTTACGGTTCTAACAGGCGGTTCTTATTAAATAATCGAAGAGATAGAGAGGTGCAAATTAATATCATAGAAATTATTAATTGGGCACAAAATATTCGCACTTAGTTCGCATAAATCAGTTCCAAAATAAACGAAATCAAACTATAACTTCTTCCTCTTCCATTGCTTACCCGATTATAGCCGAGTTAGCAGCAGCGTCTCTTCGCAATTTAGCGCCAATTCGTGATACCAAGTGCAGCCAGGTCCAGGTCTTTCCAACGGAGTGCCGGTCTTCCCCTTCTTCTTCTTCCCCGGCGGACATTGCGTCGAATACTTTCAGAGCTGGAGTACGACATGACTTAGCTGAATTATGTCAATGACGTCTTATATCTCATACAACTCATCGTTCCGTCGAATGCGATATTCGCCGGGCCAACGCGCAAAGGAGCATAAGCCTTTTGAAGAATATTTCTATCGAAAACTAACGCAGACTAACGTCCATGACTCAGCACTATATAACAGGACGGAGTGACTTACAGAGTTTGGTTTTTGTTCGTCGAGAGAGGACTTTACTTCTCAATTGCCTATTCGGTCCAAAGTAGCACCTGTTGACAAGAGTTATTCTACGTTGCATTTCGAAGCTAACATTGTTAACAATGACGTAGGTGCTTAGTCGCTAGTGCGATGAATTTTTATTTGATGACAGGAAATATTTCGTCTTGTCTTCGTTCACTGCCAGACCCATTTTCTTTGCTTCCTTATCCAAGCTGGAGAAAACAAAACTGCCGGCGAAGGTGTTGAGGCCAATGATATCAATATCATCGGCGTACGCCAGCAGCAGTACCCACTAATAGAAATTGTACATGCTCGATTAAGTTCTTCAATTGGAATTATTTTCTCCAGCAGAAGATTGGAGAAATCGCTGTCAAAAGCTGCTTTGAAATCGACGAAGAGGTGGTGTGTGTCGAATTTCTTTTCAAGGGTCTTTTTCAAGATTTGGCGCATGGTGAACATCTAGTCGGTTGTGGTGGCGGGCTTTAATCTAAAAGCATCGTTTCTGGCCACTCCCAAGTAAATGGCAGTCAGAGAACCTTCCTCACTTGTGTGAACTTCTACACATGACTCCATCCTCCAAAGATGAAGAAGAACTACAATCTTATCTAATTAACTATTCATATAATTGGATAAAATCGGATTAAAATAAAAAAAATCTTGCAATCACTAGTTATTATATTATTCTTATAATTCTTAAACAAAACTGCGGAATGTCCAATATGCGAATGTGCCCCTCCTTACTAATATTTCTACACTCAAGGCCACGCAAGCCCAACATTGGTGTTGGTTCAATTTAAAATGGTTTATTTCACTACCTGCCTTACTTTCTTGCTTTTAGATGCAAATTTTCTGAAAAAGGCTCCATTCCACTCTCAGCGAACATCTGCAGCGTTTAGTCAGCTTTTAAGTAACCCACTTAATATTACGTATACGCACCATTGCGTCGACCTCTGATTAATTAACTTTGAACAGCAGCTGAATTCGCACCGATTGCTACAAAGTTCAACCATTGCTGATGCGAGCTCGAAGAATTGGCTCATTGTACAAATTAACCGACGAGTAATTCTTGCTACTTTGCACCAGAAAACATACACAGGAGCTTAAAGCCAACCATAGCGCTGCCCACAATATCAATATACAGCCGGTCAATTATGTAACCATTGCTCTTTAGTTTGTTAAGTCTGTTAAGAAGTGAATCCTCAAATTTGAGCAGAACACCAATGCCAATATTTGCATGGTGTAATAAAATTTGCCTACAAAGAGGCGTTTAAATTTCCAATCACGTGCCGAATACACCTTAAATCGACACCGAACAAAAACTCCAGCACGCACCACGCGCCCCTCAAGAGCCTACGAGCAAGCCTGTCCCACATTATCCTCTTAGCCACAACTGTCATCGAAGCACAACGCGTTACCTGTACAAACGCCTCGGAGCAAGGGATGTGGGGAGCGATGGCTCTGAGTATGGCGGTTTTCGCGTTTGCATGATTGCGTATAAATTAGTCGACCTGGAACCGCATTGACGCGTTTCGACTATTAATTGCGCCACCGAGATTTACGATCCACCCCAACCAGGCGCGCGGTGACATCGATTGGCGTTGCTAAATGGCCTCTTGTAGCCGATGAATCTTACTGCGCTGCGTGTTCCCAAATTGCTCCAATTAGCGCTGAAAAGCGTGCGTATTCAATGCAGCGTGTGATGGAATTAAGACTAACGCACGCCGACGCATTAGAAAAAAACATGGCGGCTGTTTGCGCTTGTTTGAGCAGAATTTGACACCAGACACTTGCCGAAGCCAAAATTCGCAAAAGGAACTGGAACAAGGCTCATCATATATATTCAAACATTTCCATATGAAAATCAGTTTTTACAGCTTCAATATAACTTAGTTACTTTTAAAAACAATCTACCAGCTATTTGTAGGAAGGCATTTTTCAATGAATAATTCCAGTGGATTTCTGGAAGTACCATTCCAAAGAGCATGACTGTGGCTCCTTGTTTTCTGAAATCTAAGCCGGGCTCATACTTCTCAGCCTCACTAGAAGACTTCTATGTCCTATCCTCCAGACTTTATTTTAACAAAATTTTGTCAGCCATTACTACCTTTCGTTCTCTCTCTCTCTGATACATCATGAATCAAAAAATAGTTCAAAACAATTCGAAAAAATTTGCCTATGCCAGTGTCTAAGATGGTAAGTGCTATGACTAAGAGAAATGCTGGCCCTAATATAACACTGAGAAAGAATAAACAAGAAAAAAACCGTTAACTTCGGCTGCACCGAAGCTAATATACCCTTCACAGATGCATTTCTTTCAGTAACTATGTGTTCAGTTTGCATGGAAGCGATATGCTATAGTAATCCGATCTGAACAATTTCTTCGGCGATTAAGAACTTGATTCCGATCATTCGGTTTGTATAGCAGTTATATGTTATAGTATTGCGCTATCGGCAGTTCCGACAAATTAGCAGCTTCTTGAAGAGAAAACCACGTTTGCAAAATTTCAAAACAATATCTTAAAAACTGAGGGACTATTTCGTATATATACAGACGGACAGACATACTTTATAGGGTCTCCGACGCTTCATTCTGGGTGTTACAAACTTCGTGGTAAACTTAATATACCCTGTTCAGGGTATAATTAGATTATAAATAACGAATAAGAAACAATCGAAACGCACTTTTTGAAACTTTTGCTGTACTCCCAAAGTAGTAGCATTGGGACAAAAACGGATGCAAAGGATCCCATTTGAGATGTGAAATTAGATTATTTTAATGAAAATCTCAAATTTCTGCTAAACTAAACGACCATTGATCCAAAGCTGACTATGCTACAGATAGGAATATTCTGCAGAGTTTCTTGTATGGTATCTTGGCTCTTAGCTTACAGGTGAATGTTTGTCATTTACGCCACTGAAGTGCTGTCCTTATTCCGCTTTTCAAAATGGCATCTACATCTGTGCCACCCACAGTTTCACAGTGCACTTGACGAGTTCGTTGCAGAGCCACATGCGAAAATTATTCAGCAAAAGAGGGAGTATAGAAGTGGATGGACGGGAAATGGAGCATAAACAAGTGACGTCTGCGAGTGTTAAGAGCTATTGACGAATAAATGGAGGTTCGGCTGTTAACGCTAATAGGCATATGTTGTCTATACACATGCACGGATATATTTGTTTTCTTCTCCTAAAATCACTACTTTGTTTCTCCATTTTTGATACAAATACTTTGAGAACTTACATTTTTTTAAGAGCTGCAACGCTGAATAATGAGACTAAGATAGAGAAAAACTCTTTATTATCGGAAATGCCAAAGAAAAAATACTTTAAATATTTTTTCCGACTAGGGCAGATGAGAGAATTTTTCACTAACATTTTGGTGAAAATGGAGGAAACACACTTTGCACATACAAAAGCCAATGTCGCTCATAAAGATGCCTGCTATCCTTTGAAGTGCGTTTGCTATTACATGGCCTGCTGATGACCTCAGAGAAAGGAGCATACACGCATACATGAGATGGCTGCATTTTAATTATGGCATAAATTTAAATTAGATCGGCCAGTGCCAAGAGGAGCCGTTCAAAACACTTGTGCATGCCGCTGTTGACAGCTGCCTGATTACATTATGCACTTTGCCGTTGCCCCACACCCACACCCCACCTCATGCAACTAATTTATTGCTCATTGCCACACAGCTGCTGCCGACGCCGACAAGACACTTTAAGTGCTTTGATTAAGTAGCAAACAAATTGCAACAACAATGACACCAATAACGAGAAGAAGCGGCGTGCACATTACCAAGTGGATGTAAAATGCCTTCAATATGTTTCAGCTGCCGGATCTAATAACGTGCAACAAAACTGTAAGCCCAATGAGAGCAGTGTAGTCAATAAAAACAGTAGCAAATTCTACATGCAACCTAGCATGGATGTGAACACACATACACATTTATATGCGGTTGTTGGCTTTTGCACTGCAGATGCATTTATGACGTCGCCACCGCAATTGCTGCTGCTGCCGTCCCCTAAACCACTCGAGGGACACATTTCAGCTTCTCTATTTTGGTTGCATGGTAAAATTTAGTGAAAGACACCAAATACCGTACTGCAGCCAGTTTCGCTTTTAGCATGGTTGTGTGTTGCTGCTTTTGTTATTTTCATGAGCAATTTCTCAAAGGTTGTTTTGTTATTATAACCGAAGATAGATAATATACAACAACTTTCGGAAGTACGTACTTGTAGAGTTATAAGTGTATGTTGCATGCCTCGTTAGAAGCGTTGCCATGACGGGCGAATGCAGAGTAATGTTCGACATGAGCCATGAGTCTTTCTATGGACATACACAAAAGTGTATATATAAGAACCGTCTTGTTGTCTGGTTCTTGGGATACTTGTGGAACCCAGCAATCGATAACTGGCTACTTCAGCTGTTGCTATTTTGATGCCGTGTGCCCCGCAAAAGTATACCGAGAGTCGCATGCCATGTCCTACAAAGCCATGCAAGATTAAGTATCGAGTGTACTCATCTAAACAATCACACTCACACACACCCATTATGAGACGCTCGAAGGCCACAGCATCCGTTGAGCGCAATTAACATGCCTGGAATTACCGAGAACACCGAACAACAGCTGAGTGCATTTTCCGTCTCGAACGTTTTGCCGATATGTGATGCTATTTTCATATCCTCATATTAACATTATGGTTTCACATTTTAGTTTCATTCTTGTAGTACCTAAATTCTTTTATGCTAGCCATTAGCAGAAATTTCATCAAACAAGATAATTAAATGGGCCACGAAAGAAAATTCTATGTAATAGGAGACAGATGCGGTATTTGGAGCAAAATTAATGGGCACGGATTAGAAATATTAAGACAAAATTATATTGTCAAATATCTCCCTTCCGCTTTTTTGCTCTTTAATCAATGCTTTATAAAGAGTGCTACAGTGATCGGATTTAGTTTAAATAAGCCCCGTTCCGTTTGATAATCTGTTTTCATCTAGAGGGTAACTTCATAAAACCACCCTCGTAGAAGAACCACTCCTCATTTGCGAAGAATTCGGACTGCCACTTTTCACAAGCCTCTTTTGAGTTCAACTTTACACCAACAAGGGCGTTCGTCATGGACAGGTGGTAATTACATGGCGCTATATCCGGGCTATATGGTGGATGCGATAGCTTTTGACGAGTCATCAACGAAGTGTGTGGTCTGGCGTTGTCCCTTAGTGTTGGCCAATCCTGGACGCTTCTGGTCGATCGCCTGCTTCAACCCGTCCAGTTGTTCGCAGTGGATGGTAGAATTAAGCGTCTGGCCATAGGAGAACAGCTCACAGTGGATGATTCCCTTCCAATCCCACAAAGCACACAGCAAAACCTTCCTGGCTGTCAATACCGCCTTGGCCACTGTTTGGGTCGATTCACCGGCCTGCGACCACGACCGTTTTCGCTTGATATTGTCGTATGTGATCCTCGCCAGTCACCATCCGTTTCAGCAGCATATCGCAGGCGTTTATTCGGTCCAGAAGGTTTTTTGCATCAAATCACCCAAACATCAAGCTTTTTTTGTATCCAGCTTTCTGCAGATGATTTAAAATGGTTTGGTGACTAACTTTCATCTTCTGGGCGATGTCACAAGATGCCACATGCGTGGCATGTTCACGATTTGATCGGTATTCGTCGTCACAGGTCTTCCGCCGGCTGGCTGGTGTCGTTTTCACCCACTCTGAATCGTCGAAACCATTGGTCCGCAGTTCGAAGTGATAAAGTACCATCCCCCAAAACTAATCATGCATAGCGTCGTTTTGTAGGTTATGTCAAGACCTTTCAAAGACGTATTGTATTGCCAGATACGAGCTCTGTAGCGCTTTATACAGAGCCGCGAAATTCAAAAGGCAAAAAGGCGGAAGCAAATTATCACAAGAAAAATACGGGGCACGTTCCTCCAACAACATATGTTTGCGTTTGCTGTTAATTAAGCGCAAGCAACAAACACACATACTTGCACAATTAGTTGCATGTCTCTTTCCTGAGATGTAGGCATCCGCGCATACGCCTAAATATGTTTACATATATTCGTATCTGTGTATGTTTGTGCACTTTCCGGAAAGTTATACGCGCTGTTGGGAGAATTTCATGATTGCAATTTCGTACTTTGGCAATAAACCGATTAGCAGCAAACACAGCGAAGGCAAGCACATGGCTGTCTCAGACACCGACAGCGGCTCCTTTGTATATCATTACTTCCCCGTTTATCTTCTCAAACACGCTGCTGTGTATATCTCAAATCAAATGCAATTTCTCACAGTCAGCTTTGAGGCAGATGAGCGCCAACACATATGGGAAAACGTAATACAATTCATAAAAGGATGAGAAATACTCGCATAAAATTAAAAGTATATTGAATCGAAAATTTTCAGATTACCGAAGGAGCGAAAGAAGTGGTAATGGTACACTTGATGACGTATGTACAATTTGTTGTATTTTTCAACAAGCGTCAAGACATATAATTACTTTCCACCTCACCAAAATATTAAATATGTAAATATAAGGATTCTTTAAAATCTCTTGAGCGACCTTTGACTTAAAGATTAATGCAAAAGATATTTCCACCAATATCAGTTCAGTACGATTAACGGTAATGTCCCCAGCTTGCGTCCATTAGCACTGTCACCTCATAAACATTCCCTCAAAATATTTTGTTGTTACAAAGCCAGCATTAAATGGACTTTCTCCTCTAGATCCGTTCAAATCAACGATATTTTTCAAAAATTTGTTATACAAATTATTTAAGAGATTTGTAAATAATTATTCAAAATCCGAAGTTAAGGATAGATTCTACAGGATCACCTCTTGCAAGGTATCCTAAACTGTGGACCGACAACAACCAGAGGCGTATGTCCAACAACTATGACTGGAAACAGAAGAGTGGTCCACGGGATAGAAAGTATGTGTGTTTGCCAATTATTAAACAAGAAATTCAAATCCGAAACATACTACGCAGTTTATTTTATTTTAGTTTCAGTTTATTTTAAACAAGCTCGCACGAGCGGCGCCCTAGAAGCCGCTTGGCACACCTAATATCCACTCTCTATTTACTTTCGTCTAGTTTCCTGTTAAACATAATTAAGTGCTACGCTCTTCCGCCACGCGAACTTCTCTCCCCCCTCGGCGGCAGAAGCCCGAATACGGAGGATACAAATAAAGCGCCAGCAAAACAATGCAAATAAAGTGGATGAGCGTTACAAGCAACAACAAGAACCACACATCTTACAAATGTTTACGAAATAAGCGAAAATAGACAAACGGAAGTGCGACAGCGCTAAGGGATAAAGCGAAAAACTGTGGCACAGCTGAAAATGTCAAACAAAAACAATGTGCAAACCAGCACAATGCGAACAAACACGCAAACGGCAAGGTAGACGAGGCACAATACTAGCTCTAGCACCAGCAGCCCGCAGGCGGGGCTTTGTCTAGGATGGCGCTGCAAAAGTGTAAACAATTAAAATTTAATTACATTTCTGCGCGACTTGGCTGCACAAACAAAACGAGCGCAACTCAGCCATGCTTAGCCTCGCGTTCGCATCATCGCCGAGCCGCGCAGTGCCGCGCCTCTTTCCTGCCCGCGTTATCGGTGCGGCATTCGCATACTTAGCTCATCTTATTTCCTGTTGCTGATCCTGCCGCAGATTTGTGTGGCAACCGCACCACCAGCAGCGCCAATAAAGCAGCTAACGGTAACTTGTCACAATAAATTAGACTCTTTTTCACTTATCCAAGTGGTTGCAGTTGAGCGCAAAGAAAAGCTGTATTTATTTAATGCCCCAGTTTTTCCTCGTTTGCAAAATCGCATAAATGAATCAAACGTAATTAAGAGGTATACGTAATACGCTCAAAGCCCCACTTAATAGCAGTTCCAATTAATGTCTAGTTGATAAGGAATAAACATGTCAAAAGGTTATCCATTCTGCAAAACGCAAAGTCGAGCATTAGTCAAACACGCCCGACAGCAGCTAAACTTTGCACATCAATCAGTGCAGTTGAAAAATTTTTGGGCATTTGAGCATATTAAAGAGTACACGGGTAGGCCTTCTAATCAGGCTAACAATTTATGAGGCATCGTGCCTAGGATGATGATGTGCAATTACGTAATATTCATATACTCAGCGCACGAAGCTGAAAAATGGTTCAGAGCAAATCGCAGCAAAAATTGAAAAACGCCGGTGTCATTGCTCAAAGACTTCCGTCCGGAACTGGGTCAATAGGCTTTCCTGTTTATTGACTAATTTTTATGTACAAATGTATGTAAGTATGCGCTAACTAGCATTGCTCTTTTCCTTCCTTCTAGGAAAGCACTGAACTTGTGAAACACACTCGCCAATCTGCGTAAGAAAGTGTCAATTTGAATCTAACCAAAAGGCTGGGTCAGTTCTCTAGTCGCTGAGAGCAAATTTCCCCACAATCAGTTGGAAAATATTTGAAACTAAAGTTGTATCATGTAAATCTAAACTAAAAACCAAAATCTTCTGTATAAATGAAACAATTACTCAAGAGCGACTGGATCGGTTTTGATAAATTCGATTTGTGAAATCCATCTCCGGTCCGACTAAAAACTCATAATAATACAAGTAGAAATTCCAGCTAAATGTTTTAAAAATTGAACTTAATTGTGGGACTCTCCAACTAAGTGAGCATGAAAAAAATCGACAAAATTTTTTGTTAAGGGAAAGTCCTCTTTCATTGGCATTCGGCTCTGAAAATTGCTTTTTTCTTCGCATCAGTAAATGTTGCATAAACGCCACCAGTAGTCCAATTTATGGTGCTATGACTTTCCTACAGGGTTGTTAGAATGCAGCTTTGTATGTTGGTGTGATTTCATGGTTTTCATATCAAATGCAATGGTGATTATTATTGTTGCATAGTAAAATGAAATACCCCAAATTTGCATAGTAATTAGTTTTTGCGGAATATTCTTCCTAAATATGGTTCAAATCTCATATAAATCCAGCTTTTATTGCTATGTAGCTGGTTGTATGCGCAATATTAAATTAAAGGCTTTTTGTGTACGTTCAGTAATAGAAACTGTCGTTTGAAATTTTGGTTTATTTCGCATAAAATGCAATCAAGCATGAATTAAACAAACAAATGCAAAATATAATAACACGTAATTTATAAAACATAACTGCAGCTTGCGAATTGTTTGCAGGCATTGTGAGCTGATTCGCAAGCGATTGAATATTCATATTATATTACCAATTTGCGCAAAGCTAGTAGAAATTGTATGGAAATTATTCATTGACGTGTGAGCAAAGTCAATTCTCAAGGATCTCTTACCACAAATTGCCTCAGCGCTGCCAGTTGTTCACTTCAAAAACCACCGATGGAATAATATTGACTATTCGGGCGTGAATTATTACAAATGATGCAAATTAGACAGCCCACTTGAAACCTGGTAAGTGTGAGTACTATACTATAGTACATAGGTAGAAATTGTTTGGAGCACTATTAATCAAACACCTGCTGCGGCAGTGATTAATCAGAGCAAGGCCTACTTGAAAACCCCACCACAGTTTCCTTTTCGGCTGCCAAGCCTTTTATATAAACAAATAAACACCAAGAACATCATTTATCAAATGGAAATTCATTATCACACTTTCGCAATGTACACACAAACACACGTACCCGCGTACTCTCTACGCTCTAAAGGTTTGGTTACGTATACGCTCTGGCCGTGTGCGAAATTTTTAATCATAGAATTGCTGCGCGCACGAGTATGCGACTTGAAATTTTCCACGTTTCCACGCACACTCATGTCACACGAATATCCGGAGGTAAGTGCATGCAGCACTTCATCAAAAAAGCCTTATCTACGGGACTGCTCATGTGGGAATGGCAAAAACTCGCTATCGAAAGGTTTACTCTGTCGCCATTGCAGTTGCCGCAATCAACCGGCGCATAGATCACACACCCGCACACTCTTAGACGGCTTACTGTTAGCAATAGCAACAACAACATAGCAAAGCCAGCGATGGCACGCATAGCGGCATAAATTGGTCAAACGAGCAAGCAGCAACACCACCAAATCCGGTAGTTGCCTTTCCGACGCTGTGAGCGTGACACGTACCGGGCAGCGAGCGATGATGTGTGGACGAATGTGCCGCGCATGCATGATATGCTGCAGCACTGCAGCGACGCTGCAATGTGATTGCAACGCTTCGCCATCATGCCACATGAAGCAATCGCCAACAGTCGCTCTATTTATACCCGTGTGTGTGATTGCGCGAGTGTGTGTGACTCAGTTACTAAATTGCCTTTATACACGACTGTGCGCCTTCGTGTGTTTGTACGCTTTTTGACTTTGAACATTTTTATAGCCATTTTGTGTTGTTGCTTTTGTTGTTATTTGTGCGCATAGTTACTGTTATCGGCATTGCCGTTCAGGTCTTATTTTCTCGCACACAGTCTATTTGCTACTGTCGCTATTGCTATGCAGCGCGGACATAAATTGCTTGCCACATGCAGCTATGTGCCAACTGATAAGCGCGTTGCAGCAATAACGGCAAAGGGGCTACAAAGCAACAACCCACGGCAACCAACAGCTCTGGCCCCTCTACAAATATGGAAACTAAAAAAAGTAATCGAAATAGGAGTGTGAAAAAAATATTTATCGTGCAAGCCAATTTTTGCTGCCAACATAGCTGCCGGCCCGACTATGGTGTTGCCTATCGCGCTATGCAAATATTTATTACCACACAAAACCCTTCATTGCCCGCCACTCCGACCGCTCACTAATACTAAATGGCGTGCATTTTTTAGCATTCCGTGCAGCCGGGTCAGGGGCGCGTAGGCAAATGCCGGAATATTAAATTATGTTGTGTTGCAAGCATACACACCAGACGCTTCTATGCGATAGCTGGTGCCTGGACGTGATTTGTTTGGGTTGTTAGATGCATGGCATATTCATGTGCGGCTGTGATATTGGATTTGGAAAATTGCTTTGATTTTTATTTTTGTATTTTTTCAAACAACAACAAATTTCATTTTCCCATCGTTTGGCGGCAATTTTCTTTTTTCGTTACAATTCAAATCGTTACGCGTGGCACAAAATAAATGTATACAAATATTAATGGCAATTCAAGCATTTAAACATGCAACATAAAATATAAATGTACTTATACACTCGCGTCCATGTGTTAGTGTTCACTATATGATGCTTGACACGTATGCGCCGTTTTAAAGTTGCACGTATTATATATAGCAGTATTTAATTAACTTCAACTTTCAAAGCGTTTGCTGTTATTGTTGTAACCCATATTGGTGGCAACAATGCCAGCGGTTGTTGTTGACGGTGGCAGCAATGTCCCAAAAAAAACAACGTTTTTTTTTTAATGATTGTGTGTGCGTTCGGAGAGTGAACAATTGTTTCTTATTTCACTGTTACGACCAATAATTGCTCGCCACATTTCGCACGGCATTCGGATGCCACGTGCCACATGCCACATGCCGCATACCACAAGCCAACTGTCACACGCCAATTCGACAGCGTTGTGGCGGCAGCAACTCACCAGATTCCTTTCATTGCGGAAATGAGGAAATTGAAGACCATTATGTACATTATTGGGTATTATTCGAAACGAGGCATTTCTCCTTATTTTAGTGGATTTATACTCGTATTTATGTAGATATATATTTTAAACAAACAATTTATAAACATTATGAACAGTAAAACAAGATTACCCAGTCCGAAAAAGCTGCACCCGATGACTTTAAAAAGCCCATTGTTTAGCTTTTGGAATGGCTACCAGTCTAGTACTTGGACAAACGCGACCTGAACTCTTTTCGAGGGACTTGTAGACGTTATTAAGTTCCGGTCCCGAACTCGCAGTTGATTCAGACGGGTCTATATTTATTTATTTATTTATTAAAAGAAAAATAATAATACAATTATTATCTTACAGAGTAAGAAGCACTAGTTGGCAGGGCTTACGGTTTACTATAATTATATTCATGCCAATTCTTTTTACAAAATTTTAACATTAATGCATTATCCATTATAGGGTTGCCCAAAAGACTTTTTTCTGAACCGTTCAAGCAGCGAGGCTTTCTTATATTTGACAATGCTTCTTCATCGAACAATGTATTCACTTCCTCATATTCAAACTTTTTCAGTCACCCACACAACAACTAAGTATCCGAAAAAACCTACTTTTCTCACTAAATCTGAAATTACATAAATCGATTTTATTAAGGACGACAGTAGTTTTAGTCAAAAATGAAGTTAGTGTTTACAAATCATTTGAACGCAAAGATACATATGTACTATGTGCATATGGACAGCCGAAAATTAGGTATTAATACCCAGAAACTTTATCAGCAGAGGATAGAGCACCTCTAATAATTACACTGCCATAAATAAAAGCCTCATGTAGAACTAGTAATGAAGATTAATTTTGCTGCTGCAATTTTTGAACAAATTTTACAACAAAAGAACAAAAATACCATGTCATTGTATTGAGAATCGGCTCAAATATAAACATACCTAGGTGGTTGAATAATAAATAGCGGCGATCGAATGTGCTCTGCTCCATAGCAAAGTATGTACTCTGAAAAATTGATTATAGGAAAATCATTTTGACTCACAAGCAAAGCTTGCTGCTTGTTTGTGCTGCAAATTGTGAAGTGTGCAATGCAAAATATGTGTGTTCCATTAATGTTGAACATAACTCGACGGCATTGTTTGAAAGCTGCACTATATTTTAATTAAAATTGTACAACAATGAGAGGCAGCAACGGCAGCGTTATAAACAATGCGGCCGCATGCAGTCGAGTGCATTTGTAGCATATGAACAGGCACATGGCTGCTAGCTGCTGGCTGCCGCTGATGCAATTATGAGCACATAGTCAACGAGCGATTGCCAGGGGTTCCTGCAAAAGTAATGCTTAATTTGTTAGCAGATGCACAACCACACAACCGCACTAGCAGATGAGTGTTTGTGCATAATACATATATCTATATATGTAAACGAGTTAAATTATTAATTGCATAAATGTGCGAAGCGTGTGGAAACACAAACACAAATACGTGTGTACGCGCTCGTTCATGTGTTTACACATACTTAATGTCATGCCCACCGTACTTCTGGGGCATTATCGCTACACTGCCAGCGCCAGGCTCGCATACATGCACGGGCATATATACACATAAGTGTGTACGCGTGTGAATCTGTGTAGTGGCAAACACATCAACATTTTCAGTTCATAAACGATCCCATGTCACTGCATATTTGAACAGAAATATTTTCGCGTACTGCCGTTGATGTGAATTTCTGTGCGTACGTTGCTGTGGCAGATGGCGAGTTGTTACAGTTGTAACGTTGAAAACGCAAAGTTCAAAAATTTTCGATGATAAATTACAGTAATGACGGTATTATGTTCCTCTTTGCCACAAACGGACTGACATCGTTTTGATATTAGTGAGAATGTGTGAGCGTCCCCGGCTGAGAAGGCGGTCTTCGGCGACGCATCCCTTAAGTTACAGAAATAATGTCATATTGTCGCCATAAAAGGAGTTTCTCTAGGCTATGAATTGAGTTTATGAGGCTCCGAGGCTTGGGTAATTATTGGTAAGTAATAACTGCCTGCGGTGGGGCAACGATATTCGAAATTTCGATTGGACTGGCTTCTCTTATGTGTGTCACTTTTGAGTCTTCAACTTTTCACAAATGCTTTGTCGCACTGAACAGTCCTCTTCTATCTTTAAATCTTGCTGTGATATTTTCAAAGAACTTGATGGGAAAACTCAAAAGTTTGTCGTTTCCCCAAATAATATAATACATAAACACGAGCTAATACCGCCCATATTTGTCAGCACTTTGATAAACTCCAAACAAAAATGAGGAAAACAACAAATTTAATACCATTCACACATTACATTTATTACAACAACAAGTTGCCCACTGCGCATTAAATATTTTGTCCTCACACGCGTCGAACATCTACGGCTCCAGCCATCCTCTGCTTTTTCCACTCACTCAAACGTCTACTTCGAGAGCGTGTTGAGCTGTTGACAGTCTTCTTTCAGGTGGCGCTAAGCCTTTGAAAAGATGATTGATGCAACACATGACAATGGGTAGGAGACAATCGCATAGGCACATGCATGTAGCGCTCTTTACAGACGAAGAAACTAAGCCTTCCGGTTTTTCGATAGTCAAAAGAGATTCTATCTTTAGAGCACAGTATAAATGGAATAAGTTATGACAACATTTACCGTGGAGGGTGGGGAGCTTAAAATCGTTCATGCGTCAAAGTCACTCTGAAAGTCATTAATTCCGTCAACAACAAGCTCCTCCATGCAGCAATGTTTGAGTGTATTGCAACAGGAGTAATCGGAAAGTCAGTTTCCTCTTCGAAAATGAATGAAATCACCTTTTGCAAAATATCCTATAAAAAAATTAAGTGTGGAATCCTTGGTCCTCAATTTTCGCAAAATTCAAATAGAAGATGAAGATCCCATTTTCTGAATTCTTTTAATTTACTTTCAAGTATTAAATATTTCCAATTATGACGAAAATTCATAAATTTTCGCGGATTCCAAAGGCGGAGAGAAATAACGAAAGCTTACAATTTTCTTGTCTTCCTTTAATTGTTTGGTGATAGTCCTATTTGGACGTGTGCAACTGTGTCTCAGAGCATTCATACACACGTTCAGCTTTGAAACTCATCTTAAACGCCGGTTGGAAAATTGAACGACAGCACTAACGGCTTGACGTCTCGCTCGCTGCCAACGCCCGGAGCTGTGTTTGCCTTTGCTGCTGTCACTTTGCTGTTGCAACTTCGCAAATGCCGAAGACACGACGTAACCATCGTTGTTGTTGGTGGCATAAAACAACAGATAACAAACACAAATAACACAAAGCTCGAAGCGAGAAAGTAATTTGTGCTTAACGCTCCCCCACTCCCCTGTTGAAGGCACCACCAAGCACACCGAAATCACTTTGCTGCCGCTGTAACGTCTCCTGCGCCACCGTCTGTCAGTGTACCGCTATGTTGATGGAAGCGTGTGGGTGTGCTTATGTGTTGACGGTGTGTTTACGCCAAAAGTTACCAACTTTGTTTTGATTGCATTTTAACAACAACATATTGACTGTGGAATAATAAAGTTAATGAAGAAAAGTTCAGCCAGCGGTGGAAGCGGTGTCAGCGGTGTCTGTGGGTGTGTGAGCCTAGCGATTTCGTTACGTTTCCTTTGCTGTTTTCGATCACTGAGTTGTTTTTTTTTTTTGTTTGGGATAAGCATCATGTTTGGCAGACAACTCAACAAAATGATGTGCGAAATAATTTCTTAATTCCACAAACATTTCATAATAAATAAATATTTTGGTGAAATGTGTGGAAAATGGTTATGCATCTATGCAATCATTTAATGGCTTCTTGAAAATTGGTCCCACCTAACTCAAAATTTGCGAGAGTAAATGCTGGCCGCGTTGTAAAGTGTATCACAACACTAATTTGGAAAACAATTAGTATTCACGTTGAAATAATTAATAGATCTTAAATATATATACATATGTGTGTCTTTAAAAATATATGAGAAAACATACATATACGAATATTTCTTAAATTTAATTCACGGGCCTAATACACAGTTTATTTTCACAGTTGTTATCATCTGTAAAACCCCAAAATTTATTAATCACTTTAGGTCATGTCCTCACTTAGTTGCAGTCCAATTAATGTTTTACTAGTGAATCAGATATGCCCTTATAGTTCTAATTTACCTGATCCACAAACCATTATATTCAGATTATTAGTTCGTGAGAAAAGTATTAACCATTACCTTTTATTGTGGCGCAGAACTACATTATATAATACTAAGTGAAATATGAAGTATATCGAGATATCAAAATAAACCAAAATAAACGAAATTCACTAACTTTTTAGAATCTCCTAGGTCTATATTAACTTTTTTCGCCTATTCTGGCTAGAAATCACGTTCTGTTTGTTATCTCTTTTGATATTGACACATAATCGACATACGGGGGTTAGAAAGCGTGGATCGACTTCGACTGCTGTGTACAGGGAATACAATTACAGAAACCGAATAAATTCAAATTGATTCCAACCGTGAAATTGTATGGTGATATTGCGTTAGTTTAGTACGCTTCCAACATTTGTTTACCCAATGATTGATTTATCGATTGATAAACGAGGAATGCACCGAGACCTCAGGTCTTTTGTGCCTCCTAAATCACAAAGCCTCACCTAGCCCCAGCATATTGGTAAAGTCCAATACTCTGTTGAGGGCTAGCGAAACAATGTAATCCCTATTTGGAAACATGGATCCAAGAGCCATTATGCAGCGCCTGGAAACTGCTGCGCAGTCAATTAGCAGGTGTTTTGATGTTTCAGACTCTCTGTCGCAGAAACAGCAATTTACACAAGAAACTAGGGCCATTTTGTGTAAATGCTTTTTTAGCAATGGCCAGTGTAAAATGCGGCCAGTAGTCTGAGTTTATCCCCAGAGAAGTTGATTGCATATTTAAACCTGCTGAAGTTGTAGCCGCCCTTAGCAACTTGGCATGCCTCATGCCATGTAGCTGTTGACAATGCCTCTCTCTGCCTGCTCTTTCTTGCTGGCGAAGCAACTTCTTTATAGTGTGGGGAGCCACTCCAGTGAAGGGTTCAGGTCCTACCATATTAGTGGATTCTGCGTATACCATTAACTTAATCTTTGAGGCATAAACCCAGTATAACAGCACCACTGCATTGTTCACTTAAAATTCTCACTAATTTTCTAACTAAACTAGTCTCTGATATTTGCAAAAAGTTAGGCTATGATTGGTTTTATTTTGTTCACTTATAAGATGCATTCCCAAGCAAAGGAGATGAATCCATTCAGAGACATCAATTCATTAATTAGTGTGAAAGATTTTTTTCTGGTTGACTTTATAATTAACGAACGATTTTTAAATTTGTAAAGGAATTTTCGCTTGGCAAAGATTTTTGCTAGCACTACTTAGAGGATTAACTCCAAGAATCAATGAGAGAAAATAGAACGACGCAATCTGCAAAAAGTAATTAGAATGGATTCATTCAAACAGCGAAATGGAGCTCACAAAGCCCAGCAATGTTGCATAGGCACAATTACGAAATTGCAATTAAAAGCTTTTGTGAAATTCGCATTGAGAAAAATCATTTCGAAACAATGTCAACAGCAAAACGCAAAACAACATTGATTGCAATGGCATGCGCGCATGCCGCCACTCTACCCAGTGGTGCATGCCACTTGCTGCCTCGTATGAGCGGAGATACACAAGCGCAAATCAACATTAGCGAAAGTGGCACAATGCACAAAGCTGCAATCATCTTATCTGCTGAATGCGTGGCATGATTAATGTGCGCTCCGGCAACAAGCCTAGAAGTACAAAAACAATAGCAGCTGCATTTACCACTGCAGCTGACAAAACATTTACCCAAACAGCACAAACAACGGCAGCAGGCAGGCACATACAAGCAACAGCTGCGGGGGCACAAACTTGTATTAACAATAACAACAAAGGATACATTTAGCAGCAACAGAAGTTTCGTACACACTACTTTGGAAGCCAGGGCACGCGCACACCCGTTCGTATCTGCAGGGAAGCTGCCATTTTCCTGGTTTCATACCCGCGTCGCCGGCGCCCCTTGAGTTGCCACTGCACGCGCTTTCAGCCCAGTGCTGCTGTCGTCGCGCCAATGATTAGGCCGCACAAAGCTCCGCTGTACGGATTCCAGTGCGCGCAGTTTCACTTTTATAGCGAATTACGTTTACCCACAAATTGAGGTCATCACGAACTCGCAGCGAAATAAACTAACTCACTCGCTCGAGTGCGCGAACAAAGCGAACTGAATGCGCTGGCACAATGCAGCCGCGCAACGGCTGACTGGAGTTCACAATCCAACCGCAAACAAGCTAAAAGTGAGTCGAGCGAAGCTGCCAGCGCCGCATAGCAACTACCAAAATAAAGGCAGCAGCAACAACAATAGAAACCACACTTGCTAACTGGCGCAAAGTACTTGTGCAAACAAAGTGAGCAGCGGACAAATTGAGCTGTTGCTAAGTTGTTGCGTATACGCCACGACAACGGAGCGCCTAAGCCAACAGTGGGACCTCCGCCCTGGAATTCAGCTCGTACAGCCGATTCGGAAATTCGGCAAACAAATCACGTACATTGGCTTTAAACGAATTATTTCCAAATTATCAACGTACGGTAAGCGGAGATCGGTAAGCACTGCCACCAGTTGTTGCGCCTTGTTGGGGCGTGTGCCGCAAGCGGGCTCTGCAGCAATGGAAAATCCACTGCGCCACTTCCGAAATTTATATATCACTCAGCCGGGTGCACTTCACTTCAATGTGGCTTCGCTCAACTCACTGCTCTCAATGCCTGAGCCACTTGAATGAAATTTGTGAGTCATGCAACATAAAGCAGCGCTGCTTGTCAAGCGTGCAGCTGCGTAGTCGAGCTCATTTAACTAAAATTTATGTCCCAAGTGCCATCAGTCGAAGCGGTAGCAACAAAAAGAAAAGCCAACTTAGCCTCTTTCGTACCCGCCGTTATCGTTCGGAGCATTTTATTGCAACAACATCAAAGGAAAGCACTTCTGCCGTTTCATATCATAGCCTCGACGCGTAATTTATGTAGAAACTTTACCTCTAACAGCATTTTCTTCTGCTTTGTTTTTCTTCTATTATTGAGGCAAAAGTTGTCGAACGTGGCTCGTGCTGCCAAGTGCTCCTTTTTTGTTTTGAGTTATGAGCTGTTGCGTAATTGATGCTAAGCTGGTGATATTGCTGCGATATTTTTGACAAACGCGTGTGAGTTCGGGCGAACACAAGGCAGAAGTTCTTTGAAGATAAAACAACATGCCTCCACGTGCTAATTAATTTCTTCTTGCTCTTCACTTGATGTTGCCAATTTCCAATTCTTAATTTTTTTACAAAGTTTCTAACAAATTTTTTGATAAAAGTACTGTAGAAGAACAGTGCAGCGCAGCCATTTTTTCAAAAATTTGCTTGCCTATATTTCTCTTTGATTTATGACTTTATGTCAATGTTAATTTACAAAAGCATCGGCTTTGTACAAAATAGAGGTATTACAACGGAATCCTCATATTTTCAAAAGGCAACGCTGCCAAACGTGTACTTTCAGTCCTACGTTTACTCAAAAAATACTGAAAATATTCATTGATTTGGCAATTATATAAGTAGAGCCGTTTCTCACACACAAATTAGAGTTACCTTTTATACAAAATAATACCTACACTGTCCCAGCTACCCTGTCTTGAATTACTTAGGAACTTAAAAAGAACTCAAAAGTATCTTCTGTAATTATGTTTAAACCATTTTTCATTAAACACGACATTTGCTTTCGCACCATGACCCTCACACCTTTTCCCACCATTTTCATTGTCGAGGTCAATTCAATAACATCGCACACTTGTGCCACCCACGTACTCCGGCTGCCGTTACGGCGCTTAAGCTTCAATAAATATTTACTTGTAGTCATGGTTGTCGGCACTTAACGGAAGCAATAAAGTAAGTATATCCATCAATACAATTTAATACAAAGGAAATCACAAATTACTATTTAATTAACAATAAAGCGACAACAAAGCGAATTCAAAGTGTCACAATAGCAGCCATACAATGAGGCACGGTCCACCCCCGCACATGGAGAGTGTGTGCATTGGGCCTTAAAAGAGGCTGCGTGAATGTGTTGTGAAGGACGTGAAATGGCTAAGTGTGCTCGGCTGCAGCTCATATAGAAAACATTGGTTCTGCCCTAAACCACCGTTTTGTGAGTGACGTGAAATTGGCGGGTCTCTTATTTAAAGTACACACCAGTACATACAGCGAAGGTTTGCATTCGCTTTATGATTATTGTTGTTTACCAGCCAACACACACAGCTGAAGGCGTTACTCGACTGACCGCCGGACGCGGTACGCCTGACCGAGTCTATTGTATTCAAAATGGCTGTCAAGCTCTCAATGCTATAACCATTTTCAAGGCATTCCAGCACATAACAATAAAAATCAAACTACACTCAATTGCAACGAAAACTTTTACTTTAATTTCATGACTTTCGTGCGCCTTCTCTTTCGTAATTTTCGCTCCATTCATAAAGGTTGCGTGGGATGTGTGAATATAGATGGGAATTTTGTAGCCACACGTCGTCTGCGATTTTCAATTTCGTTACGCTGCCGAAACTCTGTCGCCCGCGGAGGCCACATGGACGAACAATCTGCTGGCCACCATTGAATATTTTTACTTTTCTCTTTTCAGTTTTTTCTTCTACGTAATTCTGTACTTAACTTCCGCCATAAAAACAAACTTTAAGGCAGTCACGGTCAACCGAACTACCATTTCGCCTGCTGATTTCACAACAAAAGATGTGTTGACCACGTAAGCGCCAGTAATGCTGCAGCAGCAGCAGAGCACACACATTACGCTCCATCCATTGCTTGGGTAAAATCGTATGGCGCGTGTGTTGAAGGCAATTTCCAGCCAAACAACTTCAACGCAACTTACAGTTGCACACACACATATGTACGCATTAGTTTAGCACTTGTATTAGTTATGCTTTCACAATTGCCACGGAACTTTTTCGCCTAGCATTGTAACGCACAATTGTATTCCCGGCGGATGGCCACTACGCTAAGCTAGCCTTTGTCCACTCCAAACAGCCCACCACCGACACCACAATAGAAAATCCGCAATGGTCGAAGAATTCAGTATTCAGTTGCCAACGCCACAAGCCAATCAACCAACAACAAAGCAAAGATGCAAAGATGATGACTGTAACCGACTAACAAAACAACTTTTTGCTAGTTTCTTTATTGGCTTAGACTTTTTTGGTATCCATCGAGTTCGCATAGAAAGTTGTTCTTGTTATTGAAAATCACATTGCCATTTTCGCAATTTAGTTTACATTTAATTCTATTAAACTTGCCATTCACATTTGACTTTTACCAGATATTTGATATCGAATTTGCGCATTAGAACAAAGCATCCTTGGGCCGAACTACAAAATCTGGAATAAGGTATGAGGTTCGTAGTTTCTAGTTCATGAGGTGTTAAGAGGTATAATGAAATACTCTCCCACTTTATAATACTTGTCAATATACAGCATTATCATAAATTAACGCCGGCAGTATAATAAGTTTCTGGTTAGAGACAATCGGCGTTAAAAGTTAAGGTAAAGGCGAAGTTTAATATCCAGTAATTAGCTCTGATGAAAGCTTAAATTTACTAACAAAATGAAAACTACGCAGCTCTAGTCTTCTGAAACGAAGTATTTGAAATCGTATTCAGAACAGATAAATGTCTTGCCCAAAATGCGAGCGATTCCATACTAAAAGGGGGGGACTAAAACTGAAATTGCTTGTAATTTTCAGATAACCACTGGCGAGATCTTTCCTCTTCTATCAAAGACAACACAGCCAATGACATTCATTTTAAACAGTACTCGGTTTTTGCTTTCTCCACAATATGAGCTGTCTTTAATCATTAAAAGAATCAGAATCCTTTACTGTTATCTTCGTTCGTTTAAAAATATATGTCCTCTATCGATTTATATTTTGTACCAACAAGAATTCTTTTTCATCGGCAATAATTTACTGGCATTTGGCAAAGGATTAAGGATGCCAATAAATGAAATTGAATGCTAACCGACAAAAGTCAAATGAAACGAAAAGAAAAGTCTCCACTGACACTGATAAATAAGAACATCAAGACCAAAAAACTTCAAGTGAGGTGCATACGAACGCGCAGAAAGAAAACCACGTCACTACGCCCTCAGTTGAGCAACAAATTCGTCCGCACTCTCCTCTCCACAAACTGCATGAGTTTGCTTCGGTCTGTTCGCACCCCATTTTAGGTGAAAGGGGCCACCTCTAATACTTATACTTTCTATGTTCTCCTAAGTTTATGCGGGATAAAATAAATATTGTGGCACAGTGATGAACGTTCGCTTGGAAGCGACCTGCAGCACCAGCACCAGGCTATAAGAGCAGCAATTGCGTTTAGCAACAAATAAATGTGAATACGTGACAGATTTATATGAAATACCTTCTCATTAGTTGTATCCCCGAGCGTGTGGTGGCATTTCTGTTGAAAGCTTTTGAATGTATCGCCAAATTTGTTACAACCGCAAATACATACAATGGCAGAGCAGAAGAAAGGAGCAGCTAAGTGAAGCAAATAGCGCAATTTGTCAATTGTGGCACAAATAGTGAAGCGGCTTGTTAGCGGCCTCACAATAAATGCTGAGAATAGCATAATAGTGGCACTGGTGTAACGACCGATTTAAGTGTAGGAAGAATTTCTCCATCCATTATCGAATAAATTTAATGCATGT
Organism: Bactrocera correcta; assembly: GCA_027475135.1. Classification (NCBI taxonomy): domain Eukaryota; kingdom Metazoa; phylum Arthropoda; class Insecta; order Diptera; family Tephritidae; genus Bactrocera; species Bactrocera correcta. The sequence continues at coordinate 150,641,334 of CM050325.1, read as the reverse complement.
AATGTATTAGTCACTTTCTCTAGCATTATATATCTAATTATATACACAAATTTTACAATCGATTCTATCAATCCTAATTAGCACACATGACATTCAATTACCTTCCATTGAGCTCAATTAACCTACTTTGCACTCAAGAGAATATGCTGCGTATACGCAACATCTCCAACATTGCTAACATGTAAATGCTTTTAAGTACTTTTTTAATTACATTACGCTGAAAGTCATAAAGTCCGTCGCATGTTTTCATTTCCGTTTTCACTTTGGAAACTTCATTTCCTTGCAACTTTCTTCGGCCCCCTCTACCACCATATTCTTGTAAATGTTTGTGCGACAGTATTTTGCACAGTATTTTCCGGGAAGCTTTACCTCAGAGCAAGGAACTGGTAAAGACAGGAAAAAAGATGAGCACAAAGCTCAAATGCCGGAATAACACGAAGCAAGGAAAACAATAAAGAATGTTTATGAACAAACGTGCGCCGACTGCGACACTTTGACGCCACTGCCGCTGCTGCAGCATTCAAGCGCAAATGTCCAGGCATAGCTCATAATGCGATTCCATGTAATTACCATCTGCAATATGACCGAACGCATGCAAAGTGGGAAGGCCGGCAAGTGCATTACGGCCTTTGAAAATGAGGCCATGTCTACCTACCGCCTTGTTCTTGCGAATAGCAGCAAAATGCAATGAACGGACAGGTCGAAGGCAACGGTAAAACTAGTTGTCTTAAGTGCTTCTTCTCCCACAACTACTGCCTACTCAAATCGCTGCAAGAAGGGAAGCAGCTTCGAATTAAAGTGAAATTGAAACTATAACTTTGAGCGCTAAAACAACAACGCCAACAAAGCGTCATAACATTTGGACAACCTTCGAATGAAATGTCCGAAAAGTTCACCATTGCGCATTGGCGGTTGTAACATTTTTACATACTTCATCGCTCGTTTTCGTTTTATTCAGTTTTTTCACTCCTTTTTCATTTTACTCTTTTTTGCTTCAATAGTTTCTCATTTGCTGGGTGCAGATGACTTTGTGAATTGGGTCACATTTAAATTTTAAATGCACATTCGGTTGACTTAACTGCCAAATGGATTTATTTATGTTTCAGACACATACACTCATACGAACAAACAAAAAGCCACACACTTCCAACTCACATAATGACAACGAAACGAGTTCACGCATTGCAGCTTTGTTGCCGAATTGCAATCGCATACAAAATAGCCACAAACACACACACGGCAAAATTTACAGCAACGCCAACTCACTAGCGTACATTTATGTATTTCGAGGTATAGTTATAGATATATATCTACATAAAATGCGTTCTTATATGGTACTATAGATGAGGTTCACCTAGTACTAGTACGAACTACACTTTTACGATTCACGTTAGAAAAACGTAAGCTACTTAAGGGGCCCCTGTAGCAAAAAAACATCCTATTTTTAAGATAAAAATTTTTTGTAATATAAAAAATTAAATATTGTATTCAAGTTTTTTACTATTCCAAACATGCTTGTACATATTTTACAAAAGTTTTGTAATATTTCCAAAAGAAAATATTTAAAACTCGGCCAATACGACGCCAATGTAATTAAGATCGGTTGATTAGTTCTCGAGATATCTTGACAACTGGCTTTGAAAACACAATTTCGAGAAAAAGTTTTTAAGCTTTAAGTCACTCTATATCTTCTTACCACTTAAAGCGGCAAGTCCAGATGGAGCTAAACGAACGTATGGTTCTAAAGCTAGAAAATATATATAGGGGCAGCAACCAACAATCTTTCATCCCAAAAAGCTGGAAAAGAGTAAGAGTGGTGGTCTTCCCTAAACCGGGCAAAAGAACCCTCGATAACAAAAATGACTTTAGACTCATAAACCTCATATTATTCATGGTGAAGGTTCTAGAAAAACTAATGGATTCAGCAGTTTACTCAATTGCGAGAGAGTTAAAACAGTAGCATATGCAGACGATATATTATTGATTGTGTCAGCTATATTTCCTTCCAAAATCAGTGAGATTTTGAGAAAATACTTCAATCTAACCTTCCCTCACTTGGTGATACAACAATTTAAAAATATCTAGGTATTGGAATCAATTCTAAACTAAATTGAAATATAGCATAATTCACATAAAAAGAGCAAATAAAGCGTACATGGCCTACTAAACCCGCTAAAAAATACTTTGGAGGTATTGGAGCCTTAATCCAAATATTGTTATGTTGAAGTATACAACCGTCATTAGGCCATCCTGATAGCACTGATTTGGTGGTCAACTATGAAGAAACTCTATACTAACAGGAAATTAAAGAAGCACAGAAAGCAGCCTATGCTACCGGTGCTATAAGGTCATGTCCGACTAATGTACTCAATATACTTGTACTGCCCATTGACATCCTTATTCGGAGAGTAAGAGCTATAAACATAGCTCCATCCGAGCAGATGGAAATTTATAACCAGCTGCGAGACAGATATGGCCCAGATATGATAAGACTGTAGCCAATGACTTACTACATTTTCAAGCTTTCTGCAACTGTAACGGGGCACTGGCCGTTTGGAGAACATGTTCTAAAAATGGGTCTGCCCTTTAACAAATTTTTCCGTAGCTACACGCCAAAGGGGAATGAGAAAACAGTCTTTCACTTTGTCTGTGAGTGTCCAGCTCTGACACAAGCCAAACAAACCAAAAACAAAATATTTCAAACACATCAGGCACCGAACCTTGAATGGCTGCCCAAAACAAGCCTAGAAGACATATTTACATTCATCGAAGACACAAAAAAATTTATACTCAAAGATAAAACGAGATAGCAAGTTTATAGGAATCCGACGAGAGTGTGTCAAAATACCATATCCAGCGTTAACTGAACCCAAAGTGGCAGCACTTATACCAATCTAGCTGATCTATAGCACGAAAATTTTCAAGGCTGTATCTATCCAAAATTATTACTCGGATCAAATTGAAAACCTTGAACAATATTCTGCAGTTGTTATAGAATTAAATAAAATAATAAAAATTATAATTTTATTGAAACCGTGAAACACATGGAATCCTTTAAATCCTGACATTTTATCACATTTTGATTTACCGTTTAAAATGGATAAACTCATCTCCCACAATCCGTTAAACAACACATGTCCAGTAGGTAACAGTCATTACTTTCCCTAGTATTCGGCTTCACCCGTACGTAACTCTTCCTTACTTGTTTATTCTTACATTAGTCTTCTATAGAACCCACATACATATATATAACGGCATTTGCCTTTAGCTTTGTTTTCGTCGCCTATATGTAAGCACGAATGTGTATAAAATCTCGCGTTGTTTTCACACATTTTGCTTGGGGTGCTTTTGTTGGGAGTTCTCATTATTGGTGGCGTCAAATTACCTGTAAACGAATCATCGTTCCGGCGATATGCGTTTGCCCCACGGCTCTCGGTGTTTTAACTGCTTTTGTTCCTTAATGACGCAATAATCGTCCTGATTGCAAAAGTTGTTACGCCGCCAGTGTATTAGTATTTGAGAAACTTTATCAGACTTATTTTCACATTCGATTTTATTTTGATATACGAGCGCAATTTAAGTATCGAAGCTAGAATTTTGCATTAAAACAAACTTTTTTTTAAACAAAATAACGGGTGATTTTTTTGAGGTTAGGATTTTCATGCAGTAGTATTTGACAGATCACGTGGGATGTCAGACATGGTGTCAAAGAGAAAGATGCTCAGTATGCTTTGACATTTCATCATGAATAGACTTACTAACGAGCAACGCTTGCAAATCATTGAATTTTATTACCAAAATCAGTGTTCGGTTCGAAATGTGTTTCGCGTCCGTGTCCGATGAGCGATGAGGCTCATTTCTGGTTGAATGGCTACGTAAATAAGCAAAATTGCCGCATTTGGGGTGAAGAGCAACCAGAAGCCGTTCAAGAACTGCCCATGCATCCCGAAAAATGCACTGTTTGGTGTGGTTTGTACGCTGGTGGAATCATTGGACCGAAGTTGTTCAAAATGCTTTACCAAAGCTTTAAACTAAAAATGGCATCGCTATCCATTCGATCTAACAAAAATTTTTGTTCTCCAAAAATGGAAAAAAAAACTGAACTTTTGGTTGTTATGTTAAATTTAAAAAAACAAAAATTTTGCCTAAAAAATGCCAACACCTGCATTTTATCCATTTTGATTTAGAAAATTGGATAAAATTTCATCTCAAGAAATCCGAAACCCGTCCAGTAGGTCCCAAAGTCATTACGATTTAACGGCTTTAGACAAATTTTTTTGGGGCTACTTCAAGTCTTCAAGACCCCTACATAAATAAGGCACCCTTTATTTTTTTCCCCCTTTGGGTAAGACAATGATTTCCGTTGAAATTTTTCGGGCTGCTTCTGGCCGAAATGCTCATTATGGGTTGGCGAAAATTTTGGGAAAAACTTTCCCGGGGAATGGGCCCCAAAACGGCCTCGGTCAATTTAAAACTGAATTTTTTCCTTAAAAAAAAATGTCCTGATTGCAAAAGTTTTCGCCGATGAAGTTTTTGAAAAATTTTCAAATTTTAATTCGATTTTTTTTTTTAAAAATTTATCAAGTTTTTCTTAAAAAATCACCCGTTATTTGGTTTTTGTGGGGTATTTTTTTATGGACATAACACTTTGGAGGATGGAGTCATGTATAGAAGTTCACACAAGTGAGGAAAGTTCTCTGATCGTCATTCACTTGGGAGTGGCCAGAAACGATTTTTTTACATATGACTCAAGCAGCTCACGACTTCCGGTCTTTGACCAAGTATCCTCTGGGTAGCCTAAGAACAACCGTTTGAAGCAGAAACATCCCCTCCGCAGGGTTGTGCGCTGGGTTTGAGACCCGCAACGTAAAAAAAAGCACAGCACACCAATGAAAAGGAACAACAAGCCTCGGATGAGTGACCCCCTTTTGATGACGACCATGGTAAACGAAATAAGGCCTAAGAATTAAGGGCATGCACCTGGAATTTCCGGTCCCTTAATTGGGAAGGTGCCGCTGCCGAGCTGGTTGATGTCCTCGTAAAAATAAAGGCTGACATCACCGCCGTCCAAAAAATGTGATGGACGGGACAAGGACAAAGACAAGTAGGTCCTTGTGGCATTTACTACAGTGGCGATACAAAGGAGCGCAAGTTTGGTGTAGGATTCGTGGTGGGAGAGAGACTCCGTCGCCAAGTACTATCATTCACTCCGGTGAATGAACGTCTAGCCACAATCCGCATCAAAATGAGTTTTTTCAACATATCGCTAATCTGTGCCCACGCGCCGACGGAAGAGAAGGACGATGTGACCAAAGGTGCCTTTTATGAGTGCTTGGAGCGCACTTATGAGAGATGCCCCTGCCACGATGTCAAAATCGTGCTTGGCGACTTTAACGCCAGGGTGGGCAAAGAAGGTATCTTTGGCACTACGGTAAATTCAGCCTCCACGAGGAAACATCCCCAAATGGGTTGAGGCTGATCGACTTCACCGGGGCCCGAAATATGGTTATCTGTAGTACTAGATTCCAGCACAAAAAAATACATCAAGCCACCTGGCTCTCTCCCGTTCGAAAAACTACCAACCAGATCGATCATGTTGTGATAGACGGAAGACACGTCTCCAGTGTTTTAGATGTGCGTGCTCGACTCGGACCACTATATTGTTGCAGCCAAGATTCGCACCCGTCTCTGTGCAGAAAAAAAGCCAACAAACACAGGGAAGGTTCGACGTCGAGAAGCTGCAATCACAACAGACAGCCGAACAATTTTCTACTCGCCTTGCACTCCTGCTTTCTGAGAGTACTCGTCAACAACTCGGTATAAAGGAACTGTGGGACGGCATTTCAAACTCCTTACGTACAGCTGCTACCGAAACCATTGGTTTTCGGAAAGTGCAAAAGAACAGCTGGTACGACGAGGAGTGCTGTGTCGCAGCGGAGAGAAAACAGGCTCCCTACCTCGCAACGTTACGATCGACCACAACACGCGCGAACTGATAAGGAGTATCAGCTTCTTTGTAAAATATGGTCGGACGAAAGCATGCCCAACGATTGGAATTTAATTGTGCTATGCCCAATCCATAAAAAACGAGACCCCACAATCTGCGCCAACTACCGTGAGATAAGCCTTCTCAACATCGCATATAAGGTTCTATCGAGCGTATTGTGTGAAAGATTAAAGTCCACCGTCAACAAACTGATTGGACCTTATCAGTGTGGCTTTAGACCTGACAAATCAACAACCGACCAGATATTCACCATGCGCCAAATCTTGGAGAAGACCAGTGAAAGGAGAATCGACACACACCACCTCTTTGTCGATTTCAAAGCTGCTTTCGACAGCACGAAAAGGAGCTGCCTTTATGCCGCGATGTCTGAATTTGGTATCCCCGCAAAACTACTATGGCTGTGTAAGCTGACGGTGAGCAACACTAAAAGCTCCGTCAGAATCGGAAAGGACCTCTCCGAGCCGTTCGATACCAAACGAGGTTTCAGACAAGGCGATTCCCTATCGTGCGACTTCATCAATCTGCTGCTGGAAAAAATTATTCGAGCTGCAGAACTAAATAGAGAAGGTACCATCTTCTATAAGAGTGTACAACTGCTGGTCATGTTGTTCGGATGGACAAAAACACTCCAGTTCTGAAAGTATTCGACGCAGTACCCGCCGGGGGAAGCAGAGGAAGAGGAAGTCCTCCACGAGCGAAAAGAAGAAAAGACTGGCGCGCGGTTGTTAACTCGGTTATAATCGCGTAAGCAGTGTCTACGCCAATTAAGAAGAAGAACACTTTAAAGAGGGATTTTTATCAAATTCTATCCAATTAAAGCTTTACACTGGAATAACGTTTGGAAATTGTGGAAATTTAATTTCAAATCTGGAATCTCGGACCACCGAATCAAATCAAGTAATGGACTTGTCTATTGGCCCCAAACAAAGCTGAGATATGTATATGCTATTAAACCAGTTAGAAAAGATGAAAATCCTAATGAACAGCTTAGTTTTCATAAGCTACAGGGAAATGTTCTAAGTTCTGTTCGAACACAAAATTTCACAAAATCATCTAATTATTGCTGCGCTATTTTTTCTGCAAATTACGACTGTCAAACCAAATCGCTGTTTAAAAAACTTTAAAAATTAAGAACTAAACAAAAATTAATCGGACTGAATGAAGCACGTAATTTAATTTTAACATATGCAGATTTTAATCCCCTAATTATATATTTAGTGTTTCACCTCGCCTTTGATTACACAACGGCAAATTTAAATTAACGCAATTTTGATTTCTCTTTCTGTTATTTAGGAGCGAGTTTACTTACCAGAAAAAAATTATAAAATTATAATCATTCTTCTGCTAAAAATTGTAAATGCGCAATCACATACGAAATCCGCTTTAAAGCATTCTAAATACACTTTTCATTAATTTTCATTAACAGCAAAATGTTTCTCGACCACAGACATTTGTCTTTCCAACCTATTCAACCGACATGCAGTTCGTTCTAAATGAATGTCCTACCTTCACAGCGGCTTCCCACTAGGAAACTTCAATTTTTTAGATATATTATTGATAATTGTATTATTTTTTTAGATCTGTTGACTACATGTTAGAAAAAAACTATAGAAGCATCGCTAACAGAAAAGGGAGACTTTCTTATTAAGCTATATATATTTTTGCTTTTTAAAGCCCACAAGCCGTCAGCAAGGTATTTCACAGTTAAGCAACATTCATAGTTTATTTCCTAGATGGTCGGCAAGGCAGACAATCATAGCGTACACAACATAAAACCACATATTGGCTCATGAACAGAGGCTTTCAAGCATAAAAGGTCGTATTCGCTTGAGTGCCGGTTTCCTGCCAGCGTGGCTAAGCATTTGTCGGCAGAATCCAGCCTAGCCATTCTCACTTGTCCATCACTGTCACGTGCATTCTCTGACATATCCGCCTCAGCATCTGCGGCTTCTACAAGAGGTTATATAACGGTCTTTCATTTTCACTTTAGTGAACACTTCAGTCTTACTACGTCCCCCTTTTGTTTCTTCTGGACATTTCTGCACTTAGAAAAGCGAAAGCCTCTTACGTGCATATAAGAAAATTTACCGCTTCAACGGCTACTTTTGTAATTAATCTTTTACAGTTCCTACCGCCTACTGTGCCGAATTCATTCGAGCAATTTGGCTTGCCAATTTAGGCAACACGCCTGCACCTCCCCGACAGAGCTACTACGACACGTTCTGATGGTTGCGAACTAAAAATGATAAATTACTCCAAATGAGCCAACAAAACTATGCGAAATACTTTGACGTTCAATCTGGTCATGACACTGTTAAGGGCAAAATTGTAGCGCACTATGCGCTCTGTGAAGGACAGCAGCCTGAGTCGTGGCACACCCACCCTCATGCGAGCGACTGCTCAAGAAATTCCAGCCCCACTTTTTGCCCATTAAAGATCAGTTAATTAAACGGTAAATTATGCGAAATTGAGTTTTAAAATTGCGGTCGCCGTTTTCTAATTGAAACAACTATTCAAAGCACTCAAATTTCCCACAATCAATTACATCAGTCAATCAATCACTTTGTCCGCAAATATGTGTGCTACTTTGTGCTGTAACCGCAAACCAAAAGTCTTCTCATTGGTGTGAAAGTAAGGAGGCAATTGGGTAGAGGCAAAAAGTATAAATCACATCGCAAAGGTGGACTCCACGTTTATAAAATTTCATACTAAATGCCTTTTACTGCATCAATTATGCAACATCACACAAGTATTGAACCAAAAATTAAGTACTTATTTTAAAAGAAACACTATATTACTGTGTGTGGCTCACCAAAAACCCCTATTTTCAAATAGTTAGCATATATGTACATATAGTATATATATGTATTATATATATATGTATTAGGAACAGGTTCATTAATCAGCCAATAATGCCGATTTGGATCTAAAAGGGCTAACTAATTCTTATAATATGATTATATTACTTGAGCTTCAATGGTAATATTGCCGGCATATTTAATTCAAAGGCAACAATTTACTTTGAGTATGTGAAAGTATTAATTAATTCGGGTTGTGGGCATCCAAAAGTATTTGGTTCACTAACACACAAGTACATCTCCCATATTACTGCATAATCAAGAATTCAACAGCACACTTATGCATACTTAATTGCAAATAGAACATGCCACCGATGTGTATATGCGTATTTTCCACTCAAAGTCTGATGAATTTGCATGCAAATGATCAATTCACAGTTATCCCAGGCTGACAACAACGCAGAACCCAATCAGCAATAATTCCAGGCATCCGTGATCGAAATTTTATATAACTAGGAGTCAGGCAGTAGTGCGTGTGACGCGTCGCACCGACCTGTTCGTCCGAGTAGATTCGCATTAATGCCCAAATTGAGATTCAAAGCCAAATTGCAAATTTCCACAGACTCGCATTCGAAGCTCATCATTGCAAATGCAAGTGCAAGAACACTTCGCACCGGATGCGGGTGTGAGTTTCGCTGTTTGCAAACGAATTGCGTGCCACACAAGACAAATTGCAAGCACATGAAATAGCCGCCGTCTGCCTCGTCATTTAATTGGTTATAAGCAGCGTCATGCAAGCCTTGCATAAACACATGCTCCCTAAAACAAGCATTGAAATGTGACTGCCGCATACATATGTATACGAATATGTCTATGCAACATGCCACTTCAAAATGGCTAGCAATCCTACTGCCACTTAAACTGGCCCGCGTATTCTCAATTGCTATTACAAGCTAAGCCGCTAACCGACAACATGGAGCGATGCACCGGTCCACACTTTACTCTGCAATATCCCAGGCGCTGTCGTTGTCAATAATTAATGTTGCACGCTTGATACGTTCCGCTTGCCTTGAGTGACCGGCGCCACTCACACCACCTACTAAGCCCAGCACCAGCGTGCCCTCTCCCTTACCACATACACGAATTATGTGCAATGTGGCTCGAATGCAGGTGTATGTTGATGCAATGTGTACACAGCTATGGTGTTGCAGCCATTGTAGCCTTCGGCAGTGTTCAGCCAATTTAAGTGTGTCATCGGCACGGGAGCCCAACACGCCCACACGCCACTCACGTGTGACCGAAATTCTCATGCCACCTGAATGCATGTGAGCAAAACTGACGTTTCTCACATTTGCAACGTGTAAAAGCCGACACCAGAACTCGATTGTCAAATTGTCAACTAATTTTGCGCTTCGTTATGCCTTTCTTGTAACTGATTTAAGGGAGGACATAGACCCAACTACACCTTGAACCCTATATCAAGAACAAAAATCAGCTGCTGTTGAGTCCACATAGAGTTTAGAAAGCAAACTGCAATACTATATCTTAAAAATCGAAATCAATCAAAATCTACTTTAGCTTTGTCTCATAGTTAAAGTTGCTATCACATATCTCCTTTTTTCATCAAGTTGTTCTCGGCAGGGGCGAGTTAGAAGGCACACTAAGTGAACTCGTCATTTGCAACTGTTACACGTTGACTTTTTATTCGTCATAGTGAAAAGTAAGACCCATTCCACCTCCATGACTCCGAATCAATAACGGTAGTTACTTAACCGCTCTGTATTAACATTCCCACGCAAATTCCTAGACTAGTCTTGTCAACTGTGTTTTTGGTTTCGCACTTGTTTCCGTTGTTGACATTTCATTGCGCCTAAGAATGCGCGTGAAAGCACCACAAACGGCCGGGTCACAAATGCAAATTACACTCGTTTACAACCGAAATAAAAGCTCTGCCGACATCCAAAATGAAAATAAAAACCTTCAACAACAACAACAAACAATCCAACACATTTCTGCAGAAAAGCGGAACACGTAGCACAACGACAATTCTAAAGTAAAACAAGCTGAAAAGGAGCCGGACAAATCGGGAAGAAGGGCGTAAAATCTTCATACAGACACACAGGCATATATTGTGTTGTCAATCAGCCTAGCCAGCTGTTGTTATTCCAGGCGAATGTACTTAGAGTCAGCTGAGGAACAAAAAAGAAACTCCTTTTCCCTGAGCTGAATTAGCTTCAATGAAAGTTAGCGCTGTGAAAACAGAAATCAAACCACTGATATTACAGGTATACAACGTAAAAGCTGCGAGCACTGCCTACCCACCTGCTCGGATGCCAAAGACTTGAATTCCGCTCTGGCCATTTGACATGCTGGTATGGCAGGCGCGAATATCCGCCCACAGCGTCGGCGGAATTTTCATGTCAAAGAACAAAAATTGTGGAAATGTTCAAATGAGAATAGAAAAGTGATAATGGCCGTGCAGAGCAGCTATGATAGATGGCAAGCAATAAAAATGGTTATACAATGAGCACAGGTGAGCTAGCAGCTCAGAACCGAGACCAGAGCAGGCATACACGCCTTTGTATTGCGATAATGTTCCACGAATATAATACCTATACAACACACACACCTACGAAACATACGAAATTCCGCATCAAATAATCCACGAGCACGCACATTCATTGTTTCTCACACTGTGCTCTCCAAAGATATATGGCGCAGCGTCGTAATAATTCACAATCAACATAAGTCATGCGAATTAATAAAGCGGAAAGGATGATGCGTAATTTTTGTCAGCGCCGCAAATTTACTACCAAATTATGGAGAATTCAAGGAACAACGTTGACGACTGAGACAGTTAAATCGCAGGTCGGACAAGGCATACACGAAGGCAGCCGTTTAATTGAGTTTACCTGAAGGACATTTTCTCCTGGTTTTTTTTATTTTTTTCTTCTTCCTATGTTTATGTCTATTAAAATTAGATAGAAGATTCTATAGGCTGAAGCAAGTGCAGTGCAACTGATTAACTGAGAAAAACGTGTAAACAGAGCACCCTAAAGGTCTAATAGAATAATACAAACAGCTCTATATTTCGTTCTAAAAAACCTGTTGATATCTGCTTTTGCTCCTACAGACCGCGAGAATACCACATTTATTTTTTGCAAACATTGCAAAAAAACATAACCTTTTCCTTAGCTTCGTACTCACTTTTACATGTCACGTGATTCCTTCTTATTCCTGGCTTGTCATCTACTATGTCTGTTTCTCCATCTTGGTCTGACCGCCTCCACACAAATCTACAACTTCTATTTAAATACTCTGCAGTTTTTATAAAAGACTTCTTCAAAACGCTTCTTACATTGTGCACCAATTTTTTTACTTCACGGTAAGATACGGCGCATTAAGAAGATCGGACAAAACTGACCGAATTGTACGCGTCGGTGATCGCAATTGGGCATGCATTAATTTACAAAAAACATAAAAACAGATTTCTGCAAATTCGGGCAAAGGAAAACCGTTATTTTTTGTACGGAGTGTGTATACATAATACGCGGCTAACCACCGAAGCCCGCGCAGAAGTTGGAAAGTTTGCAGACATGACCACGAACTTTTTTTTAAAAAAGCTAATCTACAAATTGTTTGCAAACGCTATTCAAACTTCGCTGCCGCGACGGTCATACGAACTTATACCACATACCCACACACTCGCGCACACAAAAAACACCGTAAAACGCTTTAAAGCACATATGCCATTATGCCCCAGTTAAAAGCATGTAAATACCTCAAAAGCCAAAAACCGTCAAAACACAAAGTATGTAGCCGCACTAATATAATGTCTGCAACTCTAAATTTTTTCCTCACTTGCACTTAGTGGAGGGACATCGAAGACACTGAAATACTCAAACCAAACCACATTTGTGGCTGTTATAAATATTATTAATAAATACTTCAAACAATAACAACAAAAACGTAAATAAAATAATTTATGAGACCATGATGAACTAACAAATTTGAATAATTTCGACCGCGGCGCTTACATTCGCCTCACTCTGGGTAAAGTACTCTCGAAGATGTAGATATACAAACTCGTTTATACCGCGACTTCTCTGCCGCTCGACCATCCTCACACACCTCGTTATACTCCCATGGTTTACTACTTCATTCTTTAGAGAATTCTTTTGAGCTCGCTACTGTTGTTGTGTTTTTGTGGTTGCCATTTATTGAGTTGCTGCGGCAACACGGTCTGTGTGGTAGCTTGTTGTGGAGCTTGTACTCCGCGCTATATAAATTTGTTAAACAAAAATATGAAATTTGAAGTAAAATAAATAACAGACGACGTCATAGCTGAGAATCACCCAGAAAGGCGCGGACTTTGCTATACCTATACATAACGGATCTAAACAACAACACGTAGCCAGCAAACGGCAGAAGGCGAAACAACGCAAGGACGCATGGCATTAAAGTAAGAAAATATCAACAATCTCCACATCCGAGTCGTAAGGCAGCCAGGCGAATGGCGTTTCAAAGGGAAGGCAAAGAGCCAAAGAAGCAAAGGGGAGCGCGCGAACTTTCCAGCATTGCGCGCATATTTAATGTACACACCAAAAATATTTGGAAAATACAACAGTACGGATTGTCGAGTTAAATAGACGAAATATTCATGGAAATTCCTTAAGTCATTGCCTTTGTTCTCTTCTTTCTTTTCTGTTTTTCAAGCATTTTTCCACTTACTCGATCGCCTAAGAGGGCTTAGCTCCGTTGCCACTAAAATTTTAATTTTACTGAGTAGGCAAAGAGAATATTTCAAGTTCCACCACACACACACACACACATAAACGCTTGTGCAAATTTATACAAAATACATGAACACAGATGGAAAGCGACCAAATTAACCGCATCGTTGCATATGTGCAGACGCTTGAACTCGAATTCGTGCTCGCATGCGCCCTCACCTGACGACGAACCTTTCAGCGCCAGCTAATTATGCTAATGCAACAGAAACACACGCACACAGACACACATATTCACCGAAAAACAGTTACATACGTTGGTGTTGTTGTTATTAGCGTCGCTGTTGTGGTGGCGACGCCGCAAATACGCTGCGCGAACAAATTGGCGGAGCTTGCCAAAGCACAGCGCCGAAATTCACATGAAAGACGAGCAATTTAATGCATTGCAGCAAATATAATTTGTACACCCACCCCCGCACCACATCCACCTCACTCTCCACTTGCTATGCGCAGTACTAAAAAGCTGTGTGGCCAAACGCTGAAAGAAATTTGGAAATTGCCTACATTTGGGCGCGTACACATCTAACTGTACAACCACACGCATGGCATTAGTGACGATCTTGCCACAATAACCGCACGACAGCGGCGTGCAGCTCGCTGAATGCGAGAGCGTGCAAAGTGCAATGGCGACGAAGGGTGTAAATGTGGGTGAGGCCTTCGGTTTACGGCGTGTACTGTTGCTGCTGCCATGCAACATTAGCAGCTAATTTGCTATTCGAAAAGTGCACGGCGCCACATCGCCACGTCGGCACCGCACACACGGCTGCACTAGCAATAAAACGCTGAAAATAGCGCGATTGCCGCGCCCAATCCAATATTTGCGGGCGATAAATTTACTGGCCCCAATGCTAGCGAGTGGAAAATTCTCTTTCAAAGAGAAGGCCAATCATACATAAAATTTCCCAATTTGCAACTCCAGGGATTTTAATCATGTCATAGCTAATATTATAATATAATCATTTTTCCACAGTTTGCAGTTCAACCTTTTCATTCACCAACGAGCAATAAATAGTGTCTTTAATAGCATTTTGAGAATGACATTCGAGGTGGGAGTGCAGAATTATAAAAACCTTCTAATTTTCTACAAAAACACAAACGTACGATCTCATTTATGTGGTGATCGCGCCCATTTTTGGTATCAGATAAGCTGTTGGAGAACGAAATATGTTCAAAATCAGACGCATATATGTTATTTTCAAATTGCAAATATGGGCAGAAATGAACGGACCCATGGGTTGAAAGATAATTAACGCTTTTTAAGAATACTTTTGCCTAGATAAAAAACTTTTGTTTTCTGTGAAATAGGAGTGATTATGCCTCCTGTGCTAAATTTTTATTAGTCCGTCAAAATATGCGCTGCCAAGTCGGTTAAATTACATCAGATTTCTGTCTATCCACAAAATTGTCATTGACAATTCGCTCCGACACTTGGCGTATGTAATATTTCCTATTCACGGTATGCAAATATTGTCCATTATCTATTGAAAAAACATTTATTTACACAACATGTGCTCGCTATAACGCGTTTTTGACTCACTAATGTACGAAAAATAGCCAAAGCACGACATTAAGCATATTAATATTTTGACCAAAAGGGCAAAGGGTCAGATGTTATAGTATATAACAAACGAGCTATCAAAACAACAAAAATGTTATTTAGAATTTATAAATAAGCGTAATAGTTCACGAAATGTGTAAGTACAGTTATGTTGTATTTGCGCTTACGAATCGTTAACCGCAAACCGCTTCCACAATTTTTATTATCAAATTTCTCGTATTTATTAATATTGAGTTTTAGCGCCAGGTTCTGCTGGGCACCTCACATACCTCAAGGCTAACCCTTCTCTGCTCTTGTATGTGCACACCTTCATATGTATATATACGTGTGTGGATTTGTTGTAGTTGTCACTCACCTGTTCCGTTACATTTATGTTGTGGTCATCAATTAGCGCATTAGCGAATTTATTTGCGCATTTATTTAAGCAATAACAACAACAAATTATGTTCACAAAATAAGCGGCCACCAACTATACTAGCTTGTTGTTGTTGTTGCGTCAGTGTTGGTAACATTTGCGCTGATAATAAAAAGCACTTGAGCAGTTAATTGATTTCAAATTTACGCTGATTTCGTATTAATTGGCCTATTACCTTAATAGGTAATAATAAAAATAATTAGTTTAATGAAAGTGGGAAGCCAAAAACATTTTTAGTCAATATTTCAAATCGAAAAAAATTCCAAAAGCAAATGTGTGTTCTCAAAATCATCTAAATTTGAAAGCATCCTCGAAAATCGTTAATACGTCTTTGAACACCAGCCGATGTGTTTCCTATCCCCCGAACCTAAAGGATATTCGCCAGATTTTTGCAGTAGCATCTATTCTCACTTGTTCACATCCTGCTCCACTATTTGCGTCACAAACGACTATGGTTTAATTCAGTTCCACGTCCTTCTTTGCCAGTGGTCGCACACTACCCCGCAAGCAAGCGCTTTGCTGCTCCTATACACACTCACACAACTCATACACTTGCAAATCTTACGGAACCCTGCTGCAGCAGTCTTCTGTTTCATTCACACTTTGCCGCAATGTAAATTTTTCGCACTTTAATTTATATTAGCACACTTAATTTAAACACATTAATTGCGCACTAAAAGTGTCAGACACAAACGAACGCGAAGCAGGGACCACGCACCCTCGCGCCGACGATCCCCGCCCACCAACTGCTATGGACACCGTAAAGGCGTTAAGTTTTGCTGGATTTACTCACTTTAATGATTCTTGCCACAAATTGTTGCATATTGAATCTCACCGAAATGACTCGTTGGAATTTCAAGTCCCCCCTACTTTATGAGCTGCTAGTAAATTTTTGGTGAATTTTAATTATGCTGAGAAATGCTGTGGCGAACAAAATCGACAATAAAATTGAAAGGAGTTGAAGGAAGGAGGGCAGAAGGCCAGAAGTCAAAGAATTATGGACATTAATTTGGGGAACAAATTAACGAATCAAGTGGCACATGTCTTCGCTGAAACGGACAGAGGTTCCGGAACGATTTCAACTTAAAGTCCCTTCAAGATGTTAACAGTTTCGTTAAAATGAAACTTTGTCGATGCCAAAGTTACTTGCGCCTTCTCTGTCTCTTAGTTGTTCGATGTGCTGCACCAACAGCAGTAAAATCTGCGGAATTTCCTAATATGTGAAGTGAAGTTCTTCTATGTGAGTATGCGAGCATGTGAAATCAATTTTACGATTGCTGTGTGAAATGAAGTGCGATGAAATGAATGGAATATTATATTAGTTCGATAAAATCAAATCGAATAGTCACCGAGAATGCTTTGCTGCAACATACATCTCGAATGGCAAGCACATGGAATGCCATAGGTATGCACATATAAACACAACTATGATTTTTGTACCCTCGCATCATGTTGCACTAAGCACAATAGTTTTGGACATAACCGATCGATTTACACTTTTATAAGATTACATACATATCAAAGCCTCGCCCTCTAGAGGGGTCTACAGAGTAGATTAGAAATCTATTTCAAACAAACTATGTGTTCTCCATATATCGCACAGGGCGTTTCGGTACCCAGACATAATGATACCAAGGAATTCCTTTCTCCATTTCCCTTTTTCCGAAAATATTGGCTCATATTAAATAATTAAGTAGATATTTCGTATAGTAGGAGAGGTTTTGATGAAACGACAATAAGTACGTTTATAAGGTATAACAATTCATAAATTCTCTTATTAACAAATAATAATTTTCAAACACGTGTAAACTTTGCACAGAGCTTTCTTTCATACCATCTAATCCATCTAACGCTCGGCTGCATCACAGCTTGGCACTGCCTTACTTATTGTATATGGTGCTTGAATGTAACAGTTTTCACCTCAAGTATGTTGAAATTGAAGATTTATTAGTCAATCATAAGTCAGTCATAAAAGGCATAAAGCAAAATATTTTCCACCTGAATTGGTTAATAAGTGGCGACGGATTGGCTCACCCTTAATTGACGTACTTAGGAGTAGATTCGCTAATGTTGAAGTATTTCCTCCAATTGTGGTGTATTTATATTAAAAGCACATATTATATTATATGTGCCAATTGTATTAAGAAAATTCATTTAGGTTTAGAAAATATTTAACTAGTTACTGTTCTATTCGCAGACTAATTCCTGACAAGTCGAAAGATCCCACGTGTATATTTACAGTCTAATAATCTTCGAATCATAGCGAGAGTAGTATAAAAATATTTACCTATAACCTTCGCATTGCGAGAAGCACATAATATTTTCAACCCATATTATGAAATTTTTAAGACTTTATACTTAGTTAATTAAACAATTATTTTATAAACCGCTCTATGTTGAAATTTGTAGGATATTTGCGCCATTTGTGTTGACGAGACTTTCAAATCCAAGTGATGTGTTTCATTCAACGGCAGTTATGTGATATATGATCATTTTAGGTCAATTTCTTTTAATCTTTTGAAATATGAACTTTTCATCGAGCTTATCCAAACCTTTGTGTTGTCCTCAAATTGAATGAAGTTGCATTTGAAAAAGGAATAAATAATATAAGTGTTATACATCCTTTGAAAGGCTTGCGTCGTTTGCAAGTAAAACACTTAAGTTTTCAGTCAATATGCTTGCAATAAAATTAAGAACTTTCAAGTGTGTACTGAAAGCTTTTTGGCTCGGTTTATTCTTAGCAATTTTTAGTTGAAGCATATTTTAAGTATAAAATAACACTCACTTTTCCTCTCAGCATCCTTAAGCAAATTGAACGGTGCACAAAACAAAATATCCTCGCAACATACAAACACAACTTCTTCTTGCCACAACCCGAATAATTAAACAAAAGAAATGCATTCTCTCCCCTCTGCCAACCGGCCACGGCAACTTGCCAACAAAACACACTCACAAACTAAAAGCCAGCAAAACCAAGACAGCGCGTCCGACGTTTCGAATGGTCGGCAGCCACCGAAGCTGCAACAGTAATAAAAACAGCAACTTATTGCACAAAAATACAAATAAAACTTAATGCCAACAAAAGTGCCCATATTAGAATTTGCGAAAACTTATTTCTGCTGCTGCTGTTGTTGCTACGTCGCTGCCGCTGCCAGAGCCAGAGCCGGAGACGGTTGGACTTATTATGGTCGTTCATTGTTTCTCTGCTGTTGCTCGTTTCATTCACTTCGTTCGCTTCGTTTGTTGCGCAATTTATGCATATCCTTGTTGCAGTTTTTCTACTTGCTGCATTTGAACGAGTCCGTACAATGTTTTTGTTGCATGTTATTTTTGCATTGTTGTGTTTTACCAACCACAACTTAGCTTACACACTCACTCGCTTACTTACTTCCCTACTTACGAGTCGTTGAACAATTCTTGTGGATTTGCTTTGCTTTCATTTCATTTTATTTAAATGGATTTATAACACAATATTCCAAGCGCAAGAACACACACACATATGTGCAAGAGTGTGCTATACACAATATACGGCTTAACAGGAGAACTATGTTTAAATTGTTAGAAAGGCAATTCGCCTTCGATTGATGTTTTCTTCAGCTGTGGCTTCTCGTGAGCTCAGTAATCAGGTATTCCTGCTAAAGCAATTTATGAAAGATACCCGATCGAGTTCGCGAGCTTAGCATGAGCATGAAAATTTCTTCAGGCAATATTTCATATATGTACAAGGTGCATTCCAAACTAAACAGAACTTAAAAAAAAAACAGTCAGTCAATTTGTGCGGAACAAACCGAGCACACACCTTTAGTAAGCCCAAATTTTCGGTTAAAATGCGATAAATCAATATTTTGGAGCTGTTCAATTCCACTTCCATGACTTTCAACGAGGATTTCGGCAGATTTTTGATGAATTCACGGAACGTTTCGATGGAATTTCCGGCAAAAACGGATTTTGAATGGCCCACATGTTGATCGTCATTTATGTTCTCACGACCACTTTGAAAACATTGAAACCACTCGTGCACTCTACTACGATATAGGCAATAATCGCCATAAACTTGATTCATCAATTAACACGTTTCGGTGAAAGTTTTACCAATTTTAAAACAAAATTTAACGTTGGCTCTTTGTTCGAGGCTTATTTTCGCACCGATAACACAAACATACTGTCACTTAAAACGCAATAACTTCGCTTCTAATTGATGAAATGCCATCAAATTCTCACTGGAGAATCGATAAAGATAACAAATTCTAACGCACTAGTCGACATATAGATGGCGCCACCAGGGGCGCTAAATTCAAAAAGTCCTGTTTACTTTGGAACACACCTTGTATTGACGGTATATGTGTAAGGCGATTATATGGAAGTATTAATTTGTATTCCTTTATGTACAAACGGTCAAACCCGCAATGAGCAGAAATGTGAATTTCTCCTCTGTAACGATGTCACAGCTTGTTTGCGCCTTTTGAAGTTTTAATATCCAAAGCTATAAATTATATTATACAAATTACAGACACCCATTGACCATTTGCGGCAGCTTGAAGTACGCACCAACCTCTGCCGCGTGCCGGCTTCAACAGCAATTATTATAAATTACGAAATTAACTGAAACATACATACATATATATTTTATAATAATCTTTAATTAACCCTTTGTGCATCAGCCTATGGACCTTTCCACGATGAATGCAGAGCTGTCCTTTACCTGCGCCATATGCCTTCACTTTACTTGCAGCGTTGATATTAAAAAAACTAATTGCGTTCTTTAATTTTGAAGCCAGTTCAGCTTGAGACCGAAGTTGATGTTGACGCCTTTCTTTGCTACGCTTTTACAGTTTTTTAACGATTCGCAAAGATACACATCAAAGCAAGCATTTTCACTTACGAAATACCCTTAAAGGTGCCAGTCGCCTCTTTTTCTATTTACCTTTATTTATCTCCTCAGCGATAGTAGCCTTGGCTTCCTTTTGCTAACGGTTTCCTGTGTTTCTGTGTGTTTGCAGTATCTCGCTTTGAACATATTTTACGTCAAAAATTTATTTTTATCTTTTGGTTTCGTTTAGTCGTCCCTTTTCTGCTCCTCTACGGTTAGCATAATTTAACCGACCATTTTTGACAGCGCAAAGTGAATGAAATGTGGCGAAATTTAAATTTTATTATTGTATTATGCTTGGATTTGGTAAAATACAACTCGCTGTTAGCTTAACCAACTACACGAGCCCCATAAAAGCAATGACATCGTAAACAAAAAACACGTCGACATCCCGAAATGCAAACGACATTCAACACTACAACTCCGTAAACCGTCGGGTTTTGTCCCTTTTTGAATAACCCTTTTTTGAAGCTTTCCATTATTTTTTGCTTGGGCGTGTGCCATTTTTCCACCTTTTTGCTTTACAACTATGTTTCCCATTTATCTTCGTCCTTGAAGCCCGACCGACGTGCACTGATCTCCCAACAACTGACCACTTGGCCATTTTTCACTTTAAATTCACGCTTTTTCACTTTGTTTGGAAACGCCGACAACCCATTTCGGTAATTTTATGCTTGGCACACATTGCTATGCGCACCGTTCTGCGCCCCACCTCCTCCACTGCGGATGTGATGTGGTGAGTCATGAAGCTCGAGTGCAAATTCTGTCTGGCGCGCTCATAAAAATTAATGCGCATCGCATTAACAATGTGCATCTCTGCATTGATAACGCATTTACCGCCAGGAAATAGGACATTACTTTCATATCTGAGCGTCATCACCACCACTGACACCGCCATCGTTTTCGTCAGCGGCGCCTTTAAGTCTGAAAAGTTTGCAAACTCCGCTGCTTAGCTTATTTACAGCTTTCGGTCTCGGTCCCGCCCCATATGATGCAGAGAGTTGCTTGTTTGTCTTTGCCAATTCTCATCCAATTAAACGCGATTTTATGGCGCCATTTTGTATGCTCAGAGTTCTGGAAATATTTAGACACCGCCGACGGTAAGTCAGCTGCCCTCGTTTATTTTTTTCCACTTTCAAGCGCAGTCGCTTCATTAAGTAGCTAATTTTATTGTCCTTATTAATGTGCTTATAGGGTAAAATGTATGTTGGTTGATCATTCACAAAATATGCTACCCAAGTGTATACAAATAAGCCCTCCAAAGAGGTTGCCTCTTCATAGCAATCGCCCAATGTTGGCCATGGCTAGTTCTCAAGGATACCCCTATATAACACAGTAATTTCAAAGCTCTTGAATAATGAAGGCAATGATTTCTGGATATGGGGTTATCAAGTAAAGGTTACATACATATATCTTCAGAAACAGCTTTGCAGAGACTGATTCGAGAGCTTTGTGGTGAACTTCATTATATAAAGACATTCCGATTGCCAGATTTTGTTACATCTTACCTTCTGAATACAGTTTTGAGAACTCTTTTGATATTTGAGTTATTTGCTAAAATGTCATACAGTTTTCAAAAATGAGATTTCCTAAGAGCAAACAATGTTTACGAGATATATTGTTGCAGTTTGCACAATTGTGCTCTGAAATGCCAACCACCGCTTTGGAACTTAAGCGAAATCGAAATAAAAAATTTTGAAATCCTTAAATAAACATCTCTTACAAGAATAAAAAAAAGATATGATCATAATGTCTGATATCATACTAAAGAGTTTTAGTCACAGAAAATTAGTTTTAAATAATTCCAAGTGGCCTTGGGTATCCACCCAATTTGTAACGCAGAGAAAAGCCATTACCGCAGCTCCGAGACACTTACACTAACACAAATACAATAAACATTGCACGCACGTTTGCATACCTTCCTAAACCTGACACAAACGAGAGCTGACCACAGTCAACAACAACTGAAGTGCTCTCAGGCGCGTTGCATAACTGCAGGCGCCCAGACATGAACGAAGCTTAAATATTCAGTGATGTCACGGCAAAGAAATTTAAGCAGCAACCCCGCGGATTGGCAACGGCATTGTAATCCATTGCACACTGAGAGAAACCGTACATATGTTTGTTTGTGGGCTCCTGTGTGTATGTGTAGAGTCAAGACACCGAACATTCGTTGTTGCTGTTGTTGGTGCATTTTGCGTGACCACAGTAGAAGTTGCTGTCACAGCGCCTGGTGTTGATTATCTTGTTACGAACAGCAGAGCGCTCGCTGGTGCCATGTTGTTGGAGTGCTGGCTCTCTTTGCTGATCACACATAGACAAACACGCGCACACGTTCCCACATGCATTCATAATCAAGCACTTTCCTTCCTAATTGCGTTTATACAAATATGACAACAAATTGTAGCAAGAACTCTTAGACTGTGGAAACTGCGCTGGGATGAATGAGGTAACATCCCCAACAACTACAACTATAACACACGAATTAATATCAACAAACAACTATGAGGATTCTACAAGTGTTTATATTGCAATTCTATTACATGCGTGTTGTGTGTGTGTGTGGGCGGTCGCTTGTAGCTTGTGTGTATTATTTGCATGTTACAGTGGCACAGTTCTCATGCCCCAGGGGCACAGCTTGTATCCACGACGAAGAGTAAACTAATTTGGCATGCAAATTGAACGGCAGTCAAACGCTCGGGCAGTGTCAGCTACAAGACCGCATACATCCGCACCTTTAATATATACCTTATATATATACATATATATGTGGAGTACATATATACATATTTGGCGCAGTTATGTATGTTGTTGGTATCTGGAAATCCATTTAAATGCCTACGAGTGTCTTCGCAATCATTTTGCGCCAATTTGTGTTTGTTCGGGTGCACACATGTACAAATGAGGCACATGCCATTGCTGCATTTCTACGTAGCACCAAAATTAACTGTAATCAGGTCACCGTTTGGACAAAGGCGTCCTCACTTGCCTCGAAAGGAACCACGCCGCCCAAATCTATGTCTCCTCAAAAACTTATCACACAGCCCCAACGTACTTTTGACTGCAACAACAACAATAGCAATGAGTATAGATTTTGTCATAAAACAAAAGCTCTTTGGATAGCCAAAAGCTGAAATGCCAATTGCTGTCAGCAAAGAATCGCTGTCAAGAGGACCACATCCAAAGAAGGGAGGCTTAATGAGGTGGAGCTGACTAGAAAATGACGAAGATTTGATAACTTCGCTCAAAACCAACAGTGGAGGAATTTCGCAAGTTCAAGCTCCTTGAGCACTTAAGCGATTTTGAATGCAAATATTTTATGGGCAAATATTCACGCTCACATGCAATGAAGCCAGGAAAGTTTGTAGCTGTTTCCTCCCGCACGCAGCCAGATTTTGCGGAGCTGTTGCAAGTTTTTCTATGTGCGCCATCTAAAGCTCTTAGCGACCGCATGTCACATATGTATACTTATTGCATCCACCGCCTATCTTTTCTGGGAGGATATGGTCTCATAAACGCATATATTTTAAAATTTAAACGTATGTGTGTCCATAACCTGTCAACAACAACATGCCGCAAATGCAAGTAGTAGCGAATCAGTCTGGTAAACCAATGTGTGGAACAAGGAGTACCCCGCCTTTAGTTTGCATTAACGGATGCGGTATAATGCTGACATTTGTCGTGTGTTTCCCATCGCCTGTCCTGGCCGCTGTTACAAAATGCAAATTTTGTGTTTTCTTTTAGCGCTTTTTTATTTGCGATGGTTCTTTCGGCTTTTCATTTATTTTTTATTTTTCCAATTTTATCTTTGAAGGAATTTAGCTTTTCTTATTAGTTTGTATGTGCTTTTTATTCTTTCTGTGCACCATTTCATTTTTATTTCCCCTGCCAAACGAATGATGAAGACGAGTTGGTGGCGTTCAAATCAGTGCCAGCAAATCGGAAGTCAACATTTTCTAAGCTGCCACATATCCGATCAAAGTGCCACATAATCCGACAATTCAACCATCGCCACAGGCGCAGCTGGCGCTATGCACAACCACCAATTTCGCCGTCGCGTATTCGGGTATTGACGAGCACTTGTTGAAAATGGACCAAAAGGCAAATGTTGAATTGGATGCGCTTCATTGAATGCGGAAAAAAGCTAAAATGAAATCAAATTGAAAATCAATGCAAATGTGGCAAATGTCACGCGTCCAATGTGAACAGGCACACACACATGACGCCACACATTGAATCTCCGTTGGTTGCACAATCAGACTGACAGCTGTTGACTGACAGACCATTTAGTGCGCCATTCACAGTACAACACTAACGGCGTCAGCAACCGGGCGAAGGGTTTAACTACCGTGTGGCGAATTCAGTTCGTGTTAACGGTGAAGCGTTCAAATTGCAAATATACCAGCCCATAAGGCACTCAATAAATCGGCGCTTAAACCCGTTATACTGAATTAATGGTGGCAACAACTATTCCCTCCATTTAAACAAGGCTTACTCAGACTTGTCGTAGAATTACTACTAAAATTACGTCTGGCACACTTAGGCATGGTTCAACCCTTCCCCTTCATCCTCGGTGGTTACTCTTATTTCAATAAAAATCATTTCAAAATCCTCTAGTTAAGAAGTAAAACATGGCCAGCGTTTTTAACTGATCGCCGCTCACCCTTACATCTGGAATATTTGACATATTGCTACAGCTCTGAGCGACAAATAATAGAAGTTTGTTTATGTTCAAAGTGCGCTCGTCAATGTGTTTATCAGTGCCCAGAGATTCCGTTTTTCACTAGCGTCATCGACAGTTGCAACAAAATTCAAACACTTTATAGCCTAAAATCTAGACAGAAATCAATGTTGCAACAAACACTAGACAAAATCATACAATCTTTTTTATGTTCTTTGGAACAGAAGAGGTAATACTCGTATTTCGTCATAGGTTACTTGAAATTTCCATGGTTTCACCAAAATCTAATTCATACTAAGTCTGTCTAACAAATCTTAGCGCTACTGATCTCTTATAATATTATTTAATTTATATTAAATCTTTCGGCTACTTTACAATAAAATTCTACATATATGTAATTCTCTGGGTGAACCAGACTCATGCCACCTCATGTAGAAATTTTCTAGCTTTAACTTTAAATGAAAGGCATACAGCTCGCAAACACTTAACCCATTAACCTCATCGCACAAAGTAAGCGCTTGAATCCACTAGCCCTGTCAGTGGTTTAAATCGTCTTGAGGACAAATTGCAGCTACATAACTCTTACAAGTTCAAGAAACGTAGATGTGCCATAGTGCCCACACAGTTAAGCATCAGACAGATGGCTTCTGGGGTCCGCGCAACGAAGAAGCAGTGAATACATAAATACTTCAACAATGTTTTTAAATGCGTTTGTGGACTTCTCAGCAGGGATCTCAGCTCGCGCTCGTAATTTTCGTATGTATGTGTATGCATGAGTGTCTTTACCTTCTCCAAAGCTTTTAGCGGACGCGATAACGTTGCATCGTGTAATGACATTTGTTTTTCTCCTCTTCTTTTTATTCCCACATTCAACACTTTCTTGTTGCTGACTACTCAGCTAGCTTCCGCCTCGCCTACTGCGTTTGACTCACCCCGCTACAATGTCTGAAGCGCATTTGAATAATTTAATAGACTTTTATGAGCTGTAAAACGTT
This sequence comes from Bactrocera correcta, assembly GCA_027475135.1. Taxonomy (NCBI): domain Eukaryota; kingdom Metazoa; phylum Arthropoda; class Insecta; order Diptera; family Tephritidae; genus Bactrocera; species Bactrocera correcta. Next base: position 150,615,220 of record CM050325.1, on the reverse strand, counting down.
CAACGCATTTACACTTGACACATCGCCGCCTGCATTCGGCTGACACGAAAAGAAGCCAAGAGCAATGAAACAACTGAACCGGCACAATGATGTACTTATTCAGCGCACGGTGCCAGAAATAAATTGTTAAAAATTGAAGGAATGCGAGAAATTGAAAGTTTCACAGAGTATCTTGCGTCGAGGCAACAGGCGACTCTTCTGCTCTAAACAGGCACACTTGAGAAGGTTGATGTTCGTATGTTGCAGGTCACACAGTGGACGCATGCCACGATGATTTTGGTAGTACAACAAACGAATGAACATCATATTGCAGTTGGGAACTCGATAGCACTGCATCCCTGATCAAATCAGTCTATTTTTAACTTGCATTTGATAAATCAATCAAAGCGGATCATTGCACACATAATTAGACCTAGTCCATATACCGAATAATATGACTTCTGTTTCTGTGATATATAACAACGGCACTCATTTAATACGGCAAAATGAATCAAAATGGCAAATGAGCACTTCATCACAATATCAGTGAGTCAGCTGTTCTTCAATTATATGGAATCGCTTTTCTATAAATATTTAATTAATTCATTTTAAAATAATCAAATAATATAATATTATATTTAATTGTACTATTATATAGTCGCGCATAGTTGCAATTTTGTCGCAAAATAAATTGTATGTAAAAATTAACAGCTGTTTTACCAAATGCCATAATGGATAACGCAGTAGTTCCAAAAAAAGATTCCAAATTTTACAAAACTTACTACTTGAGGAACAATATTTTGTCTTATATTTTGTGTGCGAATTTCATTATTCTCCTACTGATTATCCCTGACAACAATATTTTCAATTAAAAAAGTTGGATTTATCATCGCCATGAATTTTAGCTGTATTGACCCCGACGTGATTTGAACACGCAACCTTCTGATCTGGAGTCAGACGCGCTACCGTTGCGCCACGGAGTCATATAAGATTTAGTGACAAATATCAGTCATAAAATTAATAAAAAAACGTCCAGCGTAAACAATTACTCATTCAAAAACAAGAAAAGAACATAATCAGCCTTCAATAGTGCTCACATTCGATGAGATGAAATAACAACAACGCACACGTATTCGAGAGTAGAGAGAAGTTGGGCACATATTATGAACATAAGAGAGCGGCACTTAGTTGGCCACTAATTTATTTTGTTATTGTATGTTTGCAGAACTAAATTTAGAATAAATAGTAAAATATCTATAATATGATTTTGCACTCAAAGCTGATACGAACAAGTGATCGCGTACATATCTACATACATATGTATGTATATATAACAAGTAAGGAGTGGCTAACTTCGGGTTTACCCGAACATTTCATACTCTTGCAACTTGCAAGTATTAAAGCCGAAGTAATACTTTCATACGTCTTATTAGTTATAACTGGTCTAAGATGAGTTTTCACCGATTTTATACATTCTAAACACAAAAATGCACTATTATTAGAAAAACATGCTGTCTAAATTTTATTAAGATAACGCACATATTGGGCGATATACGCGATGTAAAGGCAACCGAAAGTTAGAAAATATTTATTTTAGGTATATGGGTCTAAGGAAGTGTTAACCTTATTCAACCCATTTCTGATACACAAAATATTGTCAAGAATGGATTCTCTCTGAATTCCAATGGTATATCTCACATATTGACCGATATTTTCGGTAAAATGTCAACTATAGCCACTGGCTCAATATATTCGGTACGCTGTGGCTTGAACTGTTTTGGTTCCATTCATACAACTTTTGCTCAAAAGGTGGCGTACTTTCGTATTATTCGTACAAAGTTTTATTCCGTTATATTAACTTGCAGTAAAGTGAAAGAATCACTGGGAATTTAAAAGTGTGTTATATGGGAAGCAAACTTGGTTGTAGTCCGATTTCACTCTTTTCCAGACCGTAATATACAAATATGACTAAATGTCATATACCGAAGTTGGTTGGAATCGGTTGGCTGGGTCTCGAGATATGAATCTTCACCTAAAAGTGGGCGTTGCCACGGCCATCGTCCAATTTTGACCTCGACTCCATTAATAATAATTCCTATCATACCATCTCGAAGGTATAACTTAATGTATCGCGCTTTTAATAGTTTCTAACAGTACGGTTATATAGGAAGTGAGCAGGATTATCATCACACTGTCGATAGGAATTCTTATAATATTTGCGTTTGGCGAATTTGGCTGTTATAGCTTTATTGGTTTTCTGGTTTAAGAGATATGTACATTAAACTTGTTAGAGGGCGGGGCCACACTCACTTTTTCAAAATTTTTTGCCCACATGTGCCTCTTGCTACTGCGATAACTTGTGCCAAATTATAGTTTTATATCTTAAATATGTTTTCGGTTAATGGCGTTTTGTGAGCGTAGTAGTGGTCAAATTCCTTTGTTTTGTTACTAGGAAACGCGCATACCAGGTTACAGCTTGCACGGACGGACGGGCGGACACTCTTCTCGTTATCCTGATCATTTATACATACATACATCATCCCATATCTATCTCGCCATGCCTGTACATCTCGAAAGTATGTGCGTTGGAGAATTATGATGAAACCGTATGTCAAAACTCTTAATTTGGAGGAGAAGAGCAATATTCGCTGTCATGTAATTCATCATTTCAGTCTTTATTTCAATTATTCTTAACCTTTCTGACAGTGATATAGGATATTCAACTTTTTCCAGTGGGAAATCAATTTTAAATTTGCCTTCTTCAAGGATATGTAACGTTGCCTGATCACAACAAAAATTAGTTCCATACATGTATTAAAGTTTCACGTTTTCTTTATATTTTTATTTGTTATGCAAACAAAGTTGCTAAGGTGAGTATTATAGTTTTGTTCACATAACGGTTGTTTGTAAGTCCTAAAACTAAAAGAGTCAGATATAGGGTTATATATACCAAAGTGATCAGGGTGACGAGTAGAGTTGACATCCGGATGTCTGTCTGCCCGTCCGTCGTCTGTCCGTCCGTCCGTGCAAGCTGTAACTTGAGTAAAAATTGAGATATCATGATGAAATTTGGTACACGTATTTATTGGCTCCATAAGAAGGTTAAGTTCTAAGATGGGCAAAATCGGCCCACTGCCACGCCCACAAAATGGCGAAAACCGAAAGCCTATAAAGTGTCATAACTAAGCCATAAATAAAGATATTAAGTGAAATTTAGCACAAAGGATCGCATTAGGGAGGGGCATATTTGGACGTAATTTTTTTGGAAAAGTGGGCGTGGCCCCACCCCCTATTAAATTTTTTGTACATATCTCGAAAACTACTATAGCTATGTCAACCAAACTCTATAGAGTCGTTTCCTTCAGAAATTTTCATATACAGTTCAAAACTGGAAGAAATCGGATAATAACAACACCCACCTCCCATACAAAGGTTATGTTGAAAATCACTAAAAGTGCGTTAACCGACTAACAAAAAATATCAGAAACACTAAATTTTACGGAAGAAATGGCAGAAGGAAGCTGCACCTAGGCTTTTTTTTTAAATTGAAAATGTTCGTTGCGCCGCCCACTTATGGGCCAAAAACCATATCTCAGAAACTACTCGACCGATTTCAATGAAATTCGGTACATAATATTTTCTTAACACCCTGATGACATGTATGAAATATGGGTGAAATCGGTTCACAACCACGCCTTCTTCCAATATAACGCTATTTTGAATTCCTTCTGATGCCTTCTCTGTATACTCGTAATATATACATTAGGAACCAATGATGATAGAATAAATGAAATGAACGTAAGATACATTTTGCTAATTGTAAAAACATATCTTTAGAATTTAAAAATATAACACTTAATTATTAAAATATATAATATATATTACTTCTAAGTCAAACCTGTATAATCTTATTCATGTAAGAAATAAAATGTGCATTAACTTTGAAAAACGATTGTTTTTGTTTTTTTACATAGTCCTCAATACAGTTAAAATAAATGAAAATACAATTCAATACTCAAAGTACACAAATTGATCTAATCTAATTAATTTTACAGCAAAATAAAAAAATATCTAAATGACGGATAATGAAATCTCGATTATCACTTTATCATGCGAGAGTATAAAATGTTCGGTGACACCCGAACTTAGACCTTCCTTACTTGTTTTTTTTTTTTGAGATTATGGCAGATGGTAACAAATGTCTCCGTTGAAGTTTGTGTTTCTTCTTGAATGCGTTTTTTTTACAAAGGTTCTATGACTATTTCTATAATCCAACGGCATATATTCTTCAGGACTTATGCTTTAAATGTGTGTAATTACTTTAAATGCCATAATTCCTTTAATTTGACGCAAAAGAAGAATGCCTTCAGTTACTATCACCATTTTTTTATTTCTTTTTCTTGACTTCTTTTCCAATTTATCAGTTATATTTTACAGAAGAATGTTAAATTATAATGCGACCTCAGTCTTTGTCAGTGCCATGCACTTTAATAATGGGAATGCGAATGCGGTGGAATGCATTGGAATGGAAGAATGTGGCTTGTAGTGAATTGAAGTGGCTCCACTGCTGCACTTAATGGCGGCGATAAATCCTCAAAATCTGTCACTTCGAATGCATCGTCTGGCAACAGAAAGGGTAGGGGATGACAAATGCACCGAAAGAAGTCGTAGCTTAAGGAGATAAAAAAAAAAAAAAAAAAAAAAAAAAAAAAAATTTTTTTTTTTTTTTTTTTTTTTTTTTTGAATTATGAATAGCAAAGAGAAGCTTGCAATATTGAATTTATTCCAAATCATGTCGGTTCGAAATGTGTCGCGCTTACGTCCGATTTAGTGACCATTGGTTGAATGGCTACGTAAATAAGCAAATTGCCGCATTTGGGGTGAAGAGCAACCAGAAGCCGTTCAAGAACTGCACATGCATCCCGAAAAATGCACTGTTTGAGTGTGGTTTACGTACGCTGAGTGGAATCATTGTGACCGTATTACTTATTCAAAGATGCTTTGGACGCAATGTTAGGTGAATGGCGATCGACTATCGTTCGATGCTAACAACACTTTTAGTTGCCAAAAATTGGAAGAACTAATGGTTGACATGTGTTTCAACAAGAATTGGACGCTAACAATGCCACACAGCGTCGTGATTCTATTGCAATAGTTGAGAGGAAAACTTGGACAACAATGTCATCTCAAGAAATGGACCCGATCAAGTTGGCTCATCCAAGTCATTTTGTTTTTATTAGTTTTCATATCCAGTACTTTGTTTTCCGATGCACTTAAGATATCTGATCACCTGACCCATGCCGTGACATCCTTGAACCGCCTTCCTCTCTTTCCACAACCATTGACGCATTGTCCGAATTGAAACAATAGGGTCTCTCTTGTGCGGAGAGTGTCATTTGCACTAACGTCCCCATATTGAATCCTCGCTGTGACAACTAACTACCATTGACGCAGCCGCGTCAACATTTAAATGAAATTATCTTCAAAAAGTAAATGTCATGAACCAATCTAACGTTTCAAATAAAGAACCGATGAGATTTTGCAAATTTTATGCGTTTTTTTTTTTAAAAAAGTTATCAAGCTCTTAAAAAATCACCCTTTATGTATGTTATAGCAAAATGAATGGGGTTCAAAGAAAAGGTTATCACGTACGCACTGAAGAAGTTATGTAAATGTGAGAGTGAGCGCCATTGTGTGACCTTTGAACTTACCAAATTGAAACAACATCACAATGAATGATTGTGGTGACTGCAGGCAAATGGCGTGTGGTGACTACAGTCGAACTACAAAGGATACTCTGCAACTTCTAGTAAGCGATATATTGAGGAGGCGTTTACGTAGTTTAGATGATATTGTACAGCGCAATTGACATATCCATCACAAAGGAGGCATTTCGAACACAATGAGAATGCAAGCAGTGGTCAATTGACTGGCTATAAATAGAAAACGACTTTTACCGTCTCAAAATTAGGACAAGTAGTATGTGTTGAAGAAGAATTGAAAACAAATATGAACAAACCAGGTGTACCACTCAATAGCTGAGAAGAAATATTTAGTACATATGTCATTATATTAACTCCCATTTCACAGTCTCATTCCTTTTTGTTTTTGTTTTTATTAGTTTTCATATCCAGTACTTTGTTTTCCGATGCACTTAAGATATCTGTATCACCTGACCCATGCCGTGACATCCTTGAACCGCCTTCCTCTCTTTCCACAATCATTGACGCATTGTCAAATTGACAACAATAGGGTCTCTCTTGTAAGGGAGAGTGTCATTTGCACTAACGTCCCCCTTTTGAATCCTCGCTGTGACAACTAACTACCATTGCACCGCTACTCGTTCCCTCATAGGTACAATGACCACTGAATGATTAGTGTGTTACGGCGACAGTTGAAGTGCTCATGCAAGCACTCGACGACACCTCAAGGTGCAAACGACCGTAATTTACAACCGCCATACACTCTCACTCATTCACACAAATAACGCATAGGGATTTACACTTAAGTGCTATCACAGTGAGTTGATAAAGAAATCAGTCGATCAGATGCTGACATTTGACTTTAAACTGAAGACTCGTATGAAAATAAATGTATATAAATGCACGCAACTAAGAAGGTAGGGGATTTAAAAACTAGGAAATGTGAAGCCTTAAGGTGCACATCAAAAATAGCACATTTATTTTCAAAGTCTAAGGTAAAGAGCGTACCTCACTAAAATTAAGATGTTAGGTGGGTTTGTAAATTTCAAAAAAAAAAAATCGATGTTTTGTTGGTCTTTATAAAATCTACAACACCCATAGAATGTTGTCCTAAATTTTCCAGCTGATCCGAATAATAGTTTCGGATATACAATATATATGCCTTGAGAACTTGTGGGCTCGATTCAAGCTGTGCTAAGGGCGCCGTCTTTAAAGGCGTTTTTCTCGTGCTGTCCACGAGAGATGAGGTCTCAACGGCTGAATTTTCAACATTTATAAATAAAATTACAAGAGACATTGTTCAAATATGTAACTTTGATACGCCATATTATATTTTTCAAATATATGATTGCTTTTGTACCTCTTAACCCTTAAGGCAGTATAAGCAGACAAAGATGCTGTACTGTTGGTTTCGGCTTTAGAAGACTTATATAATCTATTGATCAAAATTGTTTAACCTTCAAAGTTGTATTTGCTAAACCATATCCACATTCAATGAAAGGATATACTGTCGTTTACTTTGTTTTGCCTGCCTCTCTTTTATCAAATATTTAAAGTTGAATCATTTAAATATATCGGAAGTTTAGGCCTAGGGAGAATATCGGGGTATTTATATATATAATTCGATTTTTCCATACTTCTATAAATACGGTAATACATATCCGAGATCCCAAGATATCTAATTTCGCATACGCCGTTATCTCTCAATTACATTAGGTCCATAGTTGCTAAGCCTTTGGTTTTCATTCGGATTTATCGCCTTTCTCGTTAGTATTGTGGGAGTACGTGGATTGCATTTATGGTACTAACACAACAGATAATAATAAACACTAAGTGAAGACACTCTGCCGTCGATTTATCGATGACCTATCCAACAAGCACTATCTTGCATTTTAATTTGTATTTCTCATTCGTGGTTGCTTCGTTACTCGTTGAGTCTGACTCATTTTGAAACACTTCTAAAGCTGCTGTTCACACGCCTCTCATCTTAAATTACGCAAAACTAAATCATAAACTGGAATCTCATTATTGCACTTGATGCTTTACCTAACAGTGGAAAAGAATTCGCAACTTTTTCACAGCTTTTGGAAATACTTATACGCTTTCTCTCTTCACCTCGTTCGGGGGAGCGGCCACGCATCTTCCACTCTCCAAGTTACACAGCGCACGTGCGTCACTTCCAACTAGTTCCGTCGCAACTCTGCAACAAAGCAAAAAGCTCCAATTACCTAGACTTTGCTCATGAGCGTCATTTCTTACTGTATGAGCACTCATATTTCCACCATTTTCACTGTCCATGGTCACGGCTGGAGGAGTTCAACAAAGTCTGTATTAAGAGGCGCACACACTCCAAATTCCCCTGTCCGCCGCTGCTTTTTGCTTTAAACATATTCGTCTCTCTTTTCCAATGCGATATAACCGCTAAAAAGAACAATTTCATCCTAAGGCATTCCACAATGCCCTTGTCGTTTACACAAACTATTAAATTAGTTTAATAATTATGTGAATATTAAATTGTTGGCATAAGTTCTAATATATAAATATTATATAAACACTTAAAAAATATGGCATCACTTTACCAGCGCAGCTGCACAGTAACGAGTTATCTACTCGTTGCAACTGTAATTTGAAGCTTTTGCAGAGAAATATACACTGTAAAACAAATACTAACGGTCTTAGAAATCAATTGCAGAGTAATGAAATTTAACATGTAGTCCCAAGCAATCCTGTTGATAAGACTGGTAGACACATAATTTGTGACATGAAAATCTTGCCTGTTTCTAATGCAGTTTGATACCCTGAAGTCTGATCTGAAAACAGAAATTTTCTATCAGCCACAGATATTTTGAAACCTGCGGCTTTAGATTTTACAACACATAAACTTTCATTATATTGCATCATCTCATATTTTCATACGATCAGGGATTTATCCGATTTAGACCGGTTCTGCCTTTTTGTTTGAAGTAAACAGCGTTTGATGTTACAGCAACCGCAAAGGATATAACAACCGATCCTTTATTTTATTTACCAGGATGTTCAACAATGTTGGATCTAATTTCACAAGGTGAACTTAATGATTTAGTTCGAGATCTGTGTTAGCCTTTCAAAATCGCAGTCCGAACTTTTAGCCTCCAGACTAAAATTTTGAAACCTTCTTCAAAGTGATGTAAATATTGCTTCTTACAGAAAAGGTCAGAAAGAACTCACAAATTGCGTTCTTCAAGAAGGGGATCTAATATACTGTTCCGAAGTTAACCTTTTGTTTAACGCACTAGAACAGAAACATGATCCACGTGATTGGCGTCTATTCATTGATTCCATTTTTGCCCTTAGCTCTTACGGTTCATATGAAGGAATCATATGAGAATATGAGAGTTCTTTTAGAGCACATCCGTTATCATGAGTATGGTTGAGCAATATGTGTCATTATGTACAGAAGCAGTGACCAGTACGTCAGGCACTCAATCCGGGACAAAAAACAAAAAACGTTACCAGTATACTCGTATCTCTAGTTGATCCCAAAAAAGTATTAATACCACCTTTTCATATTAAATTGAGTTTAATGAAGAATTTTGTCAAGGCAATGGACAGAAATGGAAGAGAGTTCTTGTATCTGAAACAAAAATTTCCAAGGGTCAGTGAAACAAAAATTAAGGAGAGCATATTTGTGGGTCCGCAAATATGAGAACTACTGAAAGATAAAACATTTGAGGAAATGCTCAATAAAATTCAAATACGAGCCTGAAGTGCCTTTAAAAGCATTATTAAATATTTTCTAGGAAATGTGAAAGCTAACAATTGCAAAGATCTTGTGGCTGAATTACTTACTGCCTATAAAAAATGGGTGCAACATGTCCCTTTAAATTTACGTTCTGGACTCCCATCTGAATTTTTTCCCCGAAAATTTAGGAGCCGTAAGTGACGAACATGGGGAACGGTTCCACCAAGACATTTCTGCTATGGAGAAACGGTACCAAGGCAAGTGTAGTGCCAATTTGCTTGCCGATTACTGCTGGACATTGCTAAGGGATACTCCAAAAAGAAAATATTGCCGAAGATCATCGACAGTAATATTTTAAGATACTCTTTGGTTAATAAAGTAATATATAAATAATAAATCCTCATAGCAAAAAAGCTACAGGTGATAGAAGAAATCTGTATTTGTGGCAATTTTTACATAATAAACGCTTTGTTATGTTCATGTCACAAAAACAAGTGGCTTTTTGTTTACCAGTGTAATTAATACGCAAGAGAATTAAATATCCAGATTTATTGATATTGTAACAGATCTCCGAAGTATTTTTCATAGTGGCGAAGAAAAGATAAATTGGTGTTAAATTTAGGAACAATATAAAAAAGTAGCCTCATCTAATTTCATTTCAAGCCCCACAAGTTTAAGAAAAGTTAAGAACTAATATTCGTACTTACCGCTTCCTTTGTTAGTACAATTTAAACGACTTATTTTTTATTATTATTCTTTTACGTCGGGATACGTTTTTACTTTATTGTTGTTGTTATAGTCCTTATTACATATTTATTACTCAGTTCTGCCGGCCCGACTTTTCTTTTGCATACATTACTTTACATTTTCAATTTACTCAGTTTTTCTTTCAAAATTATTTTCTAGATTTTTAAAAACATTTAAAAACCTGGTGGAAATTATAGTACATCGAATAAAAAATTTAAATAAAAATTAAACAAGAAAAAAATTTTGGTGTTATTTTCCTGTTTTTGGCAAAATGTGAATGTGTGGGGAAATAAATTCTAACCAAATTAGAATGTAATTACAGCAGTATCTAAAGCGTCTATACTCTTTTGGAAATTTTAAAAAACAAATAATTTAATCATAGTTAATACAAAACCTAATTCATCTGCATCTCACGTATGTAGTAAACAAAGTAGAGCTGAATATTTTCTGGTCGCAAACACTTTTGTCCGGTAAAAATTATTTGCTTTTTACAGCAGTTAAAATTAGTTTAAATTTTGAAGCGTACTATTTACAAAAGGGTACTAAATTAATTAAAAATAGAAAATGGCGGCTTGTGCGTTGGATTCGTAAACCACGCCCACCGCACTCTACAATTGTCCTCTCTCATAGCTTGCCTGTCTGCTTGGTCATGTCGAAACACCTAGACACAATAGAACAAATTGCTCCTGGTCTGACATTCCACGGAAATCATACTGAATGGGAATCATTATTACATTTATAGCTCATATGTGTATGTATATATATTGTTTAGGACTCCAAATTTAGCAGTTGCTTCTCATTAGAGTTCCTGTGTGTATTGTAATGTCTTTTTTACGAGTTTACATTGAATTAGTCGTAAGAATACTATGGTTTGTTATACATATGTATATATGATTCTGTTTATTGTTTTTGTTTCAGTTTCTATGTTACTGCTGTGCTTCTCTTCGCTTTTCCTAACTAGTTGGGTGGGGGCAAAAAGTTTACTTCTTCAAACTATTCAAATACTAATTAGGGCTAGTACGCTTATACATGTATGTATGTATGTAGGTATGTAATTGTTCTTATGTTCTTAATTTTGTATTTTTTAGGTTACATAGATCCAATTATGGATATTGAGCGGAAATCAAATGCTGAGTTGACAATGGGAAAAGGACTTTTCGTTGCCGAAAAAGACCTGCTTGCTCATCATTTGTCTCTACTTGCTTAGTTTTTGCGATTTCGCTGCAGTTTTTGTTGTTTGTGTTGCTTTTGCTGTGAGTGATGTTGCTGCTGCTGTTGCTGCGAATGATGGTGATGGTGGTGATGTGAGGCCGATTGGCAGTGGCTGTGCTTGCAGCTATCGGCGCTGCGCAGAACCTCGGCGTACGACATCTCCAAATTCTTCAGCTGGTTTAGCTCCCTGGAGAGGAAACTAGGTCGGTATTCAAGATTGCTCAAGTCCATTTCTCGTCCCCGTAATGACGACTGCGTGCCAGGTGAATTCAAACTGCGGTTGTAAATGACCATCGAGTTGCCACTCCATTCATAGTGTGCGCCGCCAGAGCTGCGTGAAGAGCGTGGTTGATCAGAAGAGGTGTTCGCCAATGGTGATTGGACGTATGGACGAACATCACGTCGTTTCTTACCACTCGCAATGAAAAAGCGTGGTGGCGACGGCAGCGTAGCTGGAGACTCGGAGCGATCGCCGCTAAAGTTGCGGTTCTTACGACGGTTTTTCTTCTTTATACCTACCCCTACTGATAGATATTCGAGTGGTTCCCGTTTCAATGGTGTCAGAACACGACCATTTTCAACTATTGGCGATTTACCGCCAACAACTAATGTTGTTATAGAAGTGCCCATCAGCGATGGGGGTTGATTTTCTTGATTCTTCTCGATAATGTGCTTCTTCGCGGTCTTGCGTTCCAACTTGGTTATGCACTCGGACATGGCAAACGATTGTTCGGACACCGCTGATGAAATAATGCTTTGTGCGTCATCTTCAAAACCTATTGGCAGCTCCTCATTGGCAGGTGTCACTGGCGGCACCTTGGCGGCGGTACACGTACTAGTTGCGGCTGGTTCGGTGTCGTCGAGCAAAGGCAATCTCTCTCCCTCCTCCTTATTAGTAGCCGCTTTCTTAAGTACCGCGAAAATCTCTTTGAATAGTTCCTTGTATTCGGGACGATTACGGAAATGCGATTCAATTGGACTGGCATCATCATAAATACTAAACTTGCACACCTCGCCATCACCGATGGTGCAAAGAAAAGAACCAGGTCGGTTTTCTGTCTGCGTCGACTTATTACTAGTTTCATCGGCATAACCAGAAGAAGAAGTTTCCGCCTCTGAGTATTCAGTAGGCGTACGGCCTCGCATATCCTTCGTACTGTTCACTACTTTAGTGGTGTTGGCATCATTGGATGAAGGTAAACTTGAATCACCGCCATTCTGCACCTCGGCAGCAGAGGAACTGCCAACTGCCGAACCAGCACCACAGCTCTCATCAGCTGCGGTCTCATCGGCAACGGAGGATAGCATGTGCGACTTTTGTGACTGACTAAATTCACCCGACGATTGGAACTCGTCGGCGAGTGACATACCGTCACCCCCACTGCCACTGCCACTTCCGACAGTGCCGCCCATGGTAGTACTCTTACGCACGATAGCCGAACATTGAACCTCAAGCAAAGCTTCGTATTTCTCTACCAATTCTCGGTACGGATTTGGGCTGCTGGGTATACTCAGATCCAATGAGTCAGCAATGCGTTGAGAGACCTGGAAAACGGTGATGGACAATTGGGTTGTGTTATAGTTAATAGGTGAGCATGGCATTACATGTTGATTTGACAAAGGCATAGTTCGTTTATATTATTATTTAGTCATTATTTGGTTTGGAAAGGTGATGATGATGGTTGACATTGTGTTCAAAAATTGAAGAAAGCGAATAGCGTTCTTGGGAAAAGTTATATAAGTATATATGTGGGGAAAAGAGGAAGTAAAGTACAGTTTTAACAATAGCAGGTACAGCAATGCCAAAAACGAAATGTAATAGAGAAGAAGAAACCAAATCACACAGAAATCATGCAAAACTAAGGCCAAATATAAACGCATAAGAATACAGTAAACTAGTTAAGAGTATGGGGACGTACACGATTTGTCCAGCTCCTCCTGCTTTCTGAAATTCCTAACGGTTTTCACCCAATACTCATACGTTCGTAAACCAAATAATTAAACAATGCAAATATTATATTTATCATCATATATTTTTAATTATTAAATTATCACAAAACCGTTCCATTGGGTTATATTAGCATTAAATTCACATATATCAATAACATTATATTTTTATTTCATAAAAAAACTTCTGAACACAAGACCGATACTGAGTGGCAGGTGCACGTGTATGTAAAGTTGGAGAGGGAAAATCAGATGAGAATTGTTGAGGTTAGAAGATTTAAAAATACTTTTAGTGTAATTGGGTACTGCTCTATTTAGAACATTATTCGGGAAGACTTTCATTTCGCTATGTTTGTGTATAGTGTATTGTATCTAGAGAAGGTCTCGTAAATTTTTACCCTTGAAGGGTTATAGGCGCGATCGGATCAAGTTAATTATTTTAGTCGTGTTAATACGCACGGAACCTTTTTTGTCGCTTTTTATCGAATATAAGACGCTTAAAATTTTGAAAACTAGTTAGCATATTACCGTGTATCGCATAAAGCAAAATAAACTTGGCTCCTCAGTCATGAGCAGGCGGTTATTAGTAAGTAATTGTGAGTAATGCTGATTTTAGTAGATGTAGTTATGTTAGTAAACATTGAAAGCATAGGCGGGGCGGTTGTGGTCTTGCGTTCTCTCTTTCTCTACCTTAATAGCAACATAAATAAATACATAAATTAGTTTTACTGTTCTTATAAATACTTGTAAGTTTGTGCGTAGGCACTGAACCAACTTCAAGTTAAACGAAAATTTTGCCATTTACAACTAAAACTAAGATGGACACTAAACTTAAAACAACGGTTGGCACAAGTGAAATTAAATATGGGCACTCCATAACTTTTGCTTTGCCGTGTACCCCTTGAACGGAACTTAGGTAAATTGTGTGAGTAATTTTACAATTGCATTTCTCAATTATAGTAAAATATTAAAAAAATTGATTAACACAAAAATTAATAACAAGAAAAATGGCGAATATTAACAATGATCACTTAGGCTAACGACCGTCTGACGGTTCACTGCTCTAACTATCTTTCTAACATTATATGGTATTTACTTAATTAGGCATTAATTACAGATAAATTAAGTTATGTATATATGTATGCAAATTACATATATACATCTATTAGATATGTACATATTCAAAGGATATGTATGTATGTATGTATGTATAGGAAATGTATTGAATGTGCTCTCGTCGCACATCTATGCAAGTAAGTTTGTATGTAATAGCAGGTAGGTAGGTGGTAGTCAAGTCATGTGGTATGTACTCGTATGTACATATGTATAAGTATGTATGTAGCTTCGTGACAGCGTTCTATGCCTCGCATTTCAAAAGGTCAATGCGAAGTCTTCATCATCTGGGATGGAACTAATCAGACGGCAAATGAACAAGGCGGGCCATTGCAGAAATTTCGCAATCCAACATAAAACATTGAATTTTCTCATGGTCTTCTGCCAATGCTTTAGAAGCATTGAGTCTAACGAGAGTGGCAAACGTTCTTGCAGGTACTTTGTGTTGGCATTTGAGCTGCAAATCGGACAAATCGTCGTTTTGTCAGCCTTGAATTAGAAATTAAAGAAAAACAGAAACAAAATATTTGTAAAACAACAAAAAAAAACAGCCGAAAAACACACATGTAGAAATTATAAAGACAGTAAAATTGTTTTTGTCGTGATGCAAAAGTGTTGGTGAAAATACATACAAAAGTTAGAATAAGTAAATTTATAGGAAAGCGCTTAGACGGATGACAACTGCAGTTGGAGACACTGCTACAGGCTTGCGCAGACATCAGTTTGTACAAACTCTTTAACTCATTAGCAGATTAGTACAAACAAAGAAAATAAATGTTAGACAAGCAGACACAAAAACACACACAATACATGTTGTTGTTATACACACAGAAATGCATAGCATAAAAGAACCGAAACATGAACTTCGAACAAAAAGAAACGTGATGCCACATTCACCCAGCTTTAGGAAATATGCAAATATATTTAAAAATATTGGCTCATTCCATTTCTTCCAGGTTTGCTCTTCATCCTTCGTATAGCGAAAATCTTCAAAAAATCACCGAGTTGCGAAAATCAATGTAACGGTTACGAACGGATACAAACTCCTTACCTCTTTCGGATTGAAATAAAATCGAAAATTAATAATGAAACGAAACCCAACATTTTAAACACTAATTCCTTACTGTACAAGCAGTGTGAACGTGGCATCAGAGTTCGGGCGACGCTCCTGGCGGTGATATGTGAGTGTGAATGGATGGATTGTGACAGACAATGAATAGAAAGGTGTGAGTAGTTTTTGAAATCGAATATAATTTTATTCACATAAAAAAGAAAGATGCTTCTAGTTTAATGATAACCAATGTATAACTACAAACTAAATAAACATATATGTATATTTGTAAATAAATTAAAGATTAATATAGTAATACCATTAGTAGCGTCTAAGTGTGGTGAGTAGCACAATTCTTAATAGTAATCATAATAAGGTAGATTGCTTGTCGTTGTGTGCAAATACTGTCTTAATATTAAAGTGGCAAGAAAACTTTGTACTAAAATAATAAATTTATGAAATACGTAAATATGTAAACGCAACTTTAAATAAATGTGATAAATGCAAAATGATTCGTATCCTTTTACTTTAGCGAATTTGAATGATTTCTTAAGTATCGATAAATACACAACCGTTAACGATGATATTGGTGATATCAATTTTTGGTGTGGAACGGCACTTGGGGTGAGTAGTTGGCTGAGGTTGGGGAAATTGGTGGACATTGGAAGGAGTTTGTATTTGGGTTTAGTGAAAGTGGTAATATTTGTATTTCTTCGTTTTCTCGTAGGCGAATGTTTCAGCTACAAGAACAAATATAATGGCTTCCCAACAAGAATATTGAAGTGCGCGCGCTTGCGCAGCCAGCCTCACCATTAAATGCATCAATGCAAATGTCATAAGCCTCGCATTATGTCAATGAGCAGTGTCTTGAAATAGAAACAATTTCTCACCTTAATCGATACACCGGGACGGTAGGCGGCCTGTGAGCATTCGCTACCGTTATCGAGCAAACTTCGCTCCTCGTCCTCGTGGTACTCCTCAGTGGGGGCTAGTGACGACTGCTCATCACCAATGGTGCCCCGCTCCTCAACAACGCGCATGCAACGACTGCACATCTTTCCTTGCCTGTAACACAAACAATAGTATAATTTCCAATTTGTAAATAATTTTACATTCATCTGGTCACATCATGACCACTCACCGCACTTCATCCAATACGGAAAGCTCCTCTTGCATTGACCGCATCTCCTCGTTGGGACTATTGTTCGCCAATCTACTTTGCAACATTTGATTCTCTTGAACTGCATGGAATAAGCATTGGATTATAAAAATGAACAATTAAGCCATATACTCACTTATGGCCACTAGTTGCTCTTCCAACTCTGTGCAACGTTGCTGCTCGGCCAAAAACGCCTTTTTCGTCATCTCTAAGTCATTGACAAGCTTTATGATTTCTTCACCGTCATCTGCGCTGCACACTAAGTCACTCAAAGCCATCGAATTGTCATGACTCTGGTGGGCGCCGATACTCGTTGAATTAGCCTTGCTGTCCGCAGGCGCCGTCGACCGGAACGCAAAACTACAGTTCTCAGGCGCCGTGGTGTTGGCTTCGAAGCACTGTTGGAAAACAAACGAAAAGTCAATCATATATTCATACTTAAGTTAGGACGCGGAACTTACCACTTCACTGCTGCTTTCGTTGCTATTGCTGGTTGAAGTAGGCTCTTCGGCCGCACTACCATCCAGCACTCCATTGTTCCTATGGGAGTCATTGGCCACTCCAGCGGCATTACGTCTCTCGTTGGCACTGCTGAGACGTTCGTTCTTTCGCCGCTCCATTGAGAGCGCTTGACGGAGCTCCTCCAATTGCTTATTGAGCTCATCTTGACGCGCCTCAAGTGCCTCGATATTTTGTACAAGCCTGTAATAGGCAATTGAAATGGAAAGCATAGACTAACTTAGAACTTGATCTTTATGCGTAATTAACTATCGTCTAACTCACGTTTTAATATGCTTCTTGTCGCTGGTATTCTCAGCGGTCAAACGCTGGTTGGCGCGCTCCAGATCCTGTATGCCAATATCCAATTGCTCATACACTTTCAGACGCGTGTCATTGACCTCGCGCAATGCGGTCGTGTGTTTTTTCAAGTACTATACGAATGAACAAAAATAGAGACAATTAAAATTTCGTTCTCATTATTTTTTTAGGAGCGGAATGCGATACGTGGAATGGGATAAGCTATTTTTGCACCTCGCCGCCGCGCAGTTTGGCTTGAGAGTGCGGAAGTCGCCCTCTGCTGACGCGGCAGAGGCATCAAGGCGCATTCACGCGCTAATGGCGTGGCCTGCAGCCGTCAGTTGTGGCATACCTCGCTCGCGTCATCCACAGGCGTTCGTGCATTAAATGGGTCAGTCGCGCTTTACTTTACTTCTCCTAATTGTGCTTTTGGCATTCGATTCATTTTGCTTGGCAATGCAAATAATGAAAACAAACAAAAGGCTTTACACATGTTTCAGCTGCAACCAACGGTAACAACAACTACAATTACAAGTGAAGTAACAAGCAAAATAATTTGAGCAACAACCACAAAGGAGTTACATTTGGCGAATTTGCAAGTTAAGACACTACTTTCCACTTGAACACGGAACACAGCCACGACACACACACACACATTCGAACAGTGAGTCCGTGTTTGGAAAAAACCAAAACATAAAATTGAATATTTTAATTTCAGGTGAAATTTCATATAATCGAAAATGTTTCAAATGGCAGCAGCGCCTTCAGCACCTCCAGCATCTGTGGCGCGCAAACCGGCGGCATAATGCGGCCAACAGTCACGCCTGATTGAGTTGCAGCTTTTGTCGTTATTGGCGCAGCTGCAACGTCTTTTTCTTGTAATGTTTAAGTCGGTGGCGCCTCAGGATTTGTGTCGTGGCAACTTAATGAAGCGCAACCCTCTCACGCGGCGCATTCAGAGCGGCACAGCACATATTCTCGTAAATGGACAAGCTTGCATACACATACACACATATGCCCAAATTGGCGCATAGTTGTTTATATGAATGCGTTTAATGCTTTGAGTCGCCACGGCGTTGCACTATGATGCCTGGCACTTTTATTTCCCCAGCCA
This sequence comes from Bactrocera correcta, assembly GCA_027475135.1. NCBI lineage: Eukaryota > Metazoa > Arthropoda > Insecta > Diptera > Tephritidae > Bactrocera > Bactrocera correcta. Next base: position 150,596,677 of record CM050325.1, on the reverse strand, counting down.
TGCAAGCGTGCGGTACCGTTATGCACTCAACTCAAACGGTTTCCGACCTAAATACAAGTTAATCGAAATCTCGAGGTTGTAATCGATTTCAAAAATCAATTTACGCAAAAGTATTTGCACTCAATGTGAATAGCTCGCAATGCTTATGTATAAATCTCTAAATTTATTCACTGAAACTGAACATTATGTGGCATTTTTGTTAGTAGAGAACTTCGCCAATTTTATAAAGAATTCTGATTTTTAAATGCTACTCAGTCCATTCGAAATTCCAGTGAGGGCTAAACTCTCTATAAGGCCCTTACAAGGAGAACAAGGAGGGCCGAATTCAAACTAAATCTTTAGCCATCAGAAAAATGTGAAAATTATCTGGAAAAGAAACTGTCTATACACACGAGGGTTTTTGCATGTACAGTTTGCACGTGTTTGAACATTCGCTTATTTGTACTCCATAATTGGCCCCAATTAAAAAAATTTAAAGCAACGAGCGGCAAAACAGCTAGGAAACTGCTAGTCATGTCCTCCGGTGCTGGAATGTGGTTGGCCAAGTGCAATTTACAACTGCTGACTGGCGGCTGGCGAATGACTGGTTGGCATGCATAGAATTAGCAAGCACAACAACAATAATATGCCAATAACATTAAGGATTACTGCTTCTTTCCTACAAACTCGTATGAAGGCATATACCGGCATACCTCCACATCAATGTGTATCAATATGTAGTACATTTGGTAAGCGAGTAAGTATGCATACAACTATCCACTAGTATTCATGCGTTTTAACTTTAGCATGCTCTAATAACAACAAAAACAATATGAAAATTTTTAAACTTCCTTTTGTCCGTTCCCTGTGCCATGTTGGTGTGTGTGAATTTTAAACGACTGTCAGCTTGCGACCGAGCCACGCACTTAAGCGCCAACGGTATACCGGACAGGCAACGCCTGGTTGGTGGTCAATGATTTGATTGCTAAAGGCCTGTGGGTTGCGGACCGGCGTTGCAATGGCCGACGTGCGCCACCATACGGCCTACAGATAATGAATCTGGAGTAGATACTTATGTGCGACGGCAACTGCTTGCCACAACTAGTATTTACATATCAACTTACCACAATTTCCTGTTGCTGCTCATCGATAGTACCCTTCAGCTCTTTGACCAGCGACTCGAGCTCTTTATTGCGCTCCAGCAGTGTCTTGCCTAGCTCCGCGGCAAGTTGTAAGTCTGCAACGGAAAAAGTAAAAAAACACGTATCAGCAAACAAGGAATGTAATATAAATTTGCATAGCAGCAATCTACGATCTGGAGTTTGTGGAAATATGTATTAGAAATTTTGCTTAAAAATAGCTGAGATATTGCAATTTAAGTTACTCAAATCGATATTTATTAACACAATTTATTTTCTACAACATAAAGACAGTCAATTAAATAATATGCAACAACAACATACTTCATATGACATCGTAGCGCATAAATATGAGAGGTCAGCTGCACTCCAACGGTGTACACGACGTCATACGAGCATATACTACTGCATCGCTAAACCGAAAACGCCAAATATCAGCCACAGAGTTCGCCAACCCATGCCGGTGTTTTCCTAAATCCACTCAAGCGAGAATTCCAATTGACCCGATTCGGCGAAGAGCCGAGGTACGAAAATGTGTCTGCAATGAGCCACACACAGGCAGACTGCATAACTTCTCCCAGCAACCGACGGAGCGGCCACTCTCAGATATGCGGGTTAATTGAGTTTGTATTATTTTAATTAAATGGGGCGCGGGAGGAATCTGAAGTCATTTATTTGTTATTCGTGTATGTGTGCAAGTGTGTATTCAAACCATTTGAAGATCGAATTATCGTGGCTGGGAAGTTGATTGCTTCTAGAGGTGGAAAAATGTATGTATGTGGGAAACAGCTTCAAAGTTTTTTTCTTCTTTTATTATCTTCTTTTTTTGTGGATTGGTGGCCACGCAAAAGTGAGTTTTCAAAATGCATCGACATTAAAGTTGATATTTCAAAAAAGAAGATATTCAAAGGAAATCAATTCAATTATTTTCAAATGTGGGAAGACAAAAAACCTTTAATTTACCATAACCGTACTATTCGCTTCCTACTGAGCGAATTATGCTTGCGGTTCCTAGTGTTTATACTACATACTAATTAACACAACGTAATAAACAGAGTCGAATTAGTTTACTACATCGGAACAAATAGGTTTTTAGTGAAATAATTAAAAGGAGTCAAATTTCAAATAAATCTTATTTGACATATCATTAGGTATATCGTGCAGTGTATAAACACTTTTTTGATGACATCTGTCGGAGAAATGCATGGGTGAATGAGATGCGTTTTTTCACTGTCGGACACGTTTTCTCATGTTTGGATGTTCTGAAACACAAAAACCCTATATATAAAGGTGTTTTGAGAAAAACGCGAAGGTAGTGCCAGGTGTGCACTCCGAGCGCTCCGAACGTCGAGCGGTATTATTATTTCTCGACCTTTCTCGAAACCTTCCAATGGTAAAGAGGGCTTCTACATTATTTCTAAGGGTATAAGGGAACAGAAAATGCAAAAATAAAAATTTTTGAAAAAAGATTACCCTACTGACCCCTTAAAAGCTAAACAAATTGCCTTATATTGTGATTACGAAAAGGTTATTATTCAAAAGCACTTGTTAAATACAAGTCTGTAAAATGGCAAAACTATAAAAAAAGTTAATTAAAACTATTATTAAACTAATGTAAAATGGTACCCAATAAAAAAACCGAAGAAGGAAACATTTAAAAATGTGTAAGAGAGCTCCAAGAAGGGCCTTCTTACCTTCAATAAACTTTCCAGGCAAAGATAAGCAAACATCATGAACAACTATTGTGTTCATTTCTACACAGTTTTCATAAACACATACGAGCAATACAAACCATACTTTATCTTTTAACCCACCCATCAGAGAGGCGTTTGCATATTTTTCTCTACTCTTTGTATGTACATACATATGTGAAAAAGCGATGCTTTAAACACTCGTAATCTTTGCGAATTAAATAAAAAGAAATTCAAACAATCAGCAATTAAATTTTCCATTTACTTCCAACTTAATTTCATTGCGACTTCTTAACCTGCGTATCATCACTTGCCACTAACGACTGACTGCGGCATCAATTATAAATACACATACACACACACATGCACAAATACAAATGCGTGTTGCATCGGCGACGTTCGCAGGTGACCGCTACAGAGCGCACCCGACCACGGTCCGACCGACCAGGCCACACAATTATCATCGACAGCAGAGCTGCGCGCGTTGCCACTTAATCGTGCCACACTTGGCAACCACTGTGGACATTAACGAGACTTGCATATGCCGATAAAACTAAGGAAATACGACAAGCGACAACATAGAAAGACTCGCGTGTGCATAGGTGCATTTGTGTGCGTGTGTGTGTGAGTGGCAGCATAACGAAGCGGACAAGAGATGTAGAAGCCGCAAATTTGAGTCTTGTGTGTGACCTTTCATGCTTATTACCCGTCATGATGCCGTTAGTTGTTATTTTTATGATTTTGGATTTGTCTCAGAAGTGTAGGCAGCCACCAAAGGTTAAGCATATTAGATATAATTAACCGACAATGATTAATGAAAGTAGTAAACCAACCAACGTGAAAAAACACGCCCTAAAGATGCAAGAGCATGTTGCAACATGCGTCTGGTAGCGCCCTGATCAAAGGTATGCACTGAAGAATATGAAAATGCAGCCGCTTTTTGAATTTTCATAGCTAATGAGCTAGATATTGTTCCATCTCCGCTGGAGAGTAAAAGACTCAAGCAACTGCAAACTATCCGAATGTCTATCGCGAAAACAAAGAGAGGAATGCATTTAGTCCAATTCGCCTCACCTTCGGTTCGACACTCGCTTAGGGCGGAACGCAACCGGCCGCTGCATGAAAAGTGCATTGAAGTCGATTTAATTAAGCCCATCCGTGTTCAGCTCAGTCGGAGGAATGCATGCAACACATTTGCGCATGAGGCGCGGCCAACAAGACATTATTGGCCGCTGCCGGCTATCTAAATGCTTTTGCCCGTTGAGCTGCAGAGCCTTTATCTTTTCACCTTGACTGCGGCACGCACTATGGGGTTTACTGACACTTCTTTAGGCTCTGCAAACGCATTGGCTTGCCAATCAAAAGCAAATCAAGCACTTTGTCAATTTCAGCTGAGCAGTCAAGTGGTCAAGGAGACCGCATTTTATTTAGTGGTTTCACATACACCTGAGGCTGAGAAGTACTCGTGGGTCGCGGGTGGAGGGCAGCGGGCAGCGGGCAGCGTTTAGTGCCAGCAGTTTGTGTATAAGGCTATGGGCAACCATAAATCTTGTTTTCCTTGTCTCCGCAATTAAGCATGCAATATTTAACGTGCCGCACCTCTCGCTACAACAAGCCGCTACTTACATTTTCTTTAACGCGACGTCGCGTCGTGCACATTTTGAGGAGCTACTGAATTATTATGGCATTTTCTTAAACCGTCAATGTGGTTATTTCTTCACCGGTATGGTCGTTGCGTCCCGTTTATCGCTGACTGTTGTGCGTAATGCGCGGATTTCATAATAGATGCTGTCACTGAGGCATAAGAGCGCACGTAATAAGCGCGCTTTGATTTTATTGCAGAGTTCGTACAAGAGCTCGTCGCCCTCCCCGCCCAACGATTGTTCGTATCTTCCGCTATGCACACAATCACGAACACCTGTGCGACGCGCTATTTTGTCATTGTGCACATATTTACACCTAATAGATTTATATATATACGCGCGCATGTGAAAGTGAAAGTACAAATCGGCGCGTCTGAAGGTGCGTGTTTTTCACCATACCATTTCGCACAGACGCAGATGCTGAGTCGCTGTCGATTGTGCTGTTATTGAAGTCAAATTAAGGAAACACGTTAACGCGCTGAACGCGGTGAACGGCAAAGGATTTCCATATGGAATCAACATTCACGCAAACTATGTAAATATGGGGATGACCGCTTCAAGTCGTGTTCCTCTCTTTGGTTTTTCCTTTCGAATGGTATTGCAATCAATTTTCGCCAACCAACTGCTTTCATAGCAATAGTGGCGGGTCACACGACACGCAGCCGGTGGCAACTTAACCGCGGAAGCAGCATTTGTTGAAAGACTAATCTTTCGGATGCCGATTTGGCAGCAAAGGTAGGTACTTTTCTATCTTATAATTACAAATTGATCTGGTCGGTGCGATCAATCAGTATCGCCTACACTAGTCACTGACCTACCAACACTCATAGGCGACAGCGTATTCGATAGCATTTTATAAGGGCTTGGGCCCAACAATAAGACGCCGAAGCAGCAAATGCACTATACTTCATCCGACTAAGTCAAATGTTGTAATCAAATCGAAATCACTGCAAAAACTTCACAGTCTGCGACGTCGGTGGCGGCGGTATCTCCATAATTGCGCAATATACGAGACATGTGCGTTCCACGTGGGCGTTCACTTTATTGCCCAGCTCTGATGAGTGTCAACACATAAAGAGCAGGCCCGACACTAAAACAAACAACAATGCTACATATAATCTTCGCCCTAGTGTATTTGTCGTTTCCAAACGATTATACCAAGATTCGTGGGCGTGTGGCAGCTTGCAACACTTTCTGCGTATTTGTGCACAAGAACTCCCAAGCAACACCTCACACCTCACCACAAGACATTCTAGCAAAAGCACGTTTTTTCTCACTCATTCAAATGGCAAATCGAGCGGTGGGCCATAAAGAAACCCAGTCAGGCCACATTCCATTGCATTCGAAGCGCACACAATGCAGCATGTCCACATGAGCCGCGCCATTCTTTTTTATGCAGAACTAGCAAATTATGCATGTACACACGCGCGCATGCGCAAATGCCATTAAATGCTTTATACATACATTGTTTTGCCATTTATTCTTTGCCACGAAGCATATCCATAACGCTGTAGTCTTGAGGTAACTCACCAGGCCCACTGCTACTCGTTGAAAGATATCATGCAAACTTCCAATCGATGGGTGTCGCCAGAACTTTCTAACGCGGTAATTAACTACCGTTAGAATAAGCAATTGCAATAAAGTCTACAGATCTTTTACCAGCAAGTATGTTTATAGAAAAATACATGCAGGTGAATGGCCGAACCTCTCCCATACCTTTGGTGTTGTCTAAAAATTCGAATTATTCCTTATCTCTCAATGATTTTTTCCACACAAAACTGGAATTAAAAGAAACCAAATAACCATGCAATTGCCACTTACAGCTCGAACGTAAACCTCGAGTCTTTTTCGTTCCTGTTTCATTGAAAATAAATAAAATTTCTAATAAATGACTCAAAAATATGTTCATACATTTCTCTAGCCATCGTACATCGAATTTATTATTTTCCGTTTGTAGTACATTGGCTATAGCCTAAACTATATCCAATAATCTCGTCCACTCCGTTTATTATAATAAAGTCGCGAAATATTTTACTTACCTTGCGAAAGTATCTTCTTTACATGGTTTTATGATATATACAGTATATGTATGTTTACTTATATGATTATACTATATATGTACTCTTTAAATGACTTGCAGTTGGCGAACCAAAATTAATTAATTAAATAACAAACTTTCAATCAGCGCTTTGCAAAGTAGCACAAGCAGCGATTTTGTAACATTAGTTAATTATTAAAAACATTTAATGCAAAGAATGGTTTATGTTAGTTCAGCAATGGAACTAATTATTATCATAAAGCCGGAGCACATGCTTTCGTTTCTGCTGACCCCATCCACTTGACCCATTTTGAGGGGAAAAAATCTCGAAATGCTTTAAAGCAACTTGCAAAAAGTCCATTTCATTTACCTTGTTGTTTCGTATGTTAAAAATAATGAGGTTTTCTAGGACCACCTTCACCATGTCTGTATTTTAGATAGAAACATATTTTTATTTGGCAATTAATGGAGTGATTTTTCGGCTTTAGTTCAAACAATATTGTGATTTTATTTGCCACATAAGGCGATTAACCGTCTGACTTGAAATTAATTATATTGTACCGATTTCCATCCTTAATTACCTTGGTCACACATTAAAGGTTCGCATTTCTTTTATGTAGCTATTTGGTGACCGATAGAGAGAGAAGAAGCGAAAAATATATGAATTTTCTAATTACATGTGACTTTTACCTAGACATGCTATTTTCGGCTGGTGGCTTTTTAAACAAAATTGTTCGATCATTTGTCATATTGCTAACTTTGTCATCGGGAAGAGACGATGTTATGCTGTTATGCGAAGAAACTACGACGAGAAACTGCCGAATCTTGGTACTGAACAAATTGAATAAATAACTCTTAACCGCGTTTAAATTTATATGTAGACTTAACTGAAAATACAGAGGATGCTAGATAAGTCAATGGTTCACATAAAATCATCGATAAAATTCGATAACTGCGAGCCAAGCCTTTACCTTTTATTTATATTAGTAACTGTGTACATATGTACTATATATCAGTGTATTTGTTTTAGACAACCAATGTAATTAAATGATTGAAGAAATCAAATTTCTTTTCCTTAATTGAACTGTGTGTGTCGTAATCGCTGCAAACTCATTTAAATATCAGCAAATGAAATCGACTAATTGGAAACAAATTCATATTTCCTCTTATGACCATTTAGACGTGATTATGCAAAGGTTCACTGACTAGCTAAAGACTAAAGACGCTATCATTCCTCTCAGCCTTATACGCACCAATTATGCAAGAGTCGAAAGCTCACAAGGCTTCCAGCTAATGTACCGGTTTCAGCTTCAGCTTCATATGGGTAAAGTATTTATGTATGTAAATTGCCTTCGACCATTGACTGGTGAGATATGTTTTTAAAATTGATGTTTGTGTGAGAAGGGCACAAATTTCACTCACGTGGATGTGACACCAATGGCGATCGGTTTAATGTTAATTGCGCCCGGTAATGATGACAAAAGTGCTCAAAACTGACTTACAAAAATAGCGAATTCTTACAGTTTTTACAACTATACCGTTAAAACCAAATTAGAGTGCAAATGTATTTTTTTTTTTATTTATTTTTTTTTTTTTTTGAGTTCCCCGAGAATGACTCCGGCCTTTAGTGTGTGCGTGTGTTCGATTTCCTTTACTCTTAACGAAAAGAAATGAAAAGAGAAATTGAGAAACCCGAGCTTAATTTGCATTTGGAATCTAGTGGAATGACTAATTCACCTCTGTGTATTTGTGGGATATGTGTATTTATGTAACAAAAAACTGGATATATTCTAAACGAATCTGCCAAGATCTTAAACAATCATTTGCGACAATAGCAACATCTTTTTTTTTCGATTTTAGATTTGATTGGTTCTGGCTGATTTCCGCATTCACGTTCCTGTGCACGATATTGTTGAGGTTGACTTATGGCAGAAGGCAGTTAAAACACACAGGCGTAGTGCAAAAACAACGCAAAAAAAACCGAAAAAAGTGAAATTTTAAAACAACAACAAGCCAGTTGTCTCTTTTACTGCTTTCACGCTATGGTTTGACAAAAATTCCACCGGCATCTCTGCACACTAAGCTCTGGTGCAGCACAGCAGCCCAGAAGGTATAAAAGTTAGCGTGACTTCTGTGCGGTGTTTAGTTAATTTGGATTTCGCCTGCAAATCGAGCGTTCAAAGTGTTAATTGATCGTAACACATTCGTGAAAAAATCAAGCAATGAATTCAGTGCGTTGCGTTTCGTACTGCTGGTTGCTGGTTGTGGTCTTAGCTGCTATAACCAGTGCCACTGATCTAGACACTGAGTCCGATATGGGTGCTAATGGTACACCTCAGGTACTTCCGATTGTAGGCCAAGTAGCTGAAGTCCATGAAAAAACAGTACCAAATGAGGAAAGTGCTGTGCTACCACAAGAAACTCAATTCGAAATTATGGAGTTGGCAGTGAATGACAAAGACGTAAATGAGTTATTTATGTTGCACGATGATATCAACAAAGAAGCTTTGAATGTTAGTGCAGCAGCAGATGGTGCACCATCGTCGAAGTCAATGCAGACAACACGTTTGGGACGTAGTATGGAAAGCAGTGCTCAAGAAAACAGTGAGGCGTTGAGTGATGAGGATATAAATAAACTGGTGCAGATGATATCCTTCCCCTCGCAAGCGATGGGTGCACACAACGAGAAGAACTCTCAAAGCGCAGACGCCGCAATAGACGAAGACGTCCCGGCGGAAGTAGAGCCACGATCTAATCGCAAACGGGGATCTCGTGCTCTGAACTCTCGCGGCTATTACATTCTTGCATTCTCGCCCATCAATGGACCACTTGTGCCGACTTACACCAAATTAGACATCATACCAGCCGAAAGAGCGTTAGATGGCGACTTGGCCGTACGGAAGGCGAACAAGCAACGCGGTGATAACGATTTGATGATGTCCGGAAGCGAGGTGGATGAGGCGCGATTGATAAGTATGAAAAAATTTAATCGCTACGTTAGGCGCCTAATGAAACAAATTCGCAAAGGAACGCGCAAGATACAGCGCAAGACGCGATTCAAGTCAAAGAGCGCTGCTGAGCCGACAGTGGAAAATTTCCTACGCAAACTGTACGCGCAACGGGAGGTACAGAAGAAAAAGACCAGTTGGTTCAGCTGGTAGATCACTGCATTCAAGTTTAAACTCTTTACTCATATTTAATTTAAGTTCATTATTTAAAATAGAAATAAAAAGAAGTTCCTTATTGATTAAAAGACGTTTGTCACTTCATATGTCACTTTCTCACTATTGAAGATGCCAGCTTAGAAAGGAAAAGCATAGCTTACATGCCTCACATATTTTCCCGCATATAAAACAACGCATGTTCGCGTATTTTAACACGCCTTAAATTGTCTGAAGACGCATCTTTCTTCCACAAACAAGAAAATGACTAAATGTCTCAGTAGTCGTTTAACTGCACAGCGCTAAGGAACATATAATCGACTGGGTGCAAAGAGCAGGTTTCAGGTTTCAGCCATGTGAGCGTCAGAGCTAAGCCTGGCACTTTCACACTAGTCGTGTGAGCCTTTAAGCACGCAAGAATTGGAATTTCGCCAGCAAACAATGATAAGCGTGTAAGCACAAGCTTAGCCTCAAATTCGGAACCACAATATTCCCAAGATGTGGCATAACCACAACCAACCGCTCAATGCTTCCGCTACAAAGACTTACTACACACACACTACTAAATATTCTTTTAACTGCTTCCAGCATATTTAATCTTGCCAAGTAACCACTTTCGGACGCGACAAGTCCGCGCTCAAGGCTTAATCATAAGCGGAGTTGGTCCGTCGGTGGGCAAAGCAAGCCAAACGCGCTTTCCACCCATCACCGCCAAAAAGGTCAATTCAACTTTCTTCGTAACCATTTTCGAGTGACAGAATGACGCACCAAATGGCAGAGAAGGGGGCCACGATGTCAGCATTTTCAGCATTTAGTTTTCTGGTGAAACGTGCAATGCCCAGACGTAACAGATCGATGTCCATACATCAACGATGGGGGTCGGGAAAAGATGCACCTCTTCGAATTTGTGCCAAAACTATTTATGAATTTTCTAAAAAGAGGCACACAAATTAGACGTGCTTCTTTTTTAAGTGCGCACGAGTGACAGCGTCATTCGGGGAATGCCTAAAAGCAACAAAACTGGTTTCTTATGGTTGGATCGGCAACATTGTGCCAAGTTGCCAAACACGTACGGGCTGATGCACCTGCAGTGAAACACGCAGCAAGTTTCATCGAAATGCCACCAACCCACCAGGAGCGACCATACACTTCCCAATTTGCAGTCTTCTGCCTTCTGCCTTCTTCTTTGCTGATTTGCCATTTTTTTATCAGCGATTCAACATATTTCATATAAAGCGAACCGTTACACACAAATTTGTTAGTTCTTCATTAATGCAAAATGTCAGGTACAGTAATAAAAATCGCCTTTGCCACAAAAGCAACTTCTACCATCGCGTTGACGGTAGTCGGTGCAGACATATTTAGACGTTTAGACGCTTTAGAAAATGACAATAACTTATGAAAATTGTATTGGCTCTTCTTTAGAAGCTAAAGATATTAAACCTGAAAAACATCATCAATCTTGCAGTCGAACAAAAAATTCCAACAAATTAAATACGTCCAAACGAATCCACACTCATGCTCTCACATATGATATGTATGTGGCTTATTATCTCTAAAAAAGCTTCATTAATTTTGAAAATATTTTTGTGTATGCGTGTGAGGGCTAAAGAACCAAACCTCAAAGGGCATCGATAATAACTGGCAGCACCAAGTTATCGAAAATGACTGTCAATCTCAGTAAGTTTGATGCCAGAACGAGGCACATAGAAGAGATGGGCGAGGCGGTTAGACAACATTGCAATATATTTTAAATGAATCACGCATGCAACGTGAACAACAACTAGCAAACCGAAAAAACGGCAGGTATACGGGGTTTGACAATTAAGTAATGAGACTGATTTTATTGCCGCGCTTGCGGTAAGCCTGTGACCTTGAAATTCCCTTTTTCTTTTTTTGGCATCCCTCCCCTCTCCATTGATATATGTACCATCGCTTCAGCTCGTTTAGATCGCCTGCTGCGTCAAGTTGAGTAGACGTGTGTTTGTAGTACTCGTCACGAAAATGGAAAAACGAAATCAAGAGCAACGCGTCGCGATAAAATTTTGCGCCAGATTGGGCGAAACAGCTTCGGAAACGTACGCTAAAATTGTAAAAGTGTATGGTGATAGTGCTCTTAGTCGTGCCATGGTGTTTCGATGGCACAAAGAGTTTAAGGAGGGGCGTGAAAGCGTGGAAGACGAGGCGCGGAGTGGCAGACCGGTCGAGGTGCGGACTGACGCGAATGCGTAGCATGTTCGCGCATTAATCTGCCATCAACAGGGTGCGCCCAGACATCGCTCGTAACTGGATCCTTCATCACGACAACGCGCCGTGCCACACCGCCCTCAGCGTGTCCCAGTACATGTCACCCTGTGACTTTTTTTTGTTTCCTAAAACAAAATCGGCTTGAGTCGATTACGGACATCCCAATCGAAGCGTTCCAAAAATGTTACGAAGCATGGAAAACGCGCTGGAATCGCTGTATAGCTGCCCAAGGGGACTACTTTGTAGGGGATGGCAGAATTGTAGAATTATTTTTATGGAATCAGTCTCATTACTTAATTATCATAACCCGTAAGCGCGGCAAAAGGCGGAGTGCGCACGGTCTCTGCGAAGATTCTCTGTGCTCAAGTACTTTTCGCCGTGTTTATGCGGACGGAATAAAACGCCAGCTGGAACAGCAGCTCACACAATTTCTAAAATGCCGTGCATGCAGCATGCAACCAAACATTACAAACATCGACACACCACTCTCGCCAAGACTGGCGCACATGGAAGTGACCGTTTGCACATTTTCTGCGCTCATTGTCAGCGTTTTCGTTCGTTTCACTTGAATTCCTGGTGTTTCACTTTTACTCGACCGCCACCGCTGCAGCCACAGCCTTAGTGATTTGCATTTCTTTCGATAGTATAATACGACAAGTGCAATATTCCCCTCGCCAATACGTCAGTAAGAGAAGAATAATAAAAATAGCAACAAAAACGCGGGTATAATCATAAATGATGTCTCAATTAAAAATAAATTTGCTAAAAAAACTTAAAACAAGCATACACACGCGAGCACGCACATATGAGAGTGTACACTTCCCCCTTCCCCAAACCGACCGCAAAGGCTTCCATCAGCAAGTATTCTCACGCCATCAAAAGTGAGCTTCACGCGACCCAACAACAATAAAGGTGATAAAGATAACATTAATGAGTGCAGCGTGAAAAGCTATAAGAGACAGGTGAAAATGCACACACAATCTCCGTCTGTCTTTTTAACGCAAGCATAACAAATTGTAATGAGAAATGAACACAATGAAAAGTTACCAACAATTTTAAGTGCCGTTTAAAGCATATCTCATGTGGCATTGTGGCATTCCATGAAGCGACACATGAATTTTGGAGTGGAAAACTTAAGCCTAACGCGCGACATGCCGACTGCCGCTGGCTAAGTATTGTTCCCGCGACTCCACGCCTCGTTTTCACTTTTATGGTATTCGGATGCGACAATAAAAACGTTTCAATTGAATTAATATGCCAGCCTCGAGTTAGACAAATGGATGAGGTGGCGGTTGAGGAGAGGCGATTCAACTCACCATATGGTAGCGCGAGCCTTATAGCCGGAAAAAAGAGGCAATCATGAAAATCGCTGTCATATTTCATTCCGCATTTCGTTACATGCATTGTTGCATCGGCTTTGCTGCGACAACCATAATAACATGTGCTCATATATATCAAAATCAGACAAAACACACAAATGACATTCAATGTGAACGCATTATTTGCAGTCTCTTTGCAACTGGATTTCCTTACGAAAGTTGAATCTGAGACGCTACTCGCATCACACATTGGTTCAATGCACGACGCTTAATAAACCAGAGATCCCAACTCACGTGTGGCACAGGGTCAACCATTTGGCAGAGCTTCGAATCGCAAACGCCAAATGCGGAAACGTAACATTTATAAGATTCCACAATTTGAATATTCGACGAAATTAAAAAAAGGATTTTCCTCGACCGAGATAATTGGTTAAAAGCTTCATTATGCTCACCAAACAATGGTTGCAGAAACTGAATATATCCACAAGACAGTTTACAATCAACATTAATAGGAACAGTTGAGTCGAGCTCATATTTCCATTAAATAAAATAATTACCATTGGGAGACTCTTGAGATTGTTTTAGGTTTTGCCTCGATCTCGGAGAACCAAGAAACTATAACCAGGGAAAATATCCCAAACTGATAAAGCAGTTACAAGACTCAATCCTAAACTCAACTTGACCCATGCACATATTGATGGACCCGTTATACAATACATACTATATAATACATTCAAAAGACTCGACTGTCACAATGCGGCGCAACAACGTGACGGTGAAATTTGAATTCGGTGAGTTTTGTCGAAAATGCAAATTTGTGCCGCAAAAGAGTAATAAAGCAGTTGCATGGCTAACTCTTGTTGTGCAGAGGCTAATTCGATTTTTGTTATTGGAAACAGCTTTGCTTCGACAATACGTCATGTGTCATCACAAAGTAACTAGATGTGTCAGTTTTGTTAGTTTTCGCTTAAACTCCGCACGATGTCGGCAGAGACGTGCATTGACCCACAAAACCTTACCCCTTTGACTCTTCGAGGAAATACCGAAGAATGCCAAAGCAAAAGTTGTTTTAATTATTTTATTTCTTTAAAATTAATTTAATTAATTTTGAATATTTACTTGTTTTTATTAGTAATCGCCTCATCGACTTTCGTTTGGTGAATTGTATAAGCACTAATTGTAGGTAAATGCAGTGGTTCCCTCACGCAATAAAACCGCGATGCAGCTACTCTCTCACAGTCGAGTTGAACACGCCCAGCATCTTCTCCGACAGCGGCGGCAACAGCAGTAGCTTCAGACAGTTATAAATACTTATTAGATGCGGTTGAGTAGATTCAGGAATTGAAAATTAATTCAACAACGTAAATTAACCGATTTGGAAATTCAGATGCCAATGGTTGCATTGGAAACAATTTAGAAAATCTGAAAGGCAAGGCATTCATCCCAAATGCGATTACATAAGTGGCTAAAGCTATAAGTGGTAAGTTTAAGTTCAAGAAATATAATTGTTAAACATAATATTTATAGCAGCGCTGTGCAACAAATGATAGCTTCACCTCTTAGCCGCCTATCGATAGGCTTAATTTGTACGTTTTGGATTAAAATTAGTTAAATATGGGCAAATAAAAGCAATTCAGTGCTTGGTAAAAATTTCAAATTTTCTTAAATGTGCAATCGGCGCCACACATTTCCCTTTGCGAACAACCCGTATAATTGTAATGCTTGTAAGAATTCACGAGTACAAGTATGCACCAGACAAGCGCGTCCGGTCAACTGCTTAACAAATGACTTTTGACCAACACGCAAACACTTAAAAGCTCGTCATGCGTTCACTCACGAGCAAATGTGAAAATCATATCCTCTGTAATATAAGTATTCTCCTCATTATTTTGCAAATTTTAAGAACAAAACAGCTAAAACTGATGACCTAAAATTTAGTAATGGGAAACCATGCAAAACACGTCTGAAACTCTTACAATGCACCCGCCAAGGGATAGATATATTTTGAAATGTTTGATTACCTGATAAACTTGTTACTGAACTGTCAAGACAACTGTCAAAAAAAGCAGAGCAAATGAGAAACACACATGCCGTTATTGGTACCAGTAGGTCTTTCCCTTCTGAAAACCTTTGCACATTCCTTGTTCTATAAACATTCTACTACATAGTCGGCAGCCAATGTAATATATGCATGTTGTGCACTTAATTCCTTTAGGAGCCTTAAGTCGTCACTATAATTGAAGACAAGAAAACTCGTGCTACTTATCGAATCAACTACTTAAGAGTCGTCCGACAGCAAGAGAAATTCCAAAAAAAAACAAAAGTTCAAGGTCACCACTTAGGCTAGTGCTTCTCTTATAAAACGGCATATCGGTGGCGTCTTAGCATGCGGTTTCACTGAACCCAAAACGTTCGCATACACGCACACATGGACAGGTGTACACAGTTAACAGTGCATTCAATGGCCGGTGTAACTCATATTGCAATCGGAGCGCCTTACGCGCTGACAATGTTAAAAACACATCGTCAGCAACGAACGTTGCCTTACGTAAACGCAAGTCAATTAAACAGCAACGACTAACAACACTATTTAAGTAATTATTAACTATTTAAACGGTTCGTTGTATGGCTCCAACGACTTCTCGGCTGATTAAGAGAGACAACAACTGCAACTGCGCGTCAACGGAGAATAAAACCGGACGGCGGCGCAAATTCCAAACTTCATTGGACAGTTGAGTTTGTTCGAGATAGCACGCAATGCAAACACTAAATATATCGAAGAGTCTAAATAGACGGTCAAATGTTTATTACACAAGTGTATTGTGGATATGAGTGAATCAAATAAAGCTCTGTCCTCAGGCAAATCAATCCTGTTATTTATGAGGCATTGCTTGGAAGGAATTGCACATCCAACAATATTCAAAAGTTATTTGCAAAACATTAGTCTGGATGAAAGCTGAACCGGCGAGTTGGAAATTTGAAACCGACTTTATATGAAAGATCTGGAGATAATAAAAAAGATATAAAGAAAATTACATATTTTGCACATTAATATTGAATATCAAAAACACTATCGACAGAATATTACTTAGGTTTTCTTATAGACTTTGCTGTCCCAATAAATGAACGACAGTTACGTTATCAGTACATATAAAAAGTAAAATAGGGAATAAATTGGCATTCACTGAACTGGCAAACACAATATATGCTCTCTAGCCTTTTCTCTTGCATGAAGACGCTAAATCATGTAAACAACAACTAAAGACGAAGATTGCAAAATCGAAATTCATTTCACAGTGGAATTATGAGCGTGCGAGCAGGTTTTAAGGTTACGAAATTGGCTCAGAGCCACAAAAACTTATACAAAAGAATAGCAAAAACTAACTAACTAACTGCTGATTGTAATCTGCTACGAACATTTTACTGTTTCTCGTTTAAATGATGAGTGAATTGCGATTACAACGGTGTCACATTCTGGAATGTTTTTGAAGCGCGGAGCGGTTCCTCAACCCAATTGCATTGGAAAACAAAATACGAATAGATATGAAAGCAAGAGTGCGCAATATTTAATGGTCGCGTCTGTTCATTTTGACAACAAAAACCTTCATCACTCCAATTCGGAAAAATGCAGTGTACACATGTAATTGTTTGGCCTCATTCGTGATCATCTTTACTATATTTTTGTTTGTTTTAGCATTTTTCAATCGCTCCACTTTAAATTCGTGCATACTCATGTTCATATGAATAAACTGGGTATTGGAAAAACCCCGCAAGTTGACGCTTCGACTCGATCGAGACGTTTGTTTAGTATAAAAGTCTGCATCGATTCGTATTGCTTCTTATCTTATCACTTCTGCTAACGACTCTAATATTATTCCTTTGTAAAATTCAAAAAATAAATTTACTAGCTCAGTGATGACGACGGCACACGACATTTCGCCCAACTCTACCCGATGACTTGGCGCTTTCGCTTGTTTTTTTTATCGCCCTATCCTTGGTTGATTTTACAACTGGCGACGCGTAATGACATGCCAGTTATGTTATCTATTTACTATACGGATGCCAAGTACCTACATATATGGTATATTATATATATTGATAAATATAAATCAAAGCACTCTCACCGCGTTTTTGGGTGTATGATGAAATAAATAATCAAAAAAGATCAAACATGCGATAACATATGATTCTCTCTCCCAACAACAACTTACGAATTACAAAAAATGATAGAAGCAAAAAGTGAAAATTAAAGAATCAAATAGCCAACAAATTTTCTTTTTTTTTTTTGAGTACATACAAATGTACATTCGAATACAACCCTGTATTTAGCATATAAATGAGAGAAAACAAATAAACACGAACGTTCAAAGCATAATAACGTAGAATTAAGGTCGAAAGCGGTCACATTTCAATTAAAACTACAATTTCAATTACAATTTATTAAACATAACTAAAAATAAATTATTAGCATTCCAAATGTTGAAGCTTTTGTCGCTATGTTGTTTTCCGTTAGATTTGTAATTGATCTTAAAACTTAGAAAAATTACAAGAGATAGCGATTCTCCATACAAAGAACACAAAATATAATTTGTTTTGAAATTAAATTGTTATCGTTAATAATTTAGGTTGTTTGCAATGAAATATTAATGACAGGAAAAAAAATGAACATACAAAGACACATACAGTCGAGCCACAGCGGATTAGCAACAACATATTTTCATCGTCCAAAGTACAGTGCGTCAAATAAATATTGACATAAGCAAGAAATCGATTTATAATCTTTCTCAGTTGCTGTGGTTAAATAGAATTCTAATGCTTTAAGGTGAGTTCCGAAGTGTTGCTTGTGATTCCAGATTTCTCAGAGCACAATACTTCACACGATTTGCAAATCATAATTTTTGAAATAAAACACATTTCATTACCGCTAATTAAAAGCATTGATTATTTTGGAGTTTAATACCTAAGTGGCAATGCCACTTTTAATTTACTGTTATCGAAATTTGTTTACGTAAATTCGCTGATTAAAATGTTCATGCTTAACTGTTAGATTAAGAAAGAGAAGAACCAAAAAATGCCCGGTACGTACATATGTATATGAAATTTGTGCATACATGTATACATATGTATGTATATGCTTATATACTATGGTTATACATAAATAAATTTCTAAAACCAAGTCCAAGCTCCATAATTACTCAATGAATTCCCGCTAGTGTGACTTGTTTTTCAATTTTCGGTCTGAATTTTGTTTCTTTCTCGTCACCATTAACAGGAAATCGTCGGCATATTCTAGGTGCTTTTAATGTATGTTGTTGTTCCAGCCACTAATTGAAATTCATCAACAAAAGCGGATAATCGCATGGTCGTCTCCATTTGCAGTCATGTGTGGCCCGTGGGTTACTTCGCCAATAATTGCTGCTCATTAAACTCTTCGCCCCATTCACTCATATTTATGTACAAAAGCTCTTCATATTAAATGCTCTTTAAGAATTCTGCTTTCAATGTCAACAACCTTTAAACTACCAATCTCTAGCATGAGCAATGAAAGTTTAAATATATAGATAAATATAAGATAGATACCCACTTATTATAGGATACCATGAATACGTGCAATGGGAATGCAAATTATAAATTAGATGATTCACCATACCGTTAATCAAAACATATGTGTAAAAAGGCTCGACCAAACAAATAACTCAGGCATCAAGCCGCAATTATAAATCTTTATACTTCTCAACAAAACCGACATAAAATAAGAAATATTAAATAAATTTTGAAAGATGAGTTTAACAATTACAAATAAAATCGCAAATTTTATTCATTTGACGCATTCGTTAAATCAGCAGAATATACTTTTCTCTGGTTTACAGTTTATTCTGGCACTACTACTGTTAATTTGGCAAATCGTGAACAAAAAATTACTAGGTCAGGTTACCTTCTTGTCAGTTTTTCTTAACATATTCTCTAAAATATTTTCTCTGTTGGCAGTTTAGTACAACAACTCGTACTGATAAGATGGGTTTAATAAAAAAGTTCGAGTAAGTTGGGGGTCAACGATATTGTCAGAAAAAAAAATGTCACTTTGAAACATTTCTCCAAGTCGACTGGCGAGTGGCGAATGAAATCACGCACTCCATACATTGGTAATTACCTCAATTAATTCAATGAGAAAATTTAAACATCTTAAGTAATTGCTAGAAAATAGTCGACTAGTAATATTCAAATAATATATAAAACAAATGCACTTTCAACATCAGCTCGAAAATATACAAAAATTATATAATTGTTGCAACATCATGGGCAATCACTAACATTATGAGGGAAGACTGGGTGCCGACTATGCACGCGTGCGCTTTGCTTCACCGCGATCCCACGTAGGTATATTGAAACTCTCGGAGCGAAGGTGTCGCCCAGGCCGCCAGTAATTACGTTTCGAGGAACGCAATGCTTGCATTTCACGCCGCATTGACTATTCATGAATTCATAGAAATGCTTAACACAAAAAAAGTGTTATGAGGCGATAATTCATGCTGGAAATATTCCCACAGTTTTTTAATTATAACAAAATAAGTTAATTTTGTTGGAATGTATATAAAATAAAACAAAGCGCTCAGACACTCCCAGCAGAAAGTAAGCATACAAACATATGCTAAAACTTCGGTATACCGCGGCAACGATTGGGTGTTTGCAACATGCTCCCAGCTGTCGATCTGCGCACCTCACAAAAGGCCACGGAAACTGGGACACCTAGCATTATTCGTCCGGTCTTGCAACAACAAAACAATTTTATATGCAATAATTAACTAAACTGATTTATTTCTTTTATTTATGTATCACTTGCTACTTATTAATGTCCAAATGGTAGTTAATAAAGTCGGGAATCTAATTAGTGGACAAACTTTAGAAAGCAAAAATTGAAACAATATATTTGACAATGTCTCTTGGAAATTTGAGAGGTGATTCTTTCTTTTTTAGAGGAAGAGATTGAAAATGTTTCACTGGGATGCTTTGTAATTTGTTCCAGTTATTTTACACTTTTGAAATATATTAACGGAATATTTCCACTTTGCTACTAACCTTGCGGACCGTTAAGACATTCCAACTCGATGGTATAGTCCCAGCAGTCCATGCTATTCAACTTGGACAGTGAAGGCAGGCCATTAGAGCAATGCGGGAATCCATTTTGTGCATTCGCGGGTGTCATTAGTGCAGGAGGAATGCGTCGTACGAAGCCATTGTGCGCGCCAAGCTCCCATGGACGGCGCACGTCAGTACCATCCACCTGATCGGTAGTGGGTGTGGCGTCCTCCTCGTTGATTACACCGAAAACCTCTGCGATAGTGCGTGAATGGTTGATGCCGTCCGACTGCTCGTTTGGCAAATTGTTGCTGGACTGACCATTAGCAATACGCGAAGTTGACGAAGCCTCGTTAGGTTGTTGGCTATTATCAGCATGCTCCCTGATTGCTGTTGCTGTACCAGTAGGAAGCCCAGGCGAACCACGTTCATTCACTTTCGCTGTAGCTGCCACATTCGGTGGACTCGATGGATCGGTAAAGCTGTTTTGGCCAGGGCCTTTCACAATTCTAACATCGCTGCTGCTATTTATGGCGGCTGTGGATTTAGCCAGATAGGCCAACGAGCAAAACGGTTTGCTTGGCTTGCTGGTGGAGTTAGCGCGGGCAGCGGAGGTGCTCGCTGCGCGCTGTACACATTTATAATCACTCATTTAAAATATTTTTCTTTGCCTAATACATACAGGAGCAAATGTGCAAAAAAATTTTCACATTTTGGGCGCGTTAACGGCGCCCGAACTCTTTGCGAAAATAACTCAACTGATTGTGCCGTTAATTTCAAATATATTAGTATCTTTATCACGAAGTACACTGGCGGAAAACACTTATAATTTTATGAATTTTATACTTGGTCAACAAAAGTTTTGTTGTTGTTATCGAAGATGCTATTGGCAAGTGGCAATTATGTTTAGGGCTCATCCAGCAAGTTATTTTTGTTACTGTTCCGGTGCACCTGGTTAAACTGCTTTAACGCATCACTATCCTTAGTACTGTGGTAAAGGGAAGGAAGACGTGCCGTGTGAGCTGTGTACGTGCAGTGTGGCAAGTGCGAAAATGGCAGTCAGGTACAGAATAACAGCGCTGCAACCAAACGACTGCAGCGAGACAATAATCCAATATAGATCCGAGATGTAACATGTGAGTTCCAAGTCAACGCACTGGCCGTTTGCCTTGAAAACTAACAGATTAGTCGAACGTTCGGCAACAACCTATAGATAACCGACAGTGCTGTCCAACCTGACCACTGGCTGCAGCTCAAGGTACCGCGAGCAAGCAGCAATCGTTGAGGGGAAAGCGAACAAATCAAGAACGAGAATAATGCAGGTTCCAGCTGGATTTATTCAACCGAAGTTCACTTTTTATAATGCCGTCAATTGCTTTTGTTTTCTGTTTATTGGTTTCTGTTTCGGAATCTGTTTTACGAGTATTTCTTATTATATCAGGTTTATACTACACACAGCAGTGCAGATAAACCACTTCGACGCAACGACCAAAAGTACAGAAGACATACCATACACAAACAACAATAACGACAACTACAAATGTACTTCACGATCTGCACACAGATGAATTTTATGTGGAAACAAGAATCCAACTTGAATTCGAGTATACTTTATCTGATTATTATAAATGTATTCTTTATCTCACACTTGTTCTAATTGTTATTTCTCTTTCGAATAACTTCCAAAATGACGTATTTTTGTTTTTGCATTGATTACACAGGTATGTGTAGTAGATGTGCAACGGCAACCACATTTCGTTCAAGCAACAAACATCAGCACTACCAATAACACCAAGCAATAACAACAACAATAAGAATAATTCCCAAACATCTCATAAATTCTTTCGTTTCGACGCGCTTCGCGTTTCCAACATTCACTCACAGCTGCACTGATTCCTCATCTACCAATTCATGTCCGTCCGCCAGAAGCAGAGGCGAACTGGTTTGCCGAATGCGCTGCTAACATTCACAAGAGCACAACAATTTTAGAGGTATGCAACCGCAATCAACGCGCACGCAAAGACACTATAGATAACAAATAAAGAACTCTAAAAAGGTAAAACTAAAAACTCAAATGAGCGGAACCACGAAATGGCGATACACAGTCAATACACGTTGTAGTCGGCAGCACGTCCAGTCAACGACTGAATGGACTGACGCAGCGTTCGGTTCGAGTATACCGAGGCACGCGAAAGCACTCGCCTGCAGCCGACAACATCAGAGCCGCTGAGCCGCAGAGTAATGAAGCAGCACTAAAAGCTAAAACGTGTTGCTGCCACGTTGTTAATTGCTGCTTTCGTTTGCGCTGACAGTGGTGACCCAACTCCACCATCTCCCACAAAGCGTTCGCCAATGACTCGCTCACTGGTTCTGTTCTTGAGTGTCAGAATATTACTTTACTTGTTTCTATTCTATTAACGTCTCTAACTTTCTGGAGCTGTGACAGTGAACTTTGCACTGTAGATCGATCGACGATTGCAAGCAACGCTGTCGGCGACAGAGCATATGCTGCATTAATCTCATAAACACCGCTTGCACTTTCGAAGCGCATTGCATCGCGACGCTGGACGCCGACTGCAAGCTTGCTCTGATGTTTTGGCTCTCTGCACACCTGCGAAACTTTAGTTTTACAATCCACTCAAGTTCCACACTTCCAAAATTGTATACCGAGGTATCTACTTTGTTTGCACCTCAGTCAGTGGCCTCCACTGCAAACACCGACTACAAGTCTGGCGAAGACAGCTCTTGTTTACGCTTTTCTACAAGGATTATTTACCAAATAAGTGGCTTGCATGGAACCTTAAATGACTGTTCCTAAATGTGTGTGTGCACTCATTTGAATAACGGAAACCCAAAGCGAGTATACAACTCATAAGAAAATATTACTTTCGGTATTGAGATTATGTTTCTCCGTTTTTTTCACGCAAATATAAAAGTAGTTTTTATTTGTTTTAATGTGTTTTTTTTATTGAAATTTAATACGCTGAAATTTGATGAGCAAGGAACTGTACAGTAGCTCACAAAATAATAAACTTCCGTCATCGTACTGAGTACTTACTCACCCATATACTCGTATTAGCTTTCATTAAAGTTATCAGAGAAATTTCAGATGACCGCTCAATCAATTCTTCACATTTTGCTTAAGTTTACCAATAATCCAACAAAAAATAAATATCATATTATATAGGTCAGCAAGCTTAAGATGATAATTGTATATATTATTAGTCACCTCTATTTAACACTTCTGCCAATTTGAAATTTGTTTTAACGGAAGGCTCAAAGTTGCTTATCCATATGAGGCGCTAAAGCGCATAAAATGCGTTCACTTATGTTGGTAGTTGGTGTTTATATATAACAGTCTGAACTACGGAACCAACTAGATGAATAATTTATGTTTCGGTGGTTCTCTCCACTACGGACAACGTCGACATCAGGATTTGATGTATCGTGGCTGTTACTTAAGGTAATTGATTTACGATAAAACACCCACACCGAAAAGTTTAGGTACTACGAATCATGTTCAAATAGTTTAATTTCCTAAATGTTTCTCAAGAATCCCTAAGCCTGCCTCTAAACGAAAAACGTGCTTCCAATAAAAATGTAACCAGTTATTCTGTTCAGAAGAGTATTTCTTCTCCGAACATTGACCTTATAAATCATTCAAAATTCCTCCAAGGACTACCTAACACCGGCTGAACATTCCAGATCCTCCCTATAAAAACTCAGCGGCGTCCATGGCTCAGAAGGCAATGAGTTCTGTTATAGAAGCAGGATCTCATGTTTCATAGTATACAAGGTGCCGAGGAATGGAAAATTATCTGAAACCATACTAGTTGGTTCCTTTGGCCTTCTTACACATACATATACACTTACAGTTACAAAGTCAAAACCAAGCGTTTCCAATGCTTCTTATTATATGCCCAATTACCATGCAATTTAGTTAATATCGAATGAAGTAATTGCATTTTGTGGCAAATGAGCTGCACAACCCACTGCCGGTTGCTACCATTTGAATGTTACATGTTGACGCATATTTGGGGCGTGCAGCGTTTGACTGATGGTGATCTTGACTGCAGTAATTGGCGGTCAGCACTCAGCGTCCGATCGGAAATTGGTCAGTTGGTTAATTATGCGCGCACAAATTCTTATAATTATTTGTGTGCAAGTGGATCTGTGGTTGCAATTACCAATTTATTAACCAACTTCAAACATTGCGTTTCCGAGTTTCGTTCATTTATTACCTTTTCATACATTTTTTTTAATGGCGGTTGTGGCATTGGCGCTGCGTGCTAGGTGAATATCGTGACATCAGTAATTGGCGAATAAAAGTGCAACAAAGTGAGACTGACAGCGGCAAACCAGTGACCCAACTGTAGACCCTTGTTCGATTAGGTTTCTGCGATTTTCCACAATTTTTTTTTCATATACATTGTCCGCAGTTAGACAAACTTGACATACAAACAACTACAATAACAATTTTTAGCCCTCAATCGCTGTTTGCTTGATTTACTGCAGATGCCAGTGATAGTTGCGTTAGTGACAATAGTCAACAGGCCACGATTTGGTGAAAGCGAAAGGCTGCAAAGACAGTACGCAACACAGCAATAAACGTACTAGGCAAATGTACTAACCGGCTACACGTCTTCAGGGGCGACCAAACTCCTAAAAAAACTATGCTGATGGCCACTGTCTCCCACACCCTCCTGTCAACTGTTAGCGAACGCCAATCGTTCGAACCACTGTCGACAGCCACAATAACAACCCTTCATTTCATTAAGTTTTTGCGACAACAAAAAATTGTCGCTTGACCGCTGACTGACAGCTCAAAGTCGACCGGGTTCATTGCAGCTTAGCCACCCACAGTCATCATACAAACATCAGCGCAAATCTTGCCTAAACGTCAACTGACCTGCACACTACACAAGTCCGATCGTGGTCCATTGCAAAAATGGAACGAAGTGAGCTGAAGTGCAAATTATCATATTTTGTGCGAATTTGCATAAAAACAAAATTAAAAACCGTCAAAACACAAAATTGCAATGCAATCAACAGAAAAGCAAACCAAGAAAAAAGCCCGTTCAAAAAGTGCCGAATAATGCCAAAACAAGTGAACACCTTGAATATTGCCGTCCAAGCGAATGCGCTGTTAAACGCAAGACAAGAGGCAACAACGCTTGCAGCCGGCGTATTGTTCCAACTAATGCCGCTTGGCGCACCAAAAGAGCTATGAAAAAATATTGAAGAAAAGAAGGAAAAAATTGGACACCTCTTTGAGACAGCCATGCACACAATCTCGTAAAAGCGCGTAAAAAATCGCAAACTACCTTTCTAAAAATGCGCAAATTTATGCTGCAAAAACAATCAAAAAGAAAAACAAAACGAACGGATCGAGTACCATACAAACACACGGCATTGAGAGCGGCGAATGTGACGCTGATTGTTGAAGATCGGTATGTTGACGACGACAGTGTAGCGCTGTCAGCGATTGCGGTGAATGCGTTGACGACTATCGTTGGCGGAGACTGTGGTGTTGCAGGCGGAGTTTTTGGACGCAAAGCAATTAAATTCAAATGAAATAATGAAGCATTACTGCCTGCTAGGTTGTTTTGTACGCTTACAGTCAAAACTCGACTACTCGACTCAAAATAGCTTTGTTGATACAGCATTAATTAGTTTGAGATATGGTATGTAATTTTAAAGGAAAATAATTGACTTTATTTTCAGTGAAAAAAAAACTAAAAAATTAATAAAAGTCCTATACAAGCATTAAATAAAAATACTTGGTGTCAGAAATTAATGGTACTAGTTCAGACCCGCCTCGGAATGCGAAAATGTTTTAAGCCAATTGGGCTGGGATCCAGTCCTGTTTACTATGGTGGATAATGCCAGCCGCCAGTTTAGCAATAACAAATTGCTAAGAAAATTTTCATTACTACTTCTTCGGAAAATTACATACATACATATATATCCTAAATATTGGAGTATATAAAATTAGTCGAAAATGCTCTTTTGTATTAAAGGCCAAATGGCGTTCGCCATCACTTCGTCGCTATGTATCACCACCCGGTTTCATACGTTTGTCCCTTACGTTTTCTAATTCACAAATTAATGGACAACATTTCGCGTCAGCGTATTAATTACCTTTGCACAGCCACCTGGAACTTTGAAAAGTAAGGGCTCTCTTCTATGAGCGTTTGTTTGGCGACTCAGCTTACTTTTACACAACGCGGCTTTCTCCAACCGTCATCGACAATTGCTGCATCATTCTGTTGCGGCAGAGCACAGCAATACCCCCGCCAACATTCACCACCGGCATTTACGTATTTGTTTACGTTTGTATAGCGGTGTATCAAATGCTCCTCCCTGAAATCCAAAACCCTCTCCTCTTTTGCACGCTGATTTAGCCAAGCGAATTGAAGAATGGATCGGATTGCTTGCCCTGCACCACTCACCACATTGCACACTCACGCTCAGGTAGCGTTAATGCATAGCTGTTTGGCGTAACACTTGTCGGCAATTGAAATTTCCCCGAAACACTTGACGTTGTTTGCGCTGGCGGCAAATCGAGCAGCATAAAGTGCCACACTGGAATGGGTAAATGTGATCGTGTCCGTCGCACACCATATCGTTTTCGGTTTTGGGTTGGTCAGCGCAGCGATATGGAAACGCTGGACGTCATTCAAATAACACCCAACACCTTTCACTATTTCGCAAGCAACTATATGGCAACAACGCCATGGACCACAGTGGTGTCGCCAATACTACGAAATCCACTTGTAAGCAATACTGTACATTTATACAAGTATGCATTTATCTAAGTGTCTCTGAATGCTTGTGAAGCCAAGCATCAAAAGATCTCGAGCAAAGCTCAAATGTGTGCACCTGATACATACATACATTCCCACATACATGCACACATGTACTGCTGCATTCATTAGCCTCGACTCCGACGCGGGCATCACTATCAGAGTTTTCTGCGCCAAAACAAATTGCTGGTCGGACAGTCTGCCAGACATTCAGCTATTCATTTAACGACCTGTTCGCCTGCCCAGTCAGTTACTCGCATCCCCACCCCAAGTCCCTTACTATTTAATTTGAGCGCAAACAAGTATTTTCGCTATCGGGCAAAGCAATCACTGCCCAACAACAGCAACAACAGCATTAACTGCTGCAAATCCGCGTGTTGTTACTCTAATGGCGTTTTCGGTTGCCAACCTGTGACATTTCAGTGCTGAAAACACTGAGCCGGCAAAGAGTCAAGCTGGATAGCCGTCGTGGCTGCGGCAACTACATGAACGGAGAATGGAATGCGTGGGCGCAAACAATTGCGGAGGCGTGAGAACGATCACAACCGAAACTGCGGCAACTGCTGTAACGGCGGCGGCATCGCACATTTTTATGATCAACACGATCACCAAATAATTTGTAACTGTATCTGGCACAACCCCAACAACACACAGCCACAAAGCAAAGCGAAAACCTTCTGAAAACACGCTTTACATGTTCGCTTACATATTTGCTTACGTCCGCAGGTTGAGTGGCATTCACCGGCTGTTGAATGCGGTCATTTAGCACTCCACTTTGGCATTTACAATAAGTTATGAATTTTCACGTAACATCAAAATATAGCTATACATTTTTGAAATATGCACATATAATTAATTGTAGACATACTGAATTACACCAGTGAGGAGGTACCATGAAGCCAAAAAGTGGCTTTTGCAATGACGTGAAAATTGTTCAAATTGTCCAAACTTGTGAAAAGTTTTCCCTACGCCAAACTTACATACGATTATGTACGGGTACACGTCACACAAATCTCACGAAGCGCATTACATCAATAACTTACTCTGACATCAATAACTCGGCTGTGGTGTCAGCCACTCAGAGCCCTTCCGCGGTCGATAGCATCTGCGTTGCTCCGTAAATTGGAGTCTTGGAATTCGATGCAGTAAAAAAGGCACATGTAGCAACAAAATTAAATGATGTCAGCGGCCATGGATATTTAACATATCGAATGTGATGGATTTTCCATTAATAAATCCAGGAACAAATATACATCTCTTTCTTACTCAGTCAGTGGAGCAAAGTCTTACGAAAGAGACAAGGTGTAAAGAGACGACCGGTCATGTAAGATAGCGGAAGCTTTGTGCAGGATTTGTTAATAAAAATTCGTCCACAATACGAATAAAATCTCAACAAATAGGTTCAAAATCTTCTCTTCACGAACTCAAGGAGAAATTAACACCTTATTAGTCGCTCGTAAATCTTTCGACCAAGGCTCACAAGGAAATTTTTGTACAATGAGAAATAAATATTTGTTGTTTAAAAATAAGTACACACTCGAAGCATCCTGTAGAATATTTTAGAATTTAAATTAAGATTAAAAGTGTTTCTTACCGTCCAGCATGTACTTCGAAGCATCCTCTTCGCTCTTTTGCGGTCCCTCGGTATACACCTCCATTGCGGCCGTCACTTATTCCACTTTTTTGTGATTTTAATATTTAACACTTTATTTTTACTCTTAATATTGTATGTTTAAATGTGTGTGTAATTAGTGGTTAACATACGTACGCGCTTTTCCCAAATTTTCTGCAACACCCAGTGTTAATTGCTTTGAGAATCGTGAAACACACGCACGCGCAACCACGCTGTTTGGCATTGATCAAATTTAGCTTCCATTTGTGTACAATTATTGTTGTTTTTAGTTTTTCGTTTAACGTCAGCTAAAATTATTTACATTTCTCAGGATGATTTCACGATTCGATAAAAATTTTAAAAGGTTTGAGATAAAAATTATGCATTTTTTGCATTTGTTTGTGTTGTGTTTTGGTTTTTTTTAGCTTGTTTGCTTTGCGATGATCACTTTATCTTGACTCACTCACTTTATTTGAATTCAATGCTTTTTTCACATTTCATTTTGTGTTAATTTGTGCGTCACCTTGAAATGCAATGAATACACGGAATTCAACACATTCAATTGATATACGGAATCTGCAAAACGCCCAAATTTTGCTGACTCGCAGATATAAGATATAATGGCGGCGTTTGTTTGCTTATTTTTGTGTTTTCTATATATTACTGTTTTTGTGCTTGTTGCCGCTGTCTCATTCAATAATATTAAGTCAAATTGACCATCAGGTTCTCGCCTCGTAGAATATATTGATATACATATGAATGTGTGTATCGAGGTTGAAAATTGAGCACAGAACAGCAAACGCGTTTCGAATCTAACGGCAACATTCCGTGACAACTATTTACAAATACTTGAAACCTCATGTGTGTTTGTATGTAAATGCGTATATGTGTTTGTGATAAGCATTTGAGAAAGCCAGAAACTTGAATGCGAATTAGACGGCCAAACAAAAGACTTAGAAGCCGAACCCGCAATGCGCACCTCAATTGGTGATACGGAGAACAAACTTGTCGAACCGCGAACGTGTCAGACCCGCCCAATGACTTCATAGCGCATGCTAATGTGTCGATTAAAACAACTTATAATCGTAGCATTTGCGCGCATACCATATACCTACATGCAGCAGATATTTGTTCTTATGGCTGCGTGTATACATATGCTATTAGTATAGGCAATTTGTCAAACTTTCGAAAGGAAATGCCAAACAGCAACCACTGCTTAGCCACCCCAGTGTACGTTAAAAGCAGCTGGTCGGGGGTGTAGGGTGAGGTATCGGAGCGTCTGCCGCGCTCTGGTGTTTGAGTCAGATGTGATTATTTTCCAAAAGCTAAGAACTTACACGCATCGATAGAATTGAAATGCACTACCGACGCACGTATGAATGGTAGAACACTGCTTTGACACACTCACATTTCCGATTACTTCGTGAAAATATGTTGAATAGATGTGAAGAGAATTTTGCATATCCAATACTAAATATTGGCCTGCAGGTTGTACCTCTTCCCCAACCGCTGCCCTGTTACAGGCGTCTCCACAAATATAAACGGTTAAATACCAAAACAAATACACACCAAACGCCATCAAACTCACCTGACGTTTTGCCAAGTTGACAATTGCCACACAACGACTCCGAATTTCACCCACACACAAACACTTAGCATTAGCAGACCAGCAAACCTGGCAATTGTACTCATGTACCAATACATATAGTATATACGACTGCTGATATGAATGTTGTGTGGCACACATGTACATAAGTAATTCGAAACATGCGAACCCGCCACCTACGCCACCACGACCCCTCCTCGTCTAAAATCGCCAGACAGTGGTTAAAGTGCTGTTTACCGTAGTAACTTGACTGCTTGCCGCTGTCGTTCGCTCGTAATTTGCTTTTGCATACATTACAACAACATCACATATGCAATGTACATAGCACACACGGTAAGTACATATGTGCTTGCTTACCTTTGTATCTGCATTTGGGCATAACTTAGATGTTTATGAGTCAACAACGGCAACGGCAAAACCAACAGATAGTTACTCAGCCAACTGAATGTCCACTTCGCTAAACAACAGCTTTGTGCGCTGAATACAAACACAGCACAAACAAACACACTCACATTGTCCACACTGGAATATGACATGTTCAACAAACAATTTCTCAAAATAATTTGAAATGCGAATCAATCGTGAATATGTTAATGTCGTTGCTCATATTTGTAATGCAAATATTTGCCGTTGACGGTTTCTTGTTATTGTCTGACAACACAAAGAGCTGGTCTTTCTTGTGTGTTATTCTGAAATAGTCTGAACTCAAAACGAGACATACCCAATATCCCCCAAACTCATCCGTTTGCCATGAACCAAATATATGGCACAATGGGAGGTGGAAGTTCTTGAATAATTTATTTATTTGCATTCTTTATGATGTTTTTCGCACAAACGCTGTGGCCGACTGCGAAAATTAGACCTTGCACTTCATTCAACAGCTATGGAACACATTTTCTTTTTCAAAATTTTCTTTCTAAGCAGAAGAAACATTTCGGTAATCTGCACCTAAATGTAGATTTAAATGAACCTTTTACGAAAGCTTTTACGTTTATGAAAGATTTCCATTAGATCCCGGAAAAAGTTCTGAGTATAATTTGACATTTTAATGACACAACGCTGAACCGTCAAAAGAGACAGCAGTCCGAACATTACAAACAGTTCTTATAGGAATTCTTGTATAGAAAACTCCAACTCGGTGTTTACTACTAAACGCCGAAAATGACAACAGACTCGAGTTATTTTTAAAAACGTAAAACAGTCGAACTAGGTCTACTTGTATAATATTGGGTTTCTAATTAATACTTCAAATCATCGATTGTGCGATGAGTTTGTTATTGCCCGACTTAGCGGGAGTGAATAAATTAACACTGCTGATTCAGAAGATAGATTTAAAAATGTATAAATTTTTATTGTACGGATAACTGTCACAGCATAACTTTTTAAACTGAAATTATAGCCAATTATTTCATGAAATTGATGATAGCTAAGTTCGTTTCATATATGTACATATGTACATACTACATTGTATATTTCAATTTTCCAAAATAACTTTTGGCTATTGGCTTTATGAAATAGCGGAACAACTTTATTTGTATTTAAGTATCTGTCAACGCAGTGAGCATTGAAAACATACAATAATAATGATATTACTGGCCTTGAACTGGTCAGTTGAAATGTACGAGTTTTAATCGACAAGTAGCTGTTTTACAACGAGGGTATCAGAATAATTACGATTTTGAAACTAACTGAAAAATAAAGGTTCGTTTCGATAGCTTTTAATACTTATAATTACACGCAAGCCGCTTAATAACCCAAGTATGTATGTGTGGAGTCACATACATACATACATACATATGTATATGTACGCGGATTGTAGTAAGAGCATTTAAGCACACAAGTGCATCTCATGTATGGTCATAAAATGTATATGAATGTGCTTGTGATCACAAGTTCAGGGATAATACCTGTAATTATTACAAAAAAAACACACGCTTTTACATTACAAAATTACAAAGCTAAACTTTGAGCGAGCTCTCGGCGAATTCAGTCGCTAGCAAATGAGTGCAATTATCGTCGAGTTATGTACTCGTATTGCTTGTGTTCAGTTTATGAACTTTGCACACTTTTCGCCGAATCTACGATTCGTGTACCGATTCAATTATCTGTTTAATTTTGAAAACACATTTGATTCTTTCCTTTGATAAGCGTTGGAAATCGTTAACGAAAGTGGCAATTGATGGAACATTTTCTCAGTGGATTATTCATTATGTAATCAAACAATTTGTTAAGTAACGTTTAACTCGGCCAGTTGACGAAGTCGTCTCAGCACAAAAACCACTGACACATTTATTTCTTTGTATTTTTGCACTAACAGCTGATATTGGTAATATACAACAAAATCGGAACACATCACAACAACTACAACTTTTCAGCTTGAAATCAAACTCATTGCAGTTGTTACAGCGCGATAGCTAAAAATGCGGACGACAAAACGCGGCAGTCGGAGCTGAAACTTAACGTCAATAAGTTCAGCGTAGAGTGGACAGAGTACGGCGGCGAAAGGTCTGCGTAACAACAACAATCGTGACTAAACTGTCTAAACAGAGACAAACAACAAAATTAAACACAAGTGATAACATACATACATACATATGAATGTCCATACAAATTAGCACAATAACGCAGAGCACAACGTATGTATAAATGTATGTCTGTTTGCCTGTAGGTTGTCGAAGTTTGGCCTGCCGCGAATGAACTAAACATCATATCGTCGTCCGATGTTGATAATCTGCTAGAGTCGTGTCGAGGGAAAGGGGAGGTAAGAGCAAACGGCGTCTAACAGCACTCAAAATTTAAACAAACACAAATGTTTTGGAAGAGAACGTTTGCCGCTCTCCAAATGGCACTATGTTGATAATGAGACGGGCGCAGTTATGCACTTCATTGACTACACAAAAGAACACTCCACTTAACTCCGTGCGGCCACTGGTCGTCAATGTTGTGAACTGTCGCCGCCCGTGAAGGTGTACTACTAACGAACGCAAGAATTTACTTCACAGTACAACAAAATAAACGTAACGCATCCGTACATAATGCCTTTTACATATGTATTTACATTGGTAAAAGTGAAATATCATGTAACTCAAAAAGTCATTGCATTCAATTTTATTGAATCTACTGCTCAACTGCTCATACAAGTATACGCGTGTGTTTATAATTTCATTTTATTGTTGTTCTTGGCTGTTAGCAAGTTGGTAATTTGTGTTTGCTTTCAGCATTCTCGCGCATTATGTAGCACCCGTCTCGCATATTGCATTACAACTTGGTAGGATAGGTACATATGCAGAGAAGAGAGGCGGGGCCGAGGGAGACGACACGCGGCGCTGCTATACAGAGATGTCAAAACATAAGAAAAAAGAGCATATCAAGTATTATACGCAATATGCAGAAATAGGTCCAAAGTAGGAAAAACTATACTCAATTAAAATAAATAAATTTCGCCGAAAATTTGTCTTTTTCAATATCTAAGAAATATTTAATTGCTCAGCACTTATGTATAAGTAATAGTAAGTATGTACAAACAAAAACAAAATCAACGTTTAAAATAAAAATAAACAAATTATTGGATTGCACTTTATACTTGAATTTTCTGTCTGAAATCCAAATACTATCCAAAAAATAAAAGACTGAATTCTGAAATACAGATACAGATTATAAATGGTTTACTTCAGAGCAATCTATGACTATTCATAGCTTAGGACATCAACAATAACACACTCTTTGGGCCTATGGTTCAAACCAGTTGTAAATAAGTTAATTCGTATATAATTATGTTTATAATATTTCTGGCACACATTTTAATTCTAAATTAAATAAGTATAAAACGGTAAATGAGACGAGCAAATTTAGCCGCATCTGTGGCAATTCAACGCCAGCAAAAGTTGTGAAGTTTAAGAAGCGCTGCAGACATTTGCATATGTCTTTGCCGAAAATATTGATTTTTCAAACTCCGCTGACGGATTAATTTCTATTACACCCGAGCGGATGATATTTTCTCTTAAGCTCATAGTTGTGTTCAACAATAATCTAAAGATGCACCTTCACTCATATAAGTATGTATATACTTATGTATATTCGAATATGCATTTATGAGATTAGAATTTGTCTATTGATTTTTCAAGCTTCTGATAGGAAGCTGGATTCGTTCTGTTTTTGCAGCACCAAATATTTTCAATAGATTTGCCGATAATTCACTACACTTCTACAAGAAACTTCTTCTTTGAATGCATTTGTATCATTATTTGTATGCGTATTAACTTAAGAATGTTTTGTGCTTTAATTTAGTGCAAATATATTACTTTTATTGTTTGAAAGATTGGCGTATTTACAACGTCGCGGAATGATCAACCAACAATGAAAACGAACGAAAGCAGTGACAACTGAAACTATCGTTCCTTGCCATCGTACCGCACGAGCAATGAACGCCCACCCCAAAAAGTCTTTGCAGACAATAGCACACTTGCAACCCCGCTGCAAAAGCGTTTACAATAATAATATTTCTTAAGGGTGTTTTTGTTACATGGACAGTGGTAATGGGCTCCATTTTTTACAATAAGAAATTCATTACTATTAATTAAGAGCCGAATTATTATTTTAAATATTTATATAATTTTTCTTAGATCCGTTATTTTTTTAAATTGTTATGTGTTTATGAACCTGGGGTAAATATATGTATAACAAAAACACCAGGCAAGCCTAAATACTAACTTGAGTATTTCATTAAGAACAAATTCGTGTAATAATTCGAAGTCAGGAAATTCGAAGTTCTCCAAAATAGCTGAAGCAATGAGATGAAGAAAATCCACCTCAGAGAATATAAATAAACAGATGTAACCTTTATTTTTATTCTTCTTTAATAATTGAAAATTTTCGAGAGACAAAGTGGTGTTTTATTGACAATTTATATATTATTAACATCATTCTAGGCATTTCCTCTTTAAAATAATAATTTCCAAAAGTATAAACAGTTACCCACAGTGGTATTCGCAATTCATCCGAGAGAGTCTTGTTTTTGACTATCAGGAAACAAATGCATATATAAACTCTCTCTTCAACAACCCTCAAAAAGCCTGTCTGGCAGTGCCGACGGATACGCGACCCCTCATTATACCACTGATCAACGCATGCGCACCAGAAGAAATGCACTTGCTGAGCGCGTGCCCGGCAACTGCTCCAATGAGTAGAAACAAAACTTACTGCAATACCAAGGGGTATGTATTAGTGGCTACCAGCTGCGAGCGCAAGTTTCTTGAAGTTCACCTATACCCCACTGACGCTACACACTTTCATTGATTACTCATGCTTTCCTAAAAGGACATAAGCTGCATTTGGCTCGCAACGGCGCACCGCTTCCTGCCACGTAAAGCCTGCTCAAAACGTGCAACATGCATAGCATTGAAAACAGCTGACAACAAAAATTACATCTGTTTGTATATATATAGTACATACGTATATGTACATACATATATATGTATTATACTCGCATATGTTAAGTAATGAAGTAAGCGAAACGGAGCTTAATATTACACAAATATGAAGAAAACCGGTGCACGCTTAGCTTTCATGCGCTTGATGCCGAAGACTCACTGCTTTCAAATACTCAAATTATACAAATACAATTTATTTTGTTGCTGTTGCAATTTCTATCCTGCTACAGTCTTGTGACAAAAGCGAAATACATACACATACGCACGCATAACGATTTCGTGCTCACTTCATTAGCAGCTTATCACATATCACTTCCTACTTAACACCTGACTTAGCATATCTATTATCTAACTATGCATTCGAGGTGCATTAAGCTTCATGCGCTCCAAATGTTCCTCCAGTTGTCTTAAGCCCCATCGAAAATCGAAGGCTGCAGTTTTTATGATCTATCAGATGAGCTGAAAGGAACCCACCCGACCATTTATAGTATTTTTAGTGCGAAGTGAACCCGGCATGTTATGCATGTCTATCAGAATGTATCCAGCAACCAAGGTGCTTTCCAGCAAGCCGGTTCATTTTTGTAAACAAAAGCTAATGCTAAACAGTGCTGCCAATGCCGTTGAAATGTGTATATGGATGGCCACGTTGTTGATCTGTCAATGTATGTATGTACGAATTGTCAATCGAATCCGCCACTTCCAAATTAAATGTATGAGCATACTTGCGCCTCTACAGCTTGGATAAACTTCTCCTAATTGTGTTGGGCGACTTCATAATGATAGCAATCAAATAGATGGTTTTTAGGCCTGACAATAACCTGACGAAATAGTCAGGAAAGCAACGGTAGATCTATATAGTATTCAAGAGCATCTGAATAGCAAATTGTCAGTGAAGATTCTAAAAGTATTTGCAATAAAACAGCACGAATTTCAGTAAATTACACAACTGACATTACACAAACATCAAGAGGGCAAAGAAAACTTCAGAAAGTGCGACACCCTTTCCACTTATGCACAACCAATTACCCCATAATTGGCAACAACAGCAATTCATTCGCTGAAAATTGCCAGTGAGTCTCATGCACATACATATGTACATATGTAGGTAGGAATAGGAGTACATACATCTGCATTTAGACGGACATGATCATAAATCAATTCATTGACATCACACATTTGAATGAATTTATGGATTTGTGAAAAGCCTCCTGTTTGTCAAAAGTTTCTGCCACTTTCTTCATCAGGCATCGTTAAGGCAATACCCGCTTGATGTGGGAAGTGCGCATGACAACTGCTGTGGTGGAAACGTTTTAATTAAACTAAACAACTACCATATAGGCAACACTGCAAAGGCTGCAAATACTATTAAGCGAGGCATTGGAAGCTCTTGCCATGATCAGTGGTAGTTCAGTGGCAATTTAAGCCATTGAAGCTAAAGCTTAAGAGCTTGTATTATTTTCGCTATACAATCAATGCCAAGTCGCAGAGAACAGTTATACAAATGATGGAGTAAGAAGATCATAAAAATCTGTTGAGTTTGTAGTAATTAGCTATATCAATCGTAAAGGACAAATTTAAATGCAATCTATGTGTAATATTGTGTATATTCGAATATGTATTTAACAGAAAACAATTGCTTACTATATCTCCGATTAGGTAGTGCGAATGCTATTTTCCACCACTAATTGAACTCATAGCACATTTTTATTGGCAGTAATGCCCCAGCCTAATCCATAACAGCATTGTTGTCTAGATATGAAGATTGTGGTATCAAGATATATACATAACTATGTGGATTCTTCGTGAGAATTGCTGGTCAGTGCCCTCTAAAGTAGATGGGTCATTGCGTTTTAAATTAATTAATCGCCCAGGCTATAGTTTCACGTATATACTTTCCATCAAAGATGAATTCGATATCCCCAAACAAATGCAAATGTATCGCAGCGATTATCTGCCATTGCAGTTTTTTGTCTTCACAACCAAATAGTATGTACATATGTATATGCATACAATTGTGAACTGAATCAAATGCCGTATGAGCACTTCCACCGTTACTTAGCTGCCATAACATCAATTTGAAACGCGTTGCCGAACTGGCAGTTAAGAGCTTCACGGCCAGTCGGCGCAGCCAGACTTGTGAATGGAATTAAGTCGATCGCATCGATCACTGTGCAGTTTGAAGAATGGAATTTCGCTGTTTACAAATACAAATACAAACACAAAGACTAAGGCATGCCGTGTTGCCTGAAAAGGAAAGTTTCCGTCCAGCAAGTGGGGACGCCGCAGCCAATGGCAGTAGTAAGTAACGACAAAGAAAGCAACGCTAGTTTAGTCGCCACTCAATGATTCCTGTATACACACCCGCAGGTGACCTGTCTGCCGTGAACAGTATAGGTCAACCAAAAATATACCACCTCAATGAAATACTTCATTGATTTTTGGAGGGAAAAGGTCCAGTTTAGTCCTTTGTTTTAACAGATTTTTTTGCTAACATATATTCTTAAGTAACTTTTTAAGAATTCTTTAAAATTTCAGTTTCATACTTGCCGTATTTCATTAAAGTATATTGCAGTCTCCTCAGTCATACCTAAGGCATGTACTTTTAATTTTCAGTAAATGGAAAATAATAAAAGAGTAAATTTTTTGTATAAATTTAAAGCGGCCGTGAAAGTTTTCAAAAGTCAAAAGTTTTAGAATAAAAACTTACGTTTTATGCGTTCCTTTGGAAGGAACCCAGCTTTATGCTTTTGATATGAATATCAAAACTTTGGACTAATTTAGGTATGTATAAGTATTATTTATTGATAAAAAAGCCAACTGTGGCTGACATTTTTCATTTATTTCCCCAAATGCGCTGATTTAATGGTATTTGTATTTTTTATACATCTCTGAGAGATTTAAATATGACGTATAGAACATCGATTTCTAAAGTCTGCTTCTCCTCTGCTTTTATTGATGGTTTATTCAGATTTCTTTATCTTTATAATTATTTCATTTATAATTTTTAATCGAAAAGTCAAAAATTTAAAAATGGGCTAAGTATTCTTCGCGAAAACCTATCGGCTACCTTCAACGTAACCAAGCAAATATTGAATCAAACCTGTTTTAAGAAAATAAAAAATTTAAAAACTAAGATTTTTTCCCAAAATGAGTATGGTATAACTATTCAAAGTATTTCCAAGTTAAATATTTTTTAAACAATTTTGTGTTTTGAGATCAACTCATAAAAACATTTATAAAACAATTTAAATGGGAGAAACGACTGCCGAAATCATTTATAAGTACTTTTCCGTATTTAAAAATTTTAAGCAGATTTTGTGTGTCTTGCGCAAAATGCAACTCAGTTAACACATTGCACAATTTAAAGGCAGACCGGGGGTCCAAAGTCATAAAAACTTGAACGTATCAAATATTTTATCCTGGGCATTATCCAGACATAATATTTCCAACATGCAACGATAAATTTTAGGCCGTATGTCACATGACAGATTAAAAGTTTGAACTTCTAGTGGTTTTCAGACATCAACATTCTTAGATGAAACATGTCTTTGCATTGTACAGGACTAAAAGTTTTATTTATTGTAATTAGTATTGTAATATTATATGTTCATATTCATCGCTATCGAAACACTGTACATCGGGAGCAACGACTGCGCTAAACACTAAACTAATTCAAACAAAGATCAGCTTGAATTTCAGCTGGATATGCTTTATGTGGGAACGTGAATTCGCCACCAACGCCATTGACACCGCACCAGGCAAACATTCCAATTGCGATCCGAAATGGGCCATAGACTTCGAGATTCCGAAATCTGATTACAAAAATTAAGCGCAATAAGTAACATTAGGTGCGCCTTACTCGCAACATACATATATACATATGCATATCTAATTATATATACTATATACATATATATGGAATATTGACATTAACATCTCTACTAGGCATTTAGCGGAAATTTCCCTTTATCTTCATTGGTAGTTATCAAAATCTTACGAATTTTTAAAGGAGCCTTTTTATTCCACTATGGCCTAGTAGTACTTATATATGGCAACTCACTCTTCCAATGCATTCAACGCAGTCAGTCTTTTAAACCACTTTAAGTAGAAGTTTGGAAGTTTGCACTAAACCGAAAAAACAAAAGGTTAAATTTTTATACAACTGGAAAAGTAGTTCGCTGCACTGAAACTCATCAATGGTCCAAATAAAACCAGTTTGCTATACAACATCAGCAAACAGAAGGGTAAAAATAAAAAATTAAAACCATACAAGAAGGGAAGGACTAAATTCATGTGTAACCGAACATTTTATACTCTTGCAACTTGTGAGGATTACAACCTTCAGTTGTTGGCAATAGAAGAAAAGGCATGAATAGATTACAATCAAAGTGAAAACTATACTAAATCATCTTTAATCGATTTTATCTAGTTTAGCCAATACCATATACTACCACATGCCACATACTAATTGAATGTTCTTACCAGCACATATGGAGTATAGCCGAATGTTCAAAATGTCTATTGTAAGGGCTAGGTCGAGTTTTCACCCGTTTTTATACATTTTAGGCACAAAAATATACTGTTATTAGTAAAACACGCTCTATAAATTTCATTAAGATAGCTTACATACTATATTGGCCCATATACGCGGTATAAAGTCATTCGGAAGTTTATTAGGTATATAGCCGATTGACCCGATTGAGCCAATTTTTGACACTCAGACATACTATTACCAAGAAAGAATTATTTCCAGATTTCAATTATATATCTCACACATTGACCAATATCTTCGGTAAAAAGTCAACTTTATATACTGGGGTATAGTTTAGATTTTGTTTGATTGTGGTAGAAGGTAAGGTAAGTGGTTGTAGTGCCATTCCCCCCATTTTTGCAATGTGACATAGGAATATCAAAAGAATGTCACGCACAACTTTGATTGATATTCACCTTTTCTGATGCATTTAATTACTGATTGTCATTATATGTGGAGTGCGCATGCTTATCGTCCGACTTCTCCTATTTTTACACCATCGTAAGGGAGCTTAAATCACTTTGTTTTATGTAAATTTGGGTGATATATAATTATATATAAACAAATTTTTACGGCGGGCAGGGCCACGCCCACTTTTTAACGAAGCCACAGGTTATTCTCCGCAAGGGGCTATACCATGCGACACTTTCAAAAACAATTTTTTTTTTTTGCTTTTTCGATAGTTTATATATTCAAAAATATCCTGTGAAATCGGCAAGGTCGTATTTTGAATGGCAGCGTTAGAAGCAGCGACCGCTCAGAAGTGCAAACATATATGTGACCTGGTCTACGAAAAGGGGGCTTAGGTGTGAAAAAATCATTTTTATTTTATTTTTTTTTTAATTTTTTTTTGACATCAAAGCTCCCTTTTCGTAGACCAGGTCATATATAATATAAGTGAAACATAAAACGCGTTTTTCTCGAAACGACAATTTTTAAAATTGCTGACATCATAACTCAACGAGAAATTGACCGATCGACTTCAAATTAAAACTGGGTATAGTTGAATACATTTACTATACAATGAACTGCGATCTTTTTGATTGGTCAAAAATTGTCAATTTAAAAAACGACTATTTTTTTGGTAAAAAAAAACGATTTTTTTTTTCAAAATTACGCCATTTTCTTAATTTTTGATATTTTTCAAAGATCGTAGTTCATTGTATAGAAAAAATATTTAAGTTTAATAAACATTTTGAATTTTTTTGTTTCAGCTACTCATTTGACCGGAATCATGCCAGCAGTTGAGGCACTTTTTTCCGGCACTTCCGCAGACAGCACATAACTCCGTTATTTTTCAACATTTTTGTAAAAAAAATTTATAATAATTAGCTAAAAATATACTTTTTTCCATAGAACGTCGAAACATTCAATCTAATACTTTCTTTTAAGAAAATTCACGAAAATCGCCTAATTTTTCATGCGTCACATTGGTATATCCCCTTATTATTATTCGTTGTGCCAAATTTGAGTTCTGTCTTGTGGGCGTGGCAGTGGTCCGGTTACGCTCATCTAAAATACCAAATTTCATCAAGATATTTTTATTTGTATTCAAGTTACAACTTGCAAGGGCGGACGGACAGTCAACCGGATTTCAACTTTTCTCGTCGTTCTCGATTAATTTTAAGTGATATTTACAAACGTTGTATGAATAAAACTATTATACTATGTAGCGGTATGTTGCAAGAGTGTAAAACCATAAAAACATAACAGCAAAATAATTAACCCAGTGCAAGTGAAATATGCTTCACCACTGCGAAGACCTGCAAAATGCGAGTATATGAACCTCCGTTTGAGTGGCGAGTCTGATTTCGTAGCGTCCGGTGCCGAGAGCTTGTTGATTCACGAATTCCGGGAGAATGTTAATATCGCCTTCGCTAAAGTACAAGCTTCCCAATCAATGCACTCGAAGCCAACCGACTGGATAAACTAGCAACCAGCAATGAGCTCGTGCTTCTGTGGTCAGTAATATGGAGAAAGTGAATTAGGGAGCGTCCTGTACACTCTATAGCCTTTGATGTTGTTTCAATTTCATTTGAATCTTAAATGCTTTCTTCTTGTAGATTTGAACGAATTGGATAACTGCAAAGCAGACAACACTAAACAAATCAATATTTCATTATGCCGGCACGACAACCGAAATGAACGGACTTGAATTGCACAACATAAAGCAGCAATGTCCTCTGTTCACTTAGCGGTTATGTATACATATGCATATATACATATGTATGTATACCAATAAATATAACTTTGTTTCTAGCTCGCTGAATGCTGAACACTTGTTGCAGCGGCATCGCCAACAAAGAAATACAGGCCATCTCG
The DNA here is from genome assembly GCA_027475135.1 of Bactrocera correcta. Lineage (NCBI taxonomy): Eukaryota > Metazoa > Arthropoda > Insecta > Diptera > Tephritidae > Bactrocera > Bactrocera correcta. The sequence continues at coordinate 150,554,077 of CM050325.1, read as the reverse complement.
CTTGGGAAATAAGGTGTTCCATCATTGCAGATACATCGATGCAACAGTTATTATAAATTTGTTCATATCAGAGCACAGCAAATGTCTATTGTCAGTGAAATGATTTTCAACAAAGGATTACATAAATTACTTGCATATATATATATATATGTATGTACTTAATTTCCTTTTCATAATTTAATCTAACTTGGAATTCTGGCTTGATAATCTCGTCTCGGAAAGTAAAAAATAGACGCAAATGCATGTTCCATGTAGGCCATATTACATATATTTTAGTGTCTTGAATTTAACGTTTGTGTGGCAATTTTTTTTCAATTAATTCATATTTCAATAAATGATTAATTCTGGAAAGCTAAAATGGCGTGTAAAAGTTCACCTTACCTTTTTCGCTCAGATCCATGAGAAACTTTCTCATGAACTGTAAGTTTTCATCTAAGACACGGAACGTGTCGAAACGTAAAATAATCGAATCCATATTTTAATGCTTGAATGAGAATTGGATTGTTCCACTGTTTAAACAAAAGTTATTTCCACTTGTATTCAACAAGTGTCTACACTCAATTTTAAATATATATTTAAAGTATTTAACACAAAAAACTGACACTAACACAAAAGGGACAAAACGCGACGATCACACGAACCGATCGGGAGCAACTGAGAAATCGTAAGTTAGTAATTCTAAACAGAATTTACATATTTCAAACTAGCGGAGTATAGTTGATTTACAGTTGTGCAACGAAACCGAAACGAAGTTCAGGACTGGAGATTGGAATCCTAGAATATAGTAGAGGAAATATATGTATACACATATGTATGTATATACTGGTATTTATATATATGAAGGTATCCCCTATACACACATATGTATGTATGTATATGTTTATACTTTAATCCCATCATTCTTTCCATTTTCAATGTCCTATATCACAGGGTTGCTTTGAGGCTGATATCGCTTGAAACACCAAATTTACTCTGGGAACAATTTTTATTAATGTTTATTTAATATTATTTTATGCAACTTTGTTATCGCCAGTTGTGGAGTTCGTTTAAGTGTTACATTGTTGTTAGATTAGGTTGTGTGGTATATATTCTCATATGTACTTATGTACATACAATATTAATACATATCTTAATTTTAATCCTTTTATTTTTTATTCGACCGTCTACTAACAGCCACATTTAGATGTATTATAAATGTTTTAACCTTCAAAATATAACATTTATAAATTTAAAATCTATCGGAAAATTCGGTGATGGAAATCATAAGATTGCTATAATGCATCGTTCCCGATCGTACAATACATAGGAAGTGAAGAGCAATTACTAAATATAAATAGGTTAAAATCGAAGAAATCTTCTTTTACTGCCTATATATTTCGATATGAAGAAAGATGTTGTGTTTGTGGTTCAATTTCGATTATCTTTGCATTCTATTTTGCTAATTTTAAACATATTATCCTTCTCGCTCGACAAGTCTGTCCTCGTGGCGGCTAAAATCCAATTAATCGAGACATATTCACGATATACATATGAATAGGCCATATTGATCACAGTAGGAAAAAGACGTTTCAGTTCATAAAAGACAATTCTTCTCCTTGTGCAGCTAATCTTATAAATATGTAGTATGTATTTCTCATGTAAGGGACTCTTTTTATTGGAGCTAGTAAGTAGACAAAATCCATTATTCTAAGAAGATCATATATCAGACTAGTTAATATACCAACGTTGAATTACTAATCTATAGACAAAGCTAATTAGAACTTAGATTACATACAATTATGGAGCTCGGGCAAATAGTTATGGTCAAAACTTTATTACTCAATTCTGTTCTAATGATTACATAATTTCTTATACTATAATAGAAAAAATATTGTTTTATTGACCGATTTTCCTCAAAATATTTAAAGTTTTGCTGGACACAACAATTCGCTATCAAAAAATTAGCGACATATTATTTAATTAAAAACGCTTAAGCTTCAGTTATTACTTACCCGCTTGTGTCCATTGTTCATAATCTGTCTGCCGGAATAATCCAACCCAATCGAACAGAAGTTCCTCGTAAGAAGCCATTTAAAACTTTCAACGTCCGAATACTTCTGCTGATATGCAACATACGAGTATAGCCTACATATGTATGTATGTACATACGTATTTATGTATATATGCACTGTTTTACATTTCCGCATTGAACACTATAACAATATATGGTAAAAGTCAAATTAAACTAGATTTTATTGCGTTACATATTTAAATCCATAATTCTTGGAATACTAATGTATGTACCTGTGGGTTCGCCGAATCTATTGCGTCTCTTTATTTAAGTTTTTAATCGACAGTATGAAATGTTCCCGGAGTAAATTTTGTTCGTAAATTTCAAATCTTTGGGGAATTCATTTCTAGCCACTTGGGGTTTTCACGGCTCCGAAATATTCAACCATACAATTTCTGAAATCTCTAAAAAAGTTCGGGACAGTTGCAGAATCTCTCTTCATTGAAAACATTAGTACATACAAGCTGTTCAATCCCTCTTCCAACCTCCATGTCAGGCATAAGCTGATCTTGGACGTCATATAGATAAAAAACGTTTTGTCAAATAATTATTTTATACTATCGAATGCGCCTGTTCGTTTCCTTCTCCAACTTTTCTAGTCTAGTTCAATTGAGTTTTTCCAATCTCGTAAATCCAATCAATGAAACTTATTTATACTGATTGCTACCTCATCATGCGCACTCTTTTCAAGCGTACGTCAACCGTTGAAGTACTGACTATTATGTGGTCTGTAGACAAAATTAATAATCAACTTATGTCAAAATCACCACCTCTACTCCACCAACGTGTAATCATTCCATTCCATACCGGGTTCACACTCTTACATGCGATTACGCATACGCTCTCAAACCATCCATGGACATGACGTCTATGTTATACCTGATCGAGCATACTAACGCATAATTGTGTATTCAAATCTATGTATGTATGTATGGAGGTACGGGATTTTGCTCACTCACTCTCCGAACACCTGCTTGCTCGGTGCGCCTACGTTCAACTAAGTATTTATCATCGGATTCATTGATTTAGTGATGGATAAACATATACATTCATACATACTACATACATGCTTATGTAATTTTAAATTATTCTGCACAGGGAGAAATAAATGAGTTTATTTTGTCGAAAAACTTCGCTCTTAGTGGGGTTAGGTTTAACGTGAATATATTGTTATATAAACTATATTTTATAAATGGATTCTCAAGAGCTGTGAGGTCTACATCTTGTCCTAGTTCCAACATATTAAATATAATGACTTCCTCCACTCCGTATCTTTATCAGTGTTCATGTATATTCATATTAGATTCTAAAAATAAAGCTAGAAGTTTTTGCTTAGCATAATATTATTTGTAACAATCAGCGCTAATAATACTTATATATTTCCATTGACAATTACAAATGGTAGATTTTAATACCACGGCTTCCACAGATGTTTGGAAGTAGATTTTTTAGAAAGCAAACGGTGTGTTTTCTATATACATATATATGTATATTATATTTAATTAATATATACTATATATAATAATTTAATAAAATCATTGTTTAGAAAGTTTATTGTTTTTGGAATAATGTTGAACTATACCGTTATATGAAATTTGGCCAGAATTACTAAGTCTATTATTACACGAAGCAACTTTTTTTGCGGCAACTCTTGGTTTATAGGCGAGGGGCGACGAGGAGAGGAGTATCATGCCGAGTTTCTAGTGTTCAGCAACTCGCTTTGTGTTCTTATTCGTAACAATTCGCTGCGACGTTTTTCGGCATTCGTGTTCCTTCTTTCGTAGTACATAGTTGTATTTGCGTATATTTTTTGGAAATTAATATTTTGAATATATTTAAAAAATTTAATTTCATCTTTTGGTAAGTAATTTGCAAATATGTATACAGATATTCATAATGTAATATAAATATTTTAGAAAATGTAGTATGACGAAAAAATCGAATTAATTAAAGATATTGTGAAATGTATGGAGAAAGCCATACAAATTGATTCAGACGATAGTGAAAAGGGTGATTTATGTGAAAGTCTGTCATATAGTCTTTGTTTTAATTTTGAATTATAAATTAAATGTATTTCTTAATTGACAGAACTGATTAATATATGTGATAGAGTGGCCCAAATACCTATAAGGAAAAAGAAATGACAATGGGTTAAAGTAAAGTGAAAGAGAATGAGAAAAAAAACTCGTACAGAGTTGCGCAACACAAGTTGCTCGTGTGAACTTAATGGGCGACAGCAAAAGAGAATCGCCCGAGAATTAGCAACAAAAGTTGCTTCGTGTAATAATAAACTAACCACTTTTTGACATATACACATGTACATACATATATTTACATATGTGCTGAAATCACACATGCTCCAAGTATTGTACTCCGTTTAAAATCTAGGTAATATTTGAAATTTGGAATACTTGAACCTATTTGAAAGTAGCCCTGAATGTTTTTATAAACGTATTGAACGGAATCCTATAATACTATTGAATTTTGGTTGGAACACTGCGAATAATGGTATTTATATTTTCAGTAATAATTCTCGGCTTCCAAACAAACTCATACCGAATTATAAAGATAAATATACATATACATATATGTATAGAGTAAATGCAAGTATACCTGACGCCTATTGTCTTAATCCCATACAACTTTATTCGCTTTGCTTGACAATTCATACTTCAACAACAAAGCGAAAAATATACCAACGTATGGTTTTTGTGCCACTCGTCAATAAAAATTGCGATTGTTGCTTGAGAAAGCGGAAATACAAATATATACATATATATACATATATATCGTCACCTGAAATGCAAAATAATGTAACAACATTTTCGGAAATTTACAGTGCCATGAATGAAACACGAAGTAAAATGGAACATGAGTGAAACAAAATCTTAATATTGGTTAAAACTGGTTTATATTTGAGTGCAGAACCTGAAAATGTTGAATATATTTAATATTATGTATTTAATTTGAAGTAGTGAAGCGTAATCAATAAGACACTCAATTTCGAATTTTGATATTTTGATTTACGTTATTTTGCATTTCAGGTGACGATATATATATTTAAAGTTTTCTTTGTTTGGATATATTAAGCAAAGCGAAGCAAATGTTCTATATGAATCAGCCCTAACATTTTGTTCACCCAACTCAAAATAACTTCAAACTTATTTATTTTCATACAGCATATAATTATAATTTATTGTTAAAACTTGGTAGCTCTGGATATAATTGTGTTGCGTCATCTAGCGGTATTAATGTGAAGTTCACTTATTGGCCGTCGTAAGTTCTAAACGTCAACATAAATTTTTCAGCAGTGCGCATTATTTTTATTTTTGGGAGAGTGCATTGAAATTCCTATCATTTCCGTTGAACAAATTTTTCACACGACTTTACGATTTACTACGAAATCCACCGAAAGTGAAACAGCAAAAAGTATTTTTCAAACAGTTAAAAAGGTGCATCTAACTATTGGTTCAGCGGTGCAAGGGCTCAAGATCAAAGTTCGAATTAGGCGTAGTGAGAAGTAAAAACTCGCATATAAATTTTTACAATATGACAGTATCCGCTGGGGTAGCTGACTCGAACAGCAATGTAGCCGGCAACGAATCCTCATCCATTTTGTTGGGCATCGTAGAAGAAATTATCTATAGCCCCTTAAATTTAGCACTTGTAGGAGTCATAGTATTTCTTTTTTACAAAATTGTAAAGGATCGCTATGAAGTACCCAGGGACAGATCCGGTGAAGGTGCTTCGCAAATACCTGAGCTTCCTAAATTGCGACGAGATTTTACTATACAAGAGTTGCGTGCATATGATGGAAATGGACCGGATGGTAGAATACTTATAGCAGTAAATGGAACTGTATATGACGCCACAAAAGCAAAACGTTTTTACGGTCCAGGTAAATAAGATATTACATATGTATATAGTTTTTTTTTATTTATTTATTAATATAAATACTCATATGGCAGTAATTTTAATATGGCATACACATTCAGTATACATTTATATGAATGGGTAGAACAACTTTAAGTACTTTTTATATAATTGTAATAATACGTATATAAAAAAACTGGCGACTGGCCGGTAGCGTAAATGTTATCAGGTGATATACGTACGTATTTATATTAAAATATATATGTATGGATATACCATGATGAATATTTAACTGGCACTAAGTGTAAATAGTTGAAAGATTTTATAATTTTTAAATAAAACTATGTTCCATTACAAATAGGATTTTATAATGCGCATATATTTGCATTTTAACTTCCAAGTAAAAAAAAAAAGTGTATTCCTGCAAGTGTAAATAGCCGAGAATTATCTTATCTTAAAATCTGCCAATCACTCCTAAAATAACAACTCATCGTGAGTACATATGAACATGACATTTATTTTTTTCAAGGTATCAGACTTCTTAAATATCAAGAAATTAGCATCGATTTGCATAGATTCTCAGAAAGCAAATTATGCAGGTTATATTTGCAATTAATTTAAATAATATTATTTTTATCATAATCTATAGGCGGGCCATATGCGTCATTTGCTGGCAGGGACGCATCACGCAATTTGGCAACCTTTAACGTCGAACCAAATAATAAAGAAGAATATGATGATCTAAGCGACTTAAATGCTATGGAAATGGATTCTGTGCGTGAATGGGAGATGCAATTCAAAGGTATCAATTTGACTTGTAAATCAAATGAGTTCGCATTTAAAATATATTTTTTTAGAAAAATACGATCTGGTGGGCAAATTACTACGTAAAGGTGAGCAACCTACTAATTATGACGACGAGGAAGAAGACTCCAATGAAGTTGTCACAGAAGTCAACGCGACTTCCTCTGTACCCACCACAAATGCAAGCAACAATGATGACGGTGTTCGGAAGCGTGTCGCTAATTCAACCGATGAGGAAGTTAAATAAATAGTAGTTATCTTTCAAATATTTGTTTCGGGATCACAATTGATAGATTTACAAAAATTTTAGTTTGCTAAAAAATATTTAATTAATACTTTGAAAACCCTCTGCTGAACATTTTTACGATGCTTATCAGTAGATAAATGAAAGATAAAAAAAATCGCAAATATTTAAGCAATTGCAATTCTCATTTGATTTTATGCACAACCTAGATGAAATTACGCAAATTGTGTCTTATTTGTTCTATCAATGTTCATATACATACATATACACAAAGCATATGCGGGATTGTGGTTGATATAGTCTTTAGCTCAGATTTCAGGAAAATTACTCGGCTAAATTAACTATCTTTAAAATAAAAAAATCTAAAAATTAAGATGTTTAGGGAAGGTATTGGCAAAAATGAAGAAATGCAACCCGAAATATGTCATTTACTTAATTTTACATATAACACAATATATGCGTCTTTAGATGTAAACTTTTATTCCGACGAACTATATACATATATGTTATGTGTATTGTTCAAGTAAATACATATATTTATTAAAAAAATTAATAAAATTCTTATTTTCTGTCATGTTTTTGACATGATTTTTACTCATTATTTTATTTGCTTCTAGATTATTATCCGTTTTCAAGGCAGTCAGGTCTACATCCGTCACTACAAGATTGTTCTTGTTAAGGGGACGGACAAATGACCTTTCCTATCATCTGAATCGAAAAGTTTATATAATTCGGGTATGAGAAATCTTACACAGGGACGATATCGTTAAAACAACTAGTCGTAGTTACATAGAGAACGTAAATTTTTGATTTAGAGAAAAACAAAGTTTTAATCTTTATTTTAGACATTAAAGCAATTTCCGTTCCCTGATAAGACCCCAACAAGTAAACCATGGGTTAAATCATACTTTGATTACCATAATATAGAAATCTGTCAGATTTACGGTTTACATCTCTACTCGGTTGAATTGGAGTTGAATCAATTGGCGTTGCCAACCTAAAAAATTAATATGTGGCAGGTAAATAAACAGCTTAAAGCTTTACACGAAAAATCACAACAAATTAATTGTTTTAAAAGTCATTACTCACAAGAAGCTGAATATGTAATTATTAAAATAAAAATTTGTATTTATATTACAAGTAAAAATGTTGGAACCAAAATTGATGTGTTGTGTATACGAATAAGCCTCATGATCACTCAAATCCACTCGAACTTCCTAACACCAAGAAAACCAAAACTGATTTTAAATCTTATGGACACCATAAAAACACCACTGCCTTAAGAGGAGCAAAACATTTCAAGAATTTAATTTTATGTTCAAAACACTTCCCACGCTCCCTCAATATCAATAAAATAGCTCTTTTTATTAATATTTTTTCTAAGTAAATTTATTAATGTTTGTGTACAACGAATCGTTAGCAGTTTCTCAAACGCGGTTACGGTTACTCTGTGATTTAAAATTGAAACAAAACTGAGCCTCTTACGACAAACCAAAAGACCTTGGTTTTTACTTTTCGGTTTTTATTATTCTTAATAAATGAGGCTTTTGTATATATCGTTGGGGAGCAGCAATATACCATACACTAAAATATGTAATTATTTTGGTTGTCAGTGAATTATAAATTTACTCGCGATACAATTTACAAATTTAATGTGAAAAATAGTGTTTAATCTAAAGTTTCCATTCCAATGCAAACTTGATGTTTTGATATTTATACATACATACATACCAAATGTCATTGATCAATTGACAACTGTCATATTGGATACTCTCTGAACATAAAAAAAATACATTTGCAGTGCACGATATTTTGCTGTCGCTGAAAACATTTTAATATTTTAAAGTAAGTATTTATCAAATATATTTTCGTTAACATTACATTAATACCTTAATAATAAGCCAATTTTAATAGTATTTGAAATTATTATTATGTCTTTTCCAATTAGTTCTTTATACAGGCATTGACTTATGTAATTAGGAGATACTATACGTTTTGAGCTTAATTTTCTCATAAAATATTTCTAAAACTTGATTGTATTGATTTTTAGAAAGAAAATGTTTCGTGCACCGCTTACAAAGGTTATACAAGGAAGATTCGGTTCACCAACACATGGGATTACCAGCAAAGCCATTCGTTCTAGCGCTGCGTTATCACAGACACCAGCTAAGGCACCAGAAAAAATAGAGGTTTTTGTTGACGATGTCTCCGTTAAAGTTTTGCCTGGAACTACTGTTTTACAGGTAATATAATAAAATGGAAATTTTTGAAAATATTACTATACATATAATAAGTATTACTATATAATATAATAATATTTTGGTTTTGACAGGCATGCGCTGTGGCTGGGGTAGAAATACCCCGATTTTGTTATCATGAACGTTTGTCAGTTGCAGGCAATTGTCGTATGTGCCTTGTAGAAGTAGAAAAAAGTCCAAAACCGGTAGCAGCATGTGCAATGCCTGTAATGAAAGGGTGGCGTATAAAGACTAACTCCGAAATGACCAGAAAAGCACGTGAAGGCGTAATGGAATTCTTGTTGATGAATCATCCATTGGATTGTCCTATTTGTGATCAGGGCGGTGAATGTGATCTTCAAGATCAAGCTATGGCGTTTGGTTCAGATCGATCCAGATTTACTGATATAAATCATACTGGAAAGAGGTACGTTTTATTTTTTATGTTTTTAGTTACAAATTAATTCAATTGTAATATTTTTAGAGCCGTTGAGGACAAAAATTTTGGACCATTAGTCAAAGGAATAATGACTCGTTGCATTCACTGTACTCGTTGTGTTCGATTTGCCTGTGAAGTTGCCGGTGTGGAAGATCTTGGCACCACGGGCCGTGGTAACGACATGCAAATCGGTACTTACGTTGAAAAACTGTTCCTGTCTGAACTTTCCGGAAATGTTATAGATTTGTGTCCCGTTGGTGCATTGACTAGCAAACCTTACAGGTAAATTTTATAGTTTTCAATTTTTCATATTGTTCAAATAAATAGAACAAAATGATCTAATAGTTTCGTGGCACGACCATGGGAAATTCGGAAAGTTAGTAGCATTGATGTTTTGGACGCCGTTGGTAGCAATATTGTCGTAAGCACTCGAACTAACGAAGTTCTACGTATTGTACCCCGAGAAAATGAGGATATTAATGAAGAATGGCTTGCTGACAAATCCCGTTTTGCATGCGATGGTTTAAAACGTCAACGTTTGGTTGCACCCATGGTTCGCATGCCGAATGGTGAATTACATGCAGTAGAATGGGAAGGGGCATTAATATCAGTTGCTAAAGCTATAAAAGACGCAAAAGGTGCCGTTGCTGCTATAGCTGGCCAGCTGGTAGATGTAGAATCACTTGTGGCTCTAAAAGATTTACTAAATCGTAATGGGGCAGAAACTCTTTGTACCGAGCAAAACTTTAATGTTAAGGGTTCTGGGTCTGATTTGCGATCTAACTATGTTTGCAATACCACCATAGCAGGTAAGTTTTTTTTTATTTCTATAAATATAATTAATTCAAAAATCGATTGATATTCCTTATAGATCTAGAGCAAGCAGATGCTGTTTTACTTATCGGTACCAATCCACGCTATGAAGCACCATTAATCAACACTCGTTTACGTAAATCATATATCAATAATGAAATGGATATTGCTTCCATTGGACCCAAAATAGATCTCTCATACGATCATCAAAATTTGGGAGAAGATGCTGGTTTAATTAGTCAAGTTTGTAATGGTGGACATCCATTTTCAAAAGTACTTGAAAATGCTAAGAAACCCGCAATTGTGTTGGGAGCAGATGTATTGGAAAGACCTGACGCAGCTGGAATTCATACAACAGTAGCTTCGTATTGTAAGAAACTTAACAAACAGGTGATTACATTGAATAACATTAGCAATCAATGGTCGTTTTGTTAAGCTTACGGCATTATAAATCGCAACAAAATGTCAAGTCACTGGCGAACAGGACCTGGAATTAGGTGTATCGAATAGGTGTCAGAAATTATTGCTTTTCCATTGTGTAAACGACCTTAAAGTTATGCAGCGAAGAAAATGAAGTAATATCTTCTTCTTTACTGGTGTAGACACCGCTTACGCGATTGAAGCCAGGTTAACAACAGCCCGCCAGTCGTTTCTTCTTTTCACTATTTGTGCAGCCAAGTCCTTCTCCACCCAATCTCTCTAACGAAGTGGAGGTCTTCCTCTGCTTTCACCGGCGGGTACTAAATCCAGTATCCAAAAAGTTGGAGTGTTCTCTTCCATTGGGATAACATGACCTGGGCAGCGCATCCGCTGTCTCTTGTCGCCGCATATCTCGTACAGCTCTTCGTTCCATCTACTGCGGTATTCGCCGTTGCCATTGCGCATAAATCTTCCGCAAAACCTTTTCCTCGAACACTCCTAAGGCCGACTCATCAGATGGTGTCCATACCTCCGCACGATATTCGACATATCTTACTTTAAGCAAAATTCAAATTATTAGGAAATATTGTTTACGTACTTTTGTGTGTTTGTTGCTTTTTATTCCAGGGCTGGAATGCTTTTAATGTACTGCAAAATAATGCAGGGCAAACCGGAGCTCTGGATGTTGGATATCAGCCGGGAATACAGGCTGCACTTAAAGCTCAGCCAAAAGTACTAATACTTCTTGGAGCTGATGGTGGAAAAGTTGACCGTGAAAAGTTGCCGAAAGATTGCTATGTTATTTATATAGGGCACCATGGTGATAATGGTGCTTCGATTGCAGATGCAGTTCTTCCTGGAGCTGCGTATACAGAAAAGCAGGCAATATATGTAAATACAGAAGGTCGTGCTCAACAAACATTAGCCGCTGTATCACCCCCAGGAATGGCTCGTGAGGACTGGAAGATATTACGTGCTCTGTCAGAAATTTTAGGTGAACTTAATGTTTATTATGCATTAAAAATGTGAAATTATTTGATTTTGAATGTTCCAGGCACACCTTTGCCATATGATAATTTGGATGATTTGAGAAATCGCATAGAAGATATAGCTCCGCACTTGGTACGTTTTGGAAAGTTGGAGTCTTCTACATTCGGCAGTTTAACTGAGCAATTGGCCGCAGTAAGTTTTTATTACAGCCTTTTGATTTTCTGAAGATAATAACTTTCTTTTCTAGTCCAAATCAATTGAAAATACAAAAATAGATGTGAAACAAAAGAAATTGCGCGAATACTTTATGACGGACCCGATTTCCCGAGCGTCTCCAACAATGGCTAGATGCGTTCGAGAAGTATCTGGAGAAGAAGCGAAGGAAGAGTCTCAAAGACAAGCCGCTTGTTAAATATATACGAAAATATGCAACTTTCTAATCGATACAACTTAGACCAAAAACTAATATGTTTTGTTGAATATCTTCAAGCTGTATTATTTAGTAAGACGCATATAAACTAAAAAACTAAATACCAACAAAGTGAGACAAACATTATAAGGTTGTTAACGTTTAATTAAAATTATAACTAGGTGAAGAACTGAGAAGATATAAATTATTGAATTGACAAGTTTTGATAGTACACCTGATAATCCTGATCATTAATGACGTTCATAAAGTAAATTTAGAGATGCACGGTACTGACTAAAAAAATTTCGAAAATTTGCTTCATTTTCAGAATCAGATTCGTCTGTAATTTCCATTTTTATAGCTGTAGGCATTTGTGGGAAGTCCTTTAGGGTTTCCCCATAACTAACTTTCATATCTTCTTTGATATTCTCCTTGAATTTAATAAACTCATCCATGGAAATTTCTGCTTCGGAATCTCCTATAGCACAAACATTCAAATTATCTTCTGATTTAGATAAACTATGATTTACATCGTCATCTTCGTCGTTCTTAAAAATTGGTTCTAAAGTTGAAGATAAATTTAACGTGGGTAAAATTTGATGCCCAATACATGAGGACGTTGTAGACGACGTTAAAGTACCATCTTGCTCACCAACATGGATCTGATCGCCAAATGGTTCTTCAGTGGATAAAATAGCTTGTTGATTAGCGGTGCTGAAATATACATATATATTCATTAAATGAACAAGGATTATATTTAAATAACCATACCATATTTCAGCTACAATTTTTTTAATTTCCATTGAACCATCTTCATACATTGGCAAATAATCTCCAAAAAAATGAAGGACTTGTTCTTTACTGCAATTGCCGTAGTAGCCTGCGTATTCTGGGCGAAAGTCTTCTCCTAAATGTAACACCGAATCATGCGGATTCTCAAATAAATCAACGGGGAGCTCTATAACTTGTTCTTCCTCTACAAGCCCGTTACCCGAACGACTAGTAACATCAGATTTTATGCGTCTTTGTTGAGCTTGAATAGCTGCACATTCATCAGACGCGTGCAATTTGTCTTCCAAAATACGTGTTTCATTTTGGAAACTCAAAACTGTTTGAAAGCGTAATCTGCTCTTTTGAATATTTGATAAACCTCCATGTGACATAAAACACAAGTCGCCCAACATACGATCGGCAACCTGGCGGTATTTATTTTCTTCAGCTATATGCTGCAATTGGTTAGTGGTCTCCACATCGATTTTATTCTTTTCATCCATTTCTCCCAATAATTGATAAGTATGTCGTCGTATTTTCGCTAGAAGGTCTAGGCGATGACGTTGGAAGTTTTCGTTCCTATACTGAAGGAGTAAATCTTCATCCGCTTCCGGCATGGCATTAAGTCTATCGAATTTAAACTGCTCGAGGTGTTCCAAAAAGACAGAACGATTCTTAATTTTAAAAATAGACTGAGTAGAATTTAAATAATCTTCTAGAGCTATTAAATCAAGCAGTATCACGGTTCCGTCTCGATTCCAACGTAAAAAGTCACAATAATCTAAATGAACAATTAACCACAATTTGTATGGAAAAGGAAAATTTAATATATCTTGTCTTGTGACGAAAGATGACAATTCCTGTGTACATTCCATGGCTGACGAAAGGAATTCAACGTTATTTTGCATTTTAGTCAAAAATAAGAAGCAAGCGAGGCAACTTTTTATTTTTCTTTATTTTTTTTTTTTTAAATAACCTAACCGTACTTTATTGAGACAAGCCAACGGAAGAGGATATATGATACATATTTGTACATTACAACAATTCGATAAAATATGTATCGTGTTTTAATACGCAGCATATCATTGGAAAGGGCAATCTAAAATTAAAAAAATCTAATAACAATGTAGTGATTACAAAATGAAATAGTGCATAGCTTTAACTATAACTTAATAAAATGTATTTATATTATGTTTAAAAATTAATCAATAAAAATAATAATAAAATTATTGATGATGATGGAATTTTATTACTATAAAATTTAATCGGTAAGTAATATATGTGCGTGAAAATGTATCCATAATTGGTTTGGTACAATGCACAATAGATGAAAATACACTAGCATATATTTAGAAATTTGCAAAAAATGGCAATTTTTAAAGTGAATTTGTGCAAAAATTTGTTAACCGATTTTTATAAAATATGTTTTAAAATAAAGTTCGATAATTTAAGCATACATGCGTGTTTAAAATTTTCAATTTGGTTCTCTCGTTTAGGTACGGTGAGCGAAAATTAACCGGCGCGATACTAAACCCAACCCTTTAATCGTTTTAATTACTAATTTCAAAAGTGCCTTTTTTGGTGTCAGAACAAGTTCCATTAATTATTAAACGTATCCCGCTCTGCAATTTCCTGTCGAAATAATCGACACAGAACACTTGTGAAAAAATCGATAAAATATTTATGTCACTTTTGACATTTGTCAACCGTATGTTCGCTGTCAACCTAAGGTGAAAGAATCGAGTTATATAAAAAAGGTTTTTGCAATTTTTATTTAATTAAGCAATTTTTATTAAACTTTTGACCTTTTTGGTTCTTTATATATTTTTACATAATTTATCGGGGAAATGGATTCAGTCACATTTTTCATATATCTTGCAGAACTCGTAGGAATTAAAAATGCTTCGCTCTGTTGCTGCGCTGGTAAACAAAACATCCAAAGTGCTGGTATGCAACTCTGGATACTCCAGTACTTTATTTGTTAATGGAGCTTTCGGACCCGCTATTAACACGTTTGCACTGCGGCAACAGCAAACAATGCCAGTGGTAGATTCAAACAATCCACTTCCGAAAAAAAGTGCGTCACCATTTGGTAGAAATCAGCCTAATATGGTGGAATGGTCGATTGCTCGTTTGGATGATCTTTTAAATTGGGGCCGCAAAGGTTCCATATGGCCACTGACATTCGGATTGGCTTGCTGTGCTGTGGAAATGATGCATATTGCAGCTCCTCGTTATGACATGGATCGGTATGGTGTTGTATTCCGTGCTTCTCCGCGCCAGGCAGACGTAATAATTGTTGCAGGGACCCTTACAAACAAAATGGCACCTGCTCTTCGTAAAGTTTATGATCAAATGCCTGAACCTCGTTGGGTTATTTCAATGGGTAGTTGCGCCAACGGTGGTGGATATTATCATTATTCGTATTCAGTTGTGCGAGGTTGCGACCGTATTATACCAGTAGATATTTATGTTCCGGGATGTCCACCTACTGCTGAGGCACTTATGTACGGCGTTCTTCAGTTACAGAAAAAAGTAAAACGAATGAAAACATTACAAATGTGGTACAGAAAGTAGGTCTCTGAAACATAAAATTCATTCTAGACCTTATTATTTAAGAAAAATCACAAGATGTATACAGTGGTATGAGTACAATTCTATGTAATATATACAATATTAATTAATCTTGTGTGTGATATCAAAAATAAAACCGAGTTTCAACTTATGAATATTTGCATTATTGGATTAACAAACCTGTCCCACTATATGTTATATTATATTTTTTGTTAAATTAACTAATGATATCCAATTATGCAAAATGAAAATTTATTCACTTTCATATTTAAAAGCTAAAAATTAGAATAGTTCACAAAGATTTAAACTTCAGATCTGCAACTAGAGCCACATGGTCGGAGGGGAAAACTACAGATGGTAGAGCTGTATGACATTTCAGTTCTTCTTCCGTCGGTAGCGGTACCACCTGTAACTCAAATTATATTTTTCATTTGGGAATTGTCAAAGGAAAACTATAATACCTGATGAATATCTAGGCAATCGCTTTGATAAAATATATAATCCAAGCAGGCAGCAAATGTATGCGTAAAGTTCGTGTAAGGAGGTGTACCACATGCAGATTTTATTGGAAAAGGTTGAGAAAGGGATACATTTTGTACTGCCTCTTCGGTATCTGAAATAAAACGGAATCAGACATTATTGTCAACATTTTTATGCTTATAAGTGAATATTCCTACTGCTTAACCAATCAAGGCATTCTTTCCCCACATTTCCTTCCACCATTAATTTATAAATACCACATTCCGGAATGCTGTTGAAATCACCGCAGAATATTAATGACAACTCTCGCCGATCAGACAAATTTAGTTTAGTTATAGTGTCTTTATATATGTGTTCGATGTACAACATTGCAAAACCCATTTGTAATAGTCTTATATGATCCGCATCGGGATGGAAATAGAGGTGTGTATTTGCAACTAACAAATAACGTCCGCTTTCCTTACACTTTAGCACCAATATCTATAAGCAAACATTATTAAAAAAAATATTCAATCAATTACAGATGTACATATATACCTGAAGTGTTGTAGATCTATCACAAATTCGCTCCACAAGCTTCTTGTTATTTTTTATTTGGTTCCATAATTCCGCAAACTGCGGCAAAGTGCGAATATTTTCCCCAATATTTAGTTCATATTTAAAAACTAAATTAAATCGAGATGTCATGTAAAATAAAGCTACACCCTCTCCACACGTGCCTTTCTGAGCGATAACACCATGGTAACCCAATTCTTCAGACTCAAAGATATTTTTCAGCTCTAAATCAAATATTTTTAAATCTACTTCTTGCAAACAAATGATATCAGCATTGTAACCAATTATTTCCTTCAAGTATAATTGCTTGCGATAGTCGATTTTTAACGCATATGGTGGGCAGTAAGGAAAAAGATGCGTTCGCGTATAATCACTGTCGGCATATAGATCAGCTAAAATATTATACGAAACCACTCGAATATAATCACCTCTCAATCTATTTTTGGTGCACAAGTGCCTTGTCTGAAATGGGCAAAATCCAGGACCTGCCTGTACTTCATTTTTAGTTATTTGCTCAACTTGTGGGCCATATTGACCTGCTTCATTGCTGGGTGTTAACTGGAACTTCAGAAAGTATCCTATATCCTGAATACTCGTATCATAGTGGAAACCATTACCGCACTCTACCCATTCAGCTCCACGAAGTAAATCACCGCTAGATGGCTATTTCAATTAAAAAATTAGTTCAATTAATTTGCTAAAATTTAGATATGCACATGTTTACAGATTTAAGACATACAAATTACCTTTTTTGCTTTATACCATTTTCCAATACTGTACTTACGATCCGCAAACTGTAATTCTACTTTGCTCGGGTATACTGTAAAGCCTGCTAGTATATTTGTCGGTAAAGTTAAATTTAAAACCCAAGGCAAGTTGTATACTATTTCATAACTTTTATCCATCACAAGTAATTTCAAGTCAGTACTTTTGGTTTCTAAAAGTTTCTCAAAAGTCATATTTTCAACCTTTTTACATGATTCAGAACGAACAATTTCTACAAGAACCTGATTGAAACTCATATTAAATTATATTAGTAACAATTATAATAATATACCTTATCGTAAGTGTTTGGTATTTGTTCTAGCGTTTGGGACAAGCTTTTCTTTTTGTCCTTTTTCGACTTTTTACTCAATTCCTTTTCTATATTATTCCGTATACGTACAAGAGCATCTTCAATATTTTCAGTCATTTTTCGACAAAAGTTAAAATCTCTATTCACACGTACGTCGTCATTGGTAAACCTAAAGTTGATATGAAGATCTTGATTGGACCCATCATGACGCAAATATACCTTATCCATTTCGTATTTAATTCGATGAGAATATGCAGTGCGGTAAGTTGAATACCAAATTAAATTCCAACTACGGTTTATGTTCAGATGTAATAAGCGGGTGACAATTTTTCTTAACCCAGTTATGGGATAAATCAAACCGATTCTCAAGTTGGAAATTGTTGACAGCATTGACCATTAACTCAATTTGGCACATATGAAAAATCAATGCTAATATGCACAATAATGTATGGAATAAACCAAAATATCTAACTAAATTATACAAAACGTGTGGTACATATACATATATGTACATATGTATATATAACAAGAAATGTGTCTAAAAGTTTAGTTATTTCAGGTCGACATAAAATAACAACAATAACCGATATACGAGTACAGCTTTAATGAGCAATCGATAATTATCGCATTATTACATTCGTACTACTTCAAATAAAGAAATTATGAAAATAAGTAATATTCGGGATCCCTACAAAAAGCTGTATATCGAAATTCTTTTCGTACAAAATTCTGTAAACTAACGTCGCGAAATTCTGTAGTGACAAAATTCTGCATTTACAAAATTAAGTATTTACAGAGTTCTGTAAATGCGAAATTCCGCACTGACAAAATTCTGTATTAAAAAAATTCTGTATTAAAAAAATTCTGTATTGACAAAATTCTGTAAAAAATAATCTTATAAAAAATGGTGTATTGACTAAAGTCTGTTTTTTATTTGATAATTTCATGTGCCAAGTGATATTTATACAAAGAAAGATAAATGAGAATTTTAAGTCCAAAATAACAATTCAACAAACAAAAGATATACAGGGGGAATGTTTCACCTTCCACTATGCCATGAATTGTAAAGAGCTGTCTCATTATTTTCGGGGCAACGTAAAATGCTCCGTCCACAATCCAGCAAGAACTCTGACTCAGAAACTTTAAACACGACTTCGTACCACAAATAATTACACATTCATTCCTCTCTGTGAACTTTTCCACCAATACAAATAATTCTCCTTCCAGAGTATATAAATTTAAAGGAATATCTATGTCCTCCAAAGTTTGTGGTTCTCGAAAACGAGGTGCTTCATGCCTTGATCTTCGAATTCTAGCTTTTTGGGCATTTCGGGATGCATTTGGGTCTTTCTTTCAAAATAATAAAAATAGCCGTTTAAGAACAATTTCTTTCCTCCTTTATTGGAAGTTATAATTTGTATTTGTGACATAACGAATAAATATTTTAATGAAAAAATATTGAGCAAAAACGACACGCTAGAAGTAAAAAGCAAAGCAGAGTTAATTAGAAATTCAAACAAAACCAGGTAGGTTATTCTGTATTTACGTAATTCTGTAAATAAATGATAAGAAATACAAAGAATTTTATAAAAAAGTGCGCAAATACAGAATTTTGTCAATACAGAATTTCGTCAGTACAGAATATTTTTTACAGAATTTTGAAATACATAATTTTAGATACAGAATTTTATAATACAGAATTTCGCATACAGGATTTTGTAAACAGAATTTTGTATAGTACAGCATTTCGTACCCAACCCGTAATATTCATTCTTTTCATTACGTTCTTTAAAATATAATGTTTATTTTATTAACCCAGTGAAGATACTGCCAAAAACCTGAGTGGTTAAAAATAAAATACTAAATAAAAAAAGAATCATCTGCAACGAAATGCTGTCGGAGCTATTGCTGGAGTTACAGTAGAAAGGCCTTTCAAACAAACAAACTTCAAAAATTTGTCAAATTATTGTCACACAAATCAAAATTCACAATTTTGAGCAAATATATTGAAGCAGCAGTCACTGTACAGAGATGTGAGTTTGTTCCGTTCCGTTCCCATAACAATTATGCACGTATCCGGAACAGTCTTGAATAAACATCCGGCAAAAACTGTCAACTCGCCAGCATTCCACAAAATTATTGACGGAATGCTGTATGCCGTTACAACTTGTGTATCTTATTTTTCCCACACAGTTCGGTTTATTATGATGTTATCTTTGTTAGAATACAAATATTCGATCAAACTCTGTTAACCCTCCTGCATCTATAGTCCCATTAACACTGGCCTACTACCTTTTGTGATTGTTGTGTATTTTCTCGACTATTTTCCATTAATACTCAGATGTAACGACGGCTTCCTAATTTTCACGCTATATACGATAAATTATCTCTTTTCACCCACATAAATTAACATTTAAGAGATGAAGCTCTAATGTGAATTTAGTATTGATATGAATGAAATTCCTACCTTTTTTGCTCACGAATAATTTATAATATAAACTAATATATTTTTTCATTCAAAACATATTACGACTTCCCAAAGTTGGACAACTGGCCCTGAACTCTCAAAATACTATGTAGACGACGGATCCATGTAATCGGCGTGGGCTTGTCTTATCTAAAACCATTTATTTTTTCAGCTGCTAAATAACAACAACCTATGTAGAAATTAACAAAGATGATATATTAAAATAAAACAAAAAGCAATAAAAGCATAAAATCACAAAATTTAAATATGAATATATTTAGGATATTCAGTCAGTTGGGATAAGTCTTCAAATGGTAAAGCAACTAAATAATCAGTTGTAATAATTAAATTTCATTATCTATCCCACATTACGCGCATGCACATTTATCATTGCATTGTCCGAGGACCATATCCCAAACACAACCACTTTTCATTTACACTAACTAAGCAAATGTATTTTTTATTTAAATTTCAGTTTATTTTAATTATAATTACAGATTTAAATATGAGTTGAGATGTTTTAAATTTTTATTTCATTTACGTTACATCCACCGTTCCCATTTTCTGATTTATACTATTAATTATATTTAGGTATTCAGCTGTTTTTACATTTAATTTTGGCTTCTAAACACAATTGCGTATTTTTAATCAGATGTAAAAATAAAATACATTACACATACACCTCTCCTGAATCCAGGATCCCCGTATTATAACTAAAATTGTATTTGAATTTTATTTTTACTTTCAGTGTTTGAAAATGTGAAAATATGATTTCAATGTGTTGTGATCAAAAAAATTTACACTGCGTTATTGAGGATATCAGAGAGTGATTATTATAATGCAAATGATAGTTAAAGCAAAATGAGATTATAGCAATAATGGAAGAACTAAGAAATGTACGTGTTATCTATTTTTATTTCTATCAATAACTTTATTAAATCGTTTCCAAGATTTTAAATAATATCGAAAATAATAAGAGGAGGAAAAGAATTACAAAATATATCCACGGCAGGTTTGCGGCATTACTTAGGTACATATGCTACACTGTAGAATCCAAAGGAAAATTAACAAATACAGCGTAAATTTTGTATGCGGTACTATCGAATATGGGTAAGTAAGCACCACACAATTCTCAATATTTAAAAACACACAAAAATACGTTTAAAAATGTTTAAAGCTCAATTTAATACAGTATAACTTTAAATAAAAAATAAAACAAAATAAAAAACAATTAACATATGTGTATGAAACAATAATTGAAAACATATGTATATTCCAATTATTTTATATAAATGACAAAATAGGATCACGTTAAACATAACTATATATTATATAAGTTTAGGAGTCACTGATGCTTCTAAATATATTTGTGGATTATTTCGTCGTCGTCAATAATTCTGTATGAGCTTCAAATAGGATACACTCAATATATAAGTATTCTTTGTTCATAAATGTACGTAATTCTATTATATGGATTAACAAATAAAGTAAATTTATTTTCATTTTATCATACAAAGAAATATATTCTACACAAGCTAGTGTTCGCAATAAAATGTAATTGCAAATTATAATCAGTTTCAACTCATAGGTATGTTTTTTTTTTTTTAAATAAATAACATTAGATAGAATAAAAATAAATGTGTGCGTTTTATTTGATAATTCTTTAAATATATTTTTTGCGATTGTTTTCAGTGTTATGTGTGCGTTTGTAAAAGTTGAGTAAGTATTAAATTTTTGGTAAAATCGGTTGAATAATTTATTAAATTTCTTAGCAATTATGCCACAGAGTTTGTACAATTTGTTATGTTATATCTTAAAATAGGTAATTTTTTGTGCTTAAAAGTCGTTTTGTAGCTCATACCAAAGTTTGTTTATGTATACATATATGAATGATTGTAAACGAGTGAAGTAACTGAATTGGGCAACGAAATACGTAAATAGAATAGATACATAACAAAATCTAAATCGTATGTACTACTACTGTACCCTTTTGCCTATATTTAAAGTTTTGAAGTAATAAAATGCAATACGGTACTTGCGCCAAGTGCAACTACTCTGTACGTACATATATGTATGTTATGTATTTTTGTATGTGGTTCAGTGTAGCAACGTTTTATGAACACATCAAAGTATGTCAGCACAAGTACGGGGACTAAAAATTTTGAAAAATTTTTAAAGACGCATTTCCATATGGTAGATATAAATATTTTTCATGTTAAGTGAAATCCTAACTTCTTATAAAGCTGAGATAACATTAAATTATTAACATGTGACCATGTTACTGTTTTGACAAAGGTTTCTCACATTTAATGTTTCATCTTCACTTTTAAATTTTATATTTGTCGTTTCTGCATCCCATACATTTACAAATCACAGCAAGCCTAAACAAAAAAATCATATTTTTAGATAATGCCTTCGTTTCATCTTTCTTTGCAATCATATTATAATAATAAAAGATGTTTGCTTTCTTCAAACGAGTACCCTTCTTATTTTATTAAATATCTCCTCGTACCGCGTTGAAATGGTAATGTAAGAGAGGTCATATACATATATGAATTCAGTACATGTGGGGTATGCACGTATATTAGACTGATTTGTATTATATCAATGCTTTTATGTTGCTAATTTGTTATTATTATTTTTTATTACCGATGCTAATAATGCTTTCTCTTTATCGGTTTATTATTTTCCATAATTTTTTATAATTTTTCTTCTAATACTTTAAATTAATTTTGTTCTCGCACAATTGTGTGATACACATATGTATATGTATGTTATTCTAGCGGTATGAACGGCGTAATATTTCTACGGCTGATACCGATACTGTTTATATTTTAATATACAAATTATTTTACGCTCTTTGATTTAAATTTAGTTTTCTCCTAACTTTCTCATTATTTTTACGTTTTGTGTATGTAAGTATGATTTTAGCTGCTGCTACATAGCTTATATGGCCATATATAAAATTTATTCGTTTACTTTTTTATTAATTTCTTGATCATTTGTAATTTTGAGTTGTATATAAATTAGGGCTTAAACTTAATAAGAAAAATTTTTATATCTTATTGGGTTTCATTCCAAGTATTATTTACTATACTTCTACAATTTTTTCCCCTTATAATATTTCGACTTAATTTTCTTGCTGTGGTTTTGTAAATGCGTTTTCAACAGATTTCGCTGTGATTTAACTCAGTTAAAGCCTTCGCTTTTATCAGGGCTTCTGTGCTTTGTTTCTCTGATATTCAGTTACATATATTCAGTATTCTTTTACTGTGACATCATAATCATATTTTTATTTTTTGTTTTTTTCTCTGCAAATTTTACTTAATGGCTTTGTTTCTGTTGCGTTTGGTTAATTTTTCTCATTATTTTATCGGTCTCGTTACTTTATATCAGTTTTACATTACTTTTAACTTATATGATTTTATGTATATAATTTATATAAATAATTTGTTTAATGTAAGCTTGTATATAAATCGTATGCGTGTGTCAGCATATGCTTCCGTCTTATGTCCAGTGTCCCCTGTCCCGTGTCCCTTTCCCGGGTTTTCGATAGTTCGAGTGTTATATATTTTTTTTTTGCGTGTATACTAGTGAATGTTTTGTGTATTGTATGTAAATTTTTAAATATACTGCCGAAAATGGAGGATAATGGGGAGTTACAGCGTGGGAAGTGGCCGTATTACGATGGTGCACGTTATTCGATCACTAGGTGAGTTGTGGAAAGCGAATGCAATTTTTAAGGTGTAAACTCACTATCGCTATATTTCTCTCTTCATATTTCTAATCCACTCCGTCCGCACTTGCATCCACATATCTTCCACTTATGGCGGGGTAACGTACAATCGCAAACGCTTTAATTCCACACACGCAAAAACGAATCCCATGATCCCGTTGCAACAGCCATGCCATTTTCGGTCACACCGAGACATGAGACACGATTATCATGACCTGCTAAAATTCCGGATCGCTCTGCTTTCATTGTATCCCATACGTTGCAATTGAAATCATCGTAACCCGCTAACAGCAAGCGACCGCTCTTCGAGAACGCCACTGATGTGATACCGCAGATAATGTTGTCGTGCGAATACATTGCCAACTCCTGGTCTGCGCGAATATCGAAAAGGCGGCACGTGGCATCATCAGAACCTGTTGCAAATGCTTGTCCATTAGGGAAAAATGTTACTGCGTTGATGTCAGATTCGTGTCCGGGAAATGTTTGTTTACATACACCTTCACGGATATCCCATAATTTTGCTGAAGCATCACAAGCACCAGACACAAAAGTTTTGCATCCTGGCGCCAGAGATAACGCCATTACATCGCCAGTATGTCCTAAGAATGAGGTTACTTGTTGGCCTGTCTCGATGTCCCAGAGGCCACAAGTCATATCGCCCGAGCTGGTAACAATCTGATTGTCATCCAGAAAACGACAGCATGACAAATATCCACCATGGCCAGGTAACTCACGAGAGACGCGCACATTTCCCTCACGCGTCTTCAAGTTGTAGATTGAACACATATTGTCAAGGCCTCCACAGGCGACATAACTTCCCGAAGGTGCATATGCGCACGTCATCACCCAAGAGGACCGCAAAGGTATAGCGTGCACCTTATTGGTGGTGTGTGAATCCCAGACGATTAATTTTCCATCCTGTGATGCCGAAACCAAATTGCGCGAATCACTACCCCAATGCATAGCGTAGATCTTTGCCAAATGACCTCGCAAAGTACGCCGAGTGCGCATCTGAATACGACCTATTGGTTCCAATGTGGCAGCGGCTTGCACTAAACTTGTGTCACATGCAGCCTTACGTGCATCTCGTATGGCATTTTTAAGAGATTCGGCTTCTTGTCTTAAGCTATCTAATTCATTCATTTCGGCGATGTTGCTATTGCAATTGATACAATAAAATTGTGTTACCTTTTAATATTTTGAAGCTCCTATATGTGTATGTATACGTATAGTAGAATTAAAATTTTATAAAGTTATGTTAATAATTAAATATATATGGATATATGTACAATAAAATTATTTTTTTTTTTTTGTTTAAATAACATTAATACTTTTTTTCATCTCTGCTTATAAGGCTTATAAGTCTGTGTCATAAAATGTACCTAAGTGATTTATCCACTGACGATACAAGAAGGATGAATTAAGGGTGCGGTTTTGTCTCCTCTTCTAATCGAGTGTAAATTAAAGCGATCCCAGTTTTCTTTGATGTAGTATAGTTATGGGTACAATATCATATGTTGATTTAAATGAAAATTTGTGCGTTCCAATACTTGTGCTTCAATCAAAGATTTCGTGTTGCGGTCTTTGGTTTTTTATGTCGCTCTTATCCAAATACTTTGCCTTCCCTACGCTCGATTATTTTTGCTGCTGTATGTATATATATATTTGAACCTTCTATAATTTTCATTCGGGTTATGGTATGGCGGTGAATAATTTTTTCACAAGTTAAACGGATTAATCAGAGCGCAGACCAATTTGTATGCCTTCAATTAAACGACTTTTACCAGAACGTGCCTCTGTTTTATTTACAGTTCACTTTTACAATTTTTAACCGAATTTTCTACTGACAAATTGGACAATTTTTATTATTCGCTTCGTTCTCTTCTGCTTAGCTCTACTTTTTTGGTACACCAAAATCGCTTTTAATTCGCACCACCAATAGAGGAGCTTTATGGAGAACGAAGGCAGCGACAGCAGCAGCGATACAAAGCAGCAATATACATATGTATTTAGCACAGAGAACGGACGACAGCACGACAATGCGAGCAGTTCAGCAGAGCACAATATAGTGCCGTCGCAGAAACACCAAATAAGTTGAACGAAAATTTAACGAATCCCAGTGTAAACGGTTGTCGCAGTCATACCAGTTATATTCAGAAGTCCGGATCAACGTACGAGATGTGTAAAAGAGAGGAAAATATTGAGAAAAGAAAATCAATTTTAGATATTTTCTCGAATCAGCACATTCATTGCGCTGCTCCTTTTAATGCGGAGCATTTACTCTACACTATGAGGTGCTTCTTCTTTCATTAACACTAGCCATTATTACTAATTTTTCACGGAAATTTTTTCCTTACATTTTCCCTTAGCTCTTCACTGCACTATAAACCATACGAATCGAAATTCACAGTATTTTAAATTTCTATTGACTTCAGATTTGTCTTTTTGCCATCTAGTATATAACACTATATTCAGTTTTCAAAAATTCCTACTACAATGAATTTTCACATTCAACTAACTCGGACCCAACTTCTACTACTGATTTAATTTTGCTACTTGCTGGAAGAGAGCGGCACTAATCAAAATCCTCTGCTTCTGCCTCTGCCTTTACCTCTGTCACCGCCGCTGCTACTTCAGCTGCAAGTATGACAATTCGGCCAACACCTATCACGAAGTAATCATCTAGTGTTGCCAGAAAATTTTTCCAGAAACCGACCACTATTGTATTCTAAAAAAAACAGCGCTCTCTTTAATCTGAGCTAACTTATTCAAATAATTAAAAGGAAGAAAAGGAGTAAGCAGCTGGGTATCCACTATTTTTCTTGTTTGTGACTTTTTAAAAACTT
Source organism: Bactrocera correcta (assembly GCA_027475135.1). NCBI lineage: Eukaryota > Metazoa > Arthropoda > Insecta > Diptera > Tephritidae > Bactrocera > Bactrocera correcta. The sequence goes on along the minus strand of CM050325.1, from coordinate 150,527,294 downwards.
AAACAGAAATAAAATATCCTAGAAAGAGAGACATGTACACATAGTATATTCAATTTCCTTTATTTATCAATGGAGTGTATAAATCACTTAAAAAACAACAGCTACTTTTTGTCCACTGGTTAAACCTCAGAGCTGGCAGCACTCTAAACGTCATAGAAAATTATGATAGAGAATGTTTATCATATTTTTCAGTCCCCTACCGCAAAACTCTGGTGAAGCACACTTAAAATTTGTCAGTGGTGAAACTCCCTCATCTCTGCCGAATACCCATTCGAAAAGTTACGATATTTGAAGCGTGAACCTTCTTTATGATAAACGTTCTCTGTACATTATATACGTTCTCTGACTATAATTTACGTACTCTGCCTACAGTTTGACAGATAATAAAAAAAACAAAATTTTTAAACCAAAAATCAAAACAATTCAGTTATTGCTCACGAAAAGGTGAATTATTGAATGGACATTACTCTTTATTTAAATTATGATGACAAAAATGTTGAGGCCAAAATTAACGTGCACATACGAAAAAGTCTTCCTGACCACTCATATCCATTCGAACTTTCTAACTTCCAGTAAATAAAAGTTATATTGACAATTGAATTACTTTTAAATAATGCTTGTTGCAGATTCATAAGTTGTTTTCGTATAAATAAGAAATCGGTTTGTTTATTACTAAATGAGAGGAAGGAACACTTCAATCCAAACTTTAACTTGATATCGATAGTAAAAGGGAACTGATAAAACCAAAATACTCATTGTTTAACTTATTTAAATGAATTATAAATTTATTTAAAACTTAAGAAAGAATTTTTACGGTCAAAAACATACTAGTGTAACTAATAAAATGCGAAACGTGGACAAAAAGTAAAATTGTATCTTATTTTTCTTTTCAAATGGGGTATTGTGTTTTATGGAGCTCATATTTAGTTGCGTTAGCTTAATTTTTTGATTTACAGCACTGCGTCGTGGTATTGAGTCTACAAGATTTGGCATCTTTCGGAAGAAATAGTATCCTATTCGCTCTCAGCCTCCTATAGTTGAATTATCGATGTCGGTTTACATACGGCAGCATGGTGTTCCGAATTATTTTGACATAGGGGTGACCAGTAATGTTTCCTTGCACCCATAAATGTGGCCCACACCTTGCTAAGAAAGGCACAACAAAACCATAATACTTACACTTCCGTGTTTTACCGTTTTTAGTATATACATACTTATTTCGGCTGGTATTCGGCATTGAGTGACATTTGGTATTTGTGCAATATACATATGTTTTAGGCAATAACGGCACTTTTTATGGTATGTGGGCCCCAACGCAAACGTTAAACAAAAGAAAAAATACTAAAATGTAACAATTTCATGTTTAGTCAACAGTCTGCAAAGTTTAACGGTATGATGTACATATGTATATGCTTTTCCTAAAATAATGTATTAGTTGCATATGTTATGGCCACCACAGATATATATATATATAAATAAATCCTAATCGGTCCAACACCGGAGTGTCCATAGCTCTTATGATTGCAAAAAGGAGTGCAATTCAAAAGAATTCTGGACACCCCGGTGTAGGATTGACTAAGGTTATTTTTTTTTAAGCGCGGCCGAAGGTCTCTCTATCAAAGAACTGTCCGACTGTCTGGACCGACCTTTATAATTTTTAATGACAAATCATATTCGCGTTAAAATAAGTCTATTACAAAAACAAAAATAATAATTTCCTCCTTCGTTGAGGGACCAAAACTATACATTTACAAAAAACATTTATGAATTCTCCACCTAAAAAGCAGCACACAACAATAAAATCATTATTTACATGGATTGTGTTTATTAAAATTTAACTTTGTACACGTACAAAATAATCAAGTTACGTGTAACATATTACAAACTTTTTTGTTAGCAAAATAAAATCGAGTCATCGCAAACAGTCAGCCATTTATCAGTGCCACTATTAAAGCCCTTTCATCAGTTACAATACATCTACTATACTGCACACGCGGTTGCAGCAAAATAATGTATTAATATTAATATATTCCTTATGATTTCTCCTTATTATATTCTATTTTAAATATGTATAAATAAGTTTTTATCCAATCGAAATTAACTCAAAAAATGCAGGACAATAAATGTGTCAACAAGATGTTTTTCTTCCAACAATTATTATACTGAAACTGAGTAATTGGTCTCAGAATATACTTGGTACGCATTATCTAAAAATAAATAAATGGAAACGAAATCAGTTAGTTTTTTTATACATTGTATATAGTAGTACGTATATAATATTTGCTCCTGGCAGAAATTCGGTATTAGTGTAAATATATGTTTACAGTGTTTTCGGATTCTTTCAATTGTAATCAAAACTAGTATAAGTCTTAACACTTATCTCAGATTTATGATCACCTAAGTTCATTAAAAAGGCTTAGCAATACTCTTTTATGTATTCTTTGTATGCTTTGATTTCCATTCGTGATTCCAAATAATTGACTTTTATTCCTAACCTAATTTATTTCTCATAACCTATCCTCTTTTCCTTTTTTATCTTTACTTTTATTTCTATTCATATCTATTTTATATCATATATTAATGCTGTATTACAATTCTCCACTTTGAATGTTTCCACATCCTACAGATTTATAAACAAAAATTCAAATATCGTTTTCGAAAAACTTTTTGTTTATTGATTTTTACTCGTAATATTTTGTTTTCATCCCATGTTTTGAAGATCTATTTGTTTCAATTCAATTGCCGTTATTTATTCTAATAAAAAGAACTTAACCAATTTGTAACTAAATTTTAACCTAACATGACATTACCGGTTGTTTTGTTTGCACAGAAATATTATTGGTAAAAATATATCATTTTCAAACAACAATAAGCCTTATTTTTTAATAATACTATGTGAAAAACATGAACTTAATAGTTATTGGACAATAAAAAGGCATTGTTAGTTCTTACAACCGTTAATAAGCATGTGATTTAAATTTACCCTCCCAAAGGTCCTGGAAAATTTTTAGTCATCATCTCTCATGTACTCTTTCTCGAGCTCGTTGAGCAAAAAATCATTGATATCGCTAACTGAACTGATAACATTAACTGAAATAAATAATAAATAAATATATACGTGAATTGTAGGACTGTGAATTGATGCGTTCTCGTATGTATGTATGTACATATATGTATATATATAAAGAATTTTTTAGAGTGAATACACGCTCCGTAACCCCCTCTTTTGAGGAAAGGCAAGTTAATTGACAAATGTCAATTATTGCTAATTAATATAAATAAAATTAAAATGCGAATGCCTTAAAATATATTTCTTTTTAAGACAGTTATGAAACAACAAACGACTTTCGAACTGCAGAAATGCAACTATTTCAATCATACCTGTTATATCAATCTAACATATGTATATGATTCTTACATAAGTATTTCAGCTATAAACAAAAGATCGCAAACATATATAATGCTTTCATTCAGTGTTATTAACTAAACAGGATTGATATAAAGTCTGCAAAGTATATGACGGCGGTTTGAAAATTTGTTGTGCCATTAAATTTTGTCCATCCTCAAAGTATGCAAAATTATTGCACTTTTTGTAATATTCATAAATGGTTAAACGTTGAAGAAACAATTTGCACGATCTACCACAAAGTTGACGTAACTTTGAAGATTTTTGAGATCATGAATAATCACAAAAGTCGTTTAGACTTGTACTATTATATATAGTATATTCGAGAAGATATTGCGAGAAGTTAGCGATTACAAGTTTGAACTAGTTTCTTTTCAAATTTAGGTTTAAACAAGGCACTGCCTACTTTTAGGTATCCTTATGATACAATTGCACCACAACCACTCTTCTCATACAAGTTCAAGTGAAAGCTTGCCACAATCAAATCTCTTAGTTTTTGAGATATCGCTCTCACATAGTGCACGTGTTTTTATCTCTAAGAACCTGTTCATTTATCGAACCTCCTGATATCGGATTATTTGGGGTACTCACAACGAGTCATAAAGCATCTTAAAATCATAAATTTTTATACTAGTTAAACAAAATTTGTTGTTGGATTGCATACTAAAATAAGTTTACGCAAATACAACTCTGAACGCTATGTTTTCGGATCGTTATAACTTATAACTTTATGAGACTATGGAAAATCCCTAATTATAAAATAAAACTAATTTCTTGTACGGAAAACTTGATCATTCGACATGATATCTTTGGTATAAATTATTGTCCAAGGCATTTTGGTATAGATTGCTCAAAATCCACCAATAATGCCTTGTTGGCTATTTTCCTTTTTACGTAACCCTAATTCAACTCAAAAGCTTATATCGACCCGTTGGCCGGGTATTTCTTTAGATGTACTATAAGTAAACGTATAACGATAGTATTGAAATACCGCTTTAGCCTCGAAAAATATTTTATAAACGATATAAATGTAACTACTTTCCATTTCCTTAAAATTGAAGCTATATTTGAGAAAATATTACTTTAATATTATTAAACTTAAGAATTTCAAAAAAAGGAAGACTACACTGCACGGATTAGGTTAGTTAAAAATTTTTAATACGAACCTGTATTATAACTTGATGATTTTGGTAAATTAACAACGTCACGACGGAAAGAAGAGAGATTTTGCGTAAATCTAAAATTCGAACAAATTAATATCAACGTATATTATAATTAATATACAAATCACACACTTCTCTTTATTTTTGCTAGAAACGTTGCGTTCTATCCCGACCATAAGATCATCAAACCACTGTGCCATTGTTTGTTGTTTATCCAATGGTTGCGAACGGATTATGTTATCTTTTAAGGATCTGTAATAAAATTTACATGGATTAAGCGATTAATATGCGTACCAGATGAATGCCACGTACCTAAAATAGTCTTCATATAGGAGTATGAGTACTAAAAGAGGGCGTGACATCGACCACTGATTCCTACAATCTTCTGCCATGACGTTATTCAACAATGTGGACATCATGTTTTGCAATAAATCTGAGTTCATCTCCACTACCTGAAGACAGTTTACATTTTATAAGAATCTAAAATAATTTGGTAACCGAGATTAGCAAGTACCTCAAGGAACTGTACATTTTCGGGAGTTATATTTCGTAACTTCTTGTTTGGGAATGTTGAAACTAAAAATATACGATACATATTTTTGGAAACAAATACATTTTAGAAATTCTTATTTGTAACCAAAACTCATACGTACCTTTTAATTGCAATTGTTTAAATATATATGATACGATACTGTCTAATATGGAACAACAGCTAATATAAATTGTTGAATCTGATTTGTACAAAATAATTATTACAAATAATCTTAAATAATTATGTTTATAGTTTTTCTTACCTAAAGCAGAAAGACCTTTTGAAAGGCTTTCTAATATATAAACAAATGCTCGCGGTTCCAAGCCTGCCAAAAAGGTTATATGGTCCTGTGACAAACAGTTAAGCAGACCATAATATGCCGAAGACAATTTTGGGTATTCCTAAATATAATTAATACCATGGAATAAAATGTATAATGTATAAATACTAATAATACCAACCAATAAATCATTTTGCTGTATAGACATAATAAGCTTCGCAGCAATATTCAGGACATTATCAAGGGTGTCATCACCGTATAGTTTAAATACGCCGAAATTTACATAATTACCACCTAAGGCATTTTTAAGAATTAAAAAACAAATTGAAATGCCTTTTAAACGCATCGGATACTGTTGATCTCGAGGGACATCTAGATGCAATATTCGATTGCCGTAAATGCAAATTAATTTTGACGCTTCTCGGAACAACAAAATTCCCATTGGACTGGATACATTGCCTTGCAGACGTTGAGTGCGGCAATGCACAAGCTCGGCGAACAACTTCAGTACTGGTGTTGTAACGGCTGGGTCATGGGCCCACAACTCTACCGCGCGTATTAAGATAGGCAAATAGTCCGCGTAATAACTTTAAAGAAAGGGAAACAGATATTATTAAGATTTTCTCTTTACAACTTGAATAGGGTGATACTGAAACACTTGAGTACTTTAAATAAGATACTTACAGCCATTCAAAAAGCATTGTGTACGGTATACGTGCATTTAAAGGTTGAGCCAGGCCGCGCAAATCTCGAGCCAAACCAATAATTGCCTTCTTAGCTTCCTCGTTGGGAAAACTATTAGAATCCATTAACACTGTGCCCAGGGACTCAAACTGATCTGTAAATTTTTTATAACGCAAATACACGGTAATTAGAATTTATTTAGGCGAAATATGTATTAAATGCGATAAAGTTTTGAAGTAGATTCACTTGCAATGATTCAGTTAATAAATATATTATTTTACAATTACTTGTTAGAGGCGTTAAAAAGTTGTAGAAACGTTCCTCGTCTTCTCCTAAGTCGAACATAAGCAAACGCCCAAGCGATGTGTAGAACATTGTGCGACAACGCATTTCCGATAAAGATGAATTGGTGCCCAAAAATGGAAAATGCTCACTCTAGCAAATGTTTAAATGATTGTTATAAGAAAATCTTGCATAATATAAATGACTCATCTACTGACCGTGTGGTGGGTTAACATGAATTGCACCTCCTCCAGTTTTGCTAGTTTTCTAACAGAGTTAAAATGCACTGACAGGTCCGAAAGCAACATTAGTGTCTTAGTTATGATTTGTTCAGAGTGGCCCCAGAACTTAAGATTAGTTATACTGCAATGCAAGTTGGAAATTTTAATTATAAATCGATAAATATTCATATTTCCCCCTTATTATATATCCTGAGAAGGACTGTTTAGAGCAAAGGTATAATCTCCGAAGAAGTTGTTCAAAGCAGATTACTATAGTATATAGCTGCCATACTAACTAATCGATAAAAATCTAGTTTTTCTATGAAATGAACTGTTTTTCTTATTTGTCAATAGTTTAAGGCCTGCGAATTTTAAAACGAAGGGTCAGGGAAATAATCTACAAATTCATTACATAAACAATTGGGATATTTTCTTAAAACGAGTTGTTAACCACACTAAACTGACTTAGTTTCTCTTTTTTTAAATATTTACTAGCGAATATATTAATGTATTAGTAACTTTTTGTTTCGAATAGATGGCTTAAATATATAACAGATAGATCTTTTTGAAATTTTAATCAAAGATCACTGCCCTTTACGACGTTTTATATTAAAGACCTAGATCAATTTAGTGATGTTGCCCCATCGAATTTAACAAATTTATACATGTTAGTATATTTTACCCACATTTTGCGATTAATAAAACTTAAGAGCATTTGTTCATCATTTAAACCAAAGACTTCACTCAGTCGTTTGTAAACATTTGCTTTTTGTGTTTGTTCAGTGATGTGCATTTTGCGTACTTGTTCCAAAAAACTTAAAACGGCCAGTTCGAGTTTCTCACAGCCCGCTTGTGGTAAACGCGCGTCCGTTAAACTCATTAATTGTAAAACCTGAAATTAGTTTCTCATAAAATCTTTCTGTATAAAATACAACGCGTACATACTCTTATCACTAATTCCGCATCCATTGTATCATGGTCATCATTAGAATTAACTGTGAGGCGACCAACAATTGCTGAACCAATTATATAAACTAGCCATGTCAGCTGCAGTTCATGAACTGTGATATCCATGGGATTGGCGTTCGGCGTCTGTAGCAAATTCTCATACTCTCTAGCCTTTTGGTCAAAATGCTGAACAAGTAGAGTGCAAGTTTTGTCATATTCACAACGTTCAATCACAGACAATTGCTCTAATTGTTGTTGAACCATACATAAATCATCCAAAGGATCCTCCATATTATCACGAACAATAACTGGAACAGCATCTAGACGTGACTCAATATAAGCCTTTGTCACCTCAGGAGTATATGTACCTAATAAATGTGGTTCAGGAGATTTAACGTACGGTACAGATGCCACCATTCTTTGCCACAACGTGAGCAGATAATGTACACTGTTGGGTGCAAACTGCCACATCTAAAAAAACAAACAGTAATTTTAGAGCTTCTAACAATAATCATAATAACAAATATTATTATAAAATTAAATATTACGAACCTGTAGCGATTGAACTGTAAATTTAGCAATCAACTGTATTGCTTCCGGATAACAGGGAACCGCTATAAGTTCACCTAATTGATAGTTTGACTTAAGTCGAGCTAATAGCCGACAAAACTCATGATAGTTATCGGGATCACTAAGCCCCTGTAATGTGTTTGATTCATTAAACAGTGCAAATCAATGCATACATTACATACAAAACTTACATGTAGATTCATAAGAATATTTTTTACTCCTTCTACTAAATGAGTAAGAAATTTTGTCCTTTCTGAATTATTAAAAAGGGAACGACGTACTGATGTCATCTATTCAAAGAAATAAGTTGAAGGAGAAATTAGCTATTTTAATTTTTTTAACATACTTGTACGAGGCAAGATAATGAATAGCTTGCTAAACCATTAGGAAGTATCTGATAAAGATCGAAAAACAACTTTAATGTATTAGAATCCAAAAATGCTGGTCGCCAGGATGTTGGTATTTGAACACTGTTCATATCATCCGATGATTCATCCGTTGAACTTCCAATAAAATCAAAGCTTAAGCAGTTTTTCGTTAATCGCAAAACATGTGATATTAGTCTGCAGATATAAGAAATATATTTATGAATTATTGTCATTGTTAAAATTGCAATATTACAAAATTCTATACGAACGCTTGTTGGGATTCATCCATAAAATTTAAATTTTTACTGTTGTCACGAGCAGTGACCAATAAAGAACAGGATAGTAAAAAAATGTCATAAAGTTGTTGATCGCGGAACGAAGTGGCGATTTTTCTATTTTTCGAAAAAGTCAAATTAACGTCAACCTCAATTATTGAATTCATTTCTAGAACAAGCTGCGATAAAATCTGAACGCCGATTGTGCAATGTTCTACAGAGCCCTAAAAATAGTATATTATTATTAGTAATATTTTAAGTTCATATTTTTTCATTTTTTACACCGACAAAAGTATTTACCTGTAAAAATTTCTTAACATCTTCGAAAAGATTTTGAAAAATCAATTCGCTTTTATACATGTCGAACCAACCATATTTAGTAATTTTTGCAAGAAGTGTAACAAGTGCTTGTACCACAAAATGTTGTAAATTGGGACGATTAGCCAAATAATTCAATACATAGCTTCTGCAGAGAAAAATACATTATTCATTAATATGATCTTTTAAGGACATTAAAATTGTTTTAACCTTATATCAATGCGTTGTTCCAAATTCAGTCCTTGTATTAATTTTGTTAGTGTCGTAGCAGCTAATAACTGTGCATAGCTAGAATCGGCGCGCTCTAATAACATTTGACATTTGGGAAGAGCATCTTGACTACTCACGAAAGCTACTAAAGCCTTTTCAGCATCTGATCGTATCACTGAATCGGTGGCCTCATAGAGCTGCTTACAAAGTATTTCTAATTGTTGTATTTCCTGTTGAAAAAAGTTTTGGGCAATTAACATAACCTTTAGCTTAAAACATTTTAGCTGGTGCTTGATATGTTTTTATGAATTAACAAGTTTTTTAACGTACCATTATTCCTCAATCAAAATAGTAGACAATTAACACCACTGTTAAAAGGTGGTATATTCTTCCTTGGGTTTAGTTTGATTTGACCGTATAAAACTGTCCAAATTCTTGGATCTTTGTACCACAAATGAACGCCACTAATCTCTTCACTATTAAAATTTTCTAAATCACCGTTTTTATAAGCGAGGAGTAGCATCAATTCAATGATCGCTTGTTTATCACCAAACTCCTGCAAATGTAGTAAAAAAGTAAATTGTGTTCATAAAATTACAATTTTATGTTTCTCTGTATTTTTCTTGTATTTCAACAGCGGCCATTGACAGTTGGAAAGAGATGCCACGTAAAATATTCATGATGTTGTATTGTACTAAAAATATGCAAACCAGTCTTCTTTGTGCTAAATAACATATAAAACGATCATTTTCACCGTTCCTACTAGAATAAGTATATTTTTTTTTATCAAAATTTCTGTTTAAATTTTTAAATCAAAAGGAGGTAAGGTTTAAATGATTGATATAACAGAATTTTAGGTAATATTATAGCTAAGTAATAATAATAGTAAATAAAAATGTATGTTCAAATATTCGCTTTTATGAGTATGATTACATAACAAACACAAAATAAAATATTAAATAACAAAGGAAAGTACAGAAGCTGAAAGAGTTAATTTTGACTTTCTTTATGCTGGGCTCGCTTTGATAGCAAAGTTTTATCTGTCCAGCATAACGAGAAAAGTCTTATGTATTTCAGCTATTACGATTTCATTATTTTTTCATTAAAATGCAACCATGAGAGATGCGTAAATGGAGACCGGCATTGGGATATGTATGTATTTAAGTATAACAATACATGTAGTAAATATTCAATATATTTATAGGAGGTAAAAGTGCGTAAAGGATCAAACCATTGAAAGGTAAATAGTAATAGCTATTTAGATGTAGAAATGTAATATAATGCATATGTATATACATAAATTAAAATTCAATTTTCACAGATTTAAAGACAGACGAAGTAATTTCCGTTAAAGCTCGTAAAAATAAATCTGAATATACATATGTACCTGTCATATTACAACTATGATGAGCCACTTGATTATGCCGAAGAGGAGTATGATACCATATTGGAGGAAAATCAGTCAATTAATTCGTGGGCAAACATTTGTGAAAGCTGCATTATACCGTCCACTACGCAAATTATATGGTACATGGCAGTTTTACTTGGTTTTAGTCTCTTATGCCGCATAGCATTTGTATTTTGCTATTACCTTCCAAACAAAAAGGAGTGGCTTTTACATCTAATTTCTATATCAGCGGGATGCGGTACGTTAATTGTAGCTGTGGGCACTAATTCGTTTTTTATTATCTTTTTTGCGATTATTTCCTATTCGATTTTTCATTTAGTAAAATTGTTTTCACCTTTTAGAAAAAATATTGGTGTCATTATGGTAATATGTACAATTTTGACACAGCTTTGCTCCGAGCAAATATGGAAACATCAAATAGCTTGGCAAATGATTAAGGGATCCATCATGGTTGTGAATATGAAAATTATATCTATAGCTTTCGAAATGGAGCAAACAGTATTGAAAAGTCAGCGCGGTATAATTGTTCCTAATGTATTTTCCTTTTTTGGTTATATTTTTACTCCTGCAAATTTAATCGTTGGCCCATGGGTTCCATACAGTTCTTATTTGTATAGCATTCGCTTGAATCCAATACATCAATTTCGTATGCGAAGAGTAATGTGGTGCGGTTTTTGCTGTTTGCTTTCGCTTGGTTTTATCAATTTGTCGAATTGCATTGTACCATATTTTATTTCAGATCCTCCGCTAATTTGGGTACGAATATTTCGTGATGCATTTGCGGTTCGTTGTAGCCATTACTTCGTCAGTTTTTTGTCCCAAGCTTCAATTATAGCTGGTGGTCTGTGTCTTGATAAAGACGATAAACCGAATAAGTGGTTAGGTTACATGATCACACAGCCTATACACATCGAATTCCCTAGGTCGCTGAGTTCAGTGGTACGAGTATGGAATATACCCATGCATAAATTTCTAAAAGAATTTATTTTTCGGGGAATTTATAAACGTTTTAAAAGTCATTTTGTTGCAATTTTTGTAACATATTTAGTTTCATCACTTTTGCATGGCCAGTATTTGAAAATATACTTAGCGTTATTTTCACTGGCAATATTTGGTTTTGTAGAAAGCAAGCTACGAAAAAAGATTTCTATCGCTTTTAATGCGTGTGTTACTGCAGAAGCTTGCCAAAAGCCATGTCGTTTTAAATACTGTCCCAGTAAAGGTTGGCGAAGCGACGGCGCGCTGTTAGTAAAATTGACGAATATTTTATTTTCATTGGCGACAATTTTTCATTTAGCATACATAGGTGCAATGATGGAATCTATAGCTGACGAAGGTAATGATTTTGCCGGCAATTTGAATGTATGGTCGACAGTAAATTTTATTAATCATTGGTTAGTGTTGCTTACATATGCTCTTTATTTATTTATATAACCAATAGTGTAATTTAGCACTAAATGTAAGACGCTTAAGTGAATTTATTTATAGTTTTGGAAATAAATTGTGTAATTATATGAATTCAAAGTAATGATTATTTACTATGGATACCTTAGCTTTCAGTATTATATTATATGAAAATAAGTAAAACTCTGGTCGAGAATATCCACTCTATTTTATCGCCGATATCGATGGATTCACACCCCGAAAGCAAAAGTGCCTAGGATAAACTGCATTCTGCAATCTTATCTTTGTACGAAACCCGTACATTTCCGCATCGACAGCAACTGATCGTTCTTTTGGGAATTAATTATTGGAATATTATACAAAGGAATCTACCTCAACACATAATAATAGGAAAGCTGGCTGACTCAATGCAAGATAAAACATCCATATATATACATACATACTTATAAAAATGCAAAGCAATAAGTATTTTAGGTAGTTTAAAAACAAACAGTAAGGTCAATTTTCGAAGTACTTGCATTTTGTTTTGAATTGTGAAGCCATATTATCCTCGCAGTTTTTATCATAATACCTGCAAAAATTGTCAAAGAACATTGAAATTTGGACCAAATTATTTAGCAGGTATTAGCCTACCAAGAAAACATCAAATTCATGCCCGTCGCACAAGAAGCATGACAACTTTGAATATCGGTCATGTTATTGTTGTTTAAACGGTTATCTAATCCACGTTAGGATGGTAAGGGTCATTTGCGTTCTCGTCGAGGTCATCTAACGGGAGGTCCAAGAAACGTGCCGTTTCGACGGCGTCGGACCAAAGGGAGGAGGGTGTTAGATGAGCTGAATACCCGAACCGAGCTTGAATATCGAACATCGATGTGGCTGCTAATGTGTTAAGAGGAATATAATATCCCACGTAAGTATGTAAGTGTTTCAACTAGTTTTCTTAACTCGACAGAAACCTAACTCTTAATTTTAAGAGAAATAATTAATTTAAGACGTATATGTATATGGTTCCTAAGACGGAGAGGAGAGAAGCATCCTTTTTAAAGCATGGGAAGGGTGGCTTCGCTTTGCTCAAGAATCTAAATTTTGACAAAGCTTCGTTGTTGGATGTGAACGGGCTAAAACTCTTTCAAATATGGGAGTTTCGATAGTGGTGACACGCTGAGTTGAGACTAGCAATGAACTTGATCTTCTGTGGTAATGGTTATTGTTTTACAATTACTAACTGTATTTTGACACTTTTTTATCTAAGTTAAATAACTTGAAGCGTTAAGAAATTTCCTGGGGATGAAAAAATGTAAATCATTTAGCATTATCAGAAAAAAAAAATGTTTGAATTAATCTACAGTTGTATTGTCAGATAAAAATCTTTGGAAATGTTTTCATCTTGGCAATAACATTTTCCAGATGACAATGACAACCTTGTATAACTGATACTGTAAAGCTGCAGTTAGTGATTCCGTTCCGCCCTTCCGTAGTGACAACGTAGTTATTGTTGTGCTAATTTGAGCAATTTTGCTGTTTCAATGTTAATTAAAACTTACCATTGGAAAGTAGTTTGCTCTCTTATAAGCCGGGCTGCCACTTTCGGTTTTTTGTAGTATTTAAAAATTAACTTAAATATATTTTAGTATTCTTAAACTAGCTCGAAATTAAAATAAATACAATTTTTTATAATTAGGTAGACCATTTTAATAATTGGATTTTAGTTTGAATGTTTTACAATATGAAAAATTATAGCTGAAAAGTTAGCTGTGTGCAAAACATGGCATTATTGCTCTAATGGGATCAAAAGGGAATAACAAAACCTAATAGCAGAACTAGTGAAAAACGTTACTGCCTTCCTAGCATAGCATTCGGCTCTGATTTTGAGTTATTTTAAGAAAATTTCAAACATATTGAACAGATTGAATTATAAAAGTTGATAATTACTGCAATATATCGATATTGGCAACCCTGCGTTGTGACTAGCTGACTCGGGCCACGATTTTACGTTTTTCACTGGTTCTGCTATAAGTTGTTACAACGGAAAGGCGAAGCGGAAATCACTAGTTGCTGCTTAAGCAGTAATGTCAATAAGTTGTAAAACTTAGCATTGTTATTTGTGGCATAAAAGAAACTATGGTAATGCACAGTAAACACATCCTATTTAATCCCTTAACTGTTTTAATTGCTTTGGATTTAATTTCACATATGAGAGTAGTGAGTGCCATCCATGCACGCAGTGAAAAAGAAATACAAACCACAGCTGTTCAATCAGTTGTGCCTATTACGTCTCCATCGTCTTTAACTGGTTCAGCAGCAGTATCCTCAGATTTCAACCCACTTGGACCAATGGTTATGTGTTCGTTTTTGCCTCGTGACTTTTTGGAGTGCAAAGATCCAATTGACCATGAAAACAATAATACAGCCAGAGCAGTAAAAGGTTACGGATGCCTACGTTTTGGAGGATCTACGTATGAAGAAGTGGAGCATACAGAAGTTCTGTGCACAGTATTTTCAGATATTGATTGTTATGGACCACGAACGTTTTTACGGGACGGTGTGCCCTGTGTGCGCTACACAGACCATTATTTTGTGACCACACTTATATACAGTATTTTATTGGGGTTCTTAGGTATGGATAGATTTTGTTTAGGCCAGACAGGCACAGCTGTAGGAAAGCTATTGACACTTGGTGGCGTTGGAGTATGGTGGGTTATAGATGTTATCCTACTTATCACAAACAACTTGCTTCCAGAGGATGGGAGCAATTGGAACCCTTACATATGAGATGGGAAGTTCATATTTCCGAAATATTGTGATATTATAATACAATAAAATTTTAAATTTAATCATAATTCCTAGTTATTGATACTTTTCATTAATCGACCTAATTTAGAAATGTATTATTTAACAATTAATCAATATCAATATTAATAAAAAGCTGGTTTGATTTGTTTCATCAAGTTTAATGAACGTATTATATTCTTTAAAAACATTTTGTTTCGTATTTTAATATAAAAATTTCGTAAGATATACAAATAAAACGCAATACTTCTCAATTACCAATTCAATTATTAAAAAAAAAATATATATATATATATATATATGTATGCATTAATATATTACATATTAATAATTTCTAATAAACATTTTTGAAGGTCTTAGTTACGAATTTTATCCCCTATATTATATCGGATATTTAGTTATTTTCAATCCTGGGAATACCTGCAGATATCGAGCTTTCGATTCCGCAGTGATCTTCGCCACGCAAAATTTTAAAGTATCCATTATTTCCCCAATCTGTATTCCATGAGTTGGCTATTAACCAGTATGGTGTATTATTTTCTACTCCCCATCCTAAGATACGAATAGCGTGACCACCAAGGGCCTTTCCCATAACATGTTGATAAACACCGTCTTTGTACAGAATTAAATCTTCATAAACTGTAAATGCTCCTTCAACAGGACCATTTTTATATATTTCTTCTTGGATGTCTCGCTGATTGCGGCCGATTGAATACGCTTTAGCACCATAATGTTTATCCTTTGCATATTCACCTTTATAACTAGCTTGACATTTATGTTGACATCGGGGAGTCTTTCCATGTTCACCATCGCAGGCTGGGCGCGTACCATTTACGTGATGTTCACATGGTGCAATCTCATATGGACGACAACCCTGAAGTAAGACAAATTATAAAATTTGTTCATAAAATGATTATATATATAATCATAGGCTTTACCTGATTAGAACCAAAAGCACCACCACTAACTATACCCTTTCGAGTCCAATAACTCCAGGCAGCTCCTGGAAATCCTCCGTTGCATCCAAAACCACATGTATGGCAGCATGATACCAAGTCGTCAGCAGAAAAATGAAAATTTTTGGTTCCGTTGGAATGAATGCAAAACTATCCACGGAATATTGAATTTTTAATAAAAGTATAGGTTTTAGAGTTAAATTTATGTATGTGTACTAAATAAACTCTACACTATTGATGACAATTTCTGTTGATTGTATGTATTAAGAACAAATGACTAATGCGATAAGGTTTAATATTAATAACAAAGCATGTATGTGTATATATATTTTCTTTTGTATTTATTTTGCACTTAATACACACATTTTTATGTATAAGTGGACGAGATAGTTAACGATACGCAAAAAAGTTACAAACAAAGGAAAATATATGTATTTCGATCAACTGTACTCAATTTGTATAGCATTCACTTACCCTATCTGACATTGCTTCCACTGCTCCAAACGCCCAACACGATCCGCAAGAACCTTGATCTCGTATTTCCGAAATAGTAGGACACTGAGACCATTGCTTTCTTGAATCGAATTCCTCTGGCAATTCAGTTTCGCTATCACCAGATTCTTTTATTAATTGTGGCAATGCGAATTTATGCGAATCTGGGTGGACTCCCATTAAACCACGAATGTATTTCTCACCGATAGATTCAGGAAAATTTCTTCCCGGCTAAAAAAAATTATATTTAGTTAAACCAATAAGTTTCTAAATATAGTTTCTTACTGTCCATGTTTTCGCATTATTGCGCACCAGTTCAATGAATTCATTTGATAAAAAATGCGCATCAGTTGCATCTTTTTCTCCAGATACTACGATCGCAACAGCCAATAAAAAAAAACCCACGAAAATAACTTTCATTTTTGCTAGAACAAAATGATGTTAATATCTAACAAAAGCAGAAATTTAGGAGTAATCAATAAAAATAATTACCTAACTGCAAAAGGTTTCCAAGTAACAAAGAACAGTATAATGTGAGCTTATCGAAATCGCACAACAAATTAATCAAATTTGACAATAAAATATGAAACCTAATGTTGAACGGTTGTATAGAGGAGTATCTTTCATTACAAAAGGACAGTTTTGAAAGCTTTGAGTTAAATTATACTCAGGCCTCACATGCGATATAATTTTTCTAAAAGCGATAAACACCATACTTTTTAGCATGACTACGCTGCCTTTTCATAGGCAACAATTATTAGAATTATAAAATTCTGCTATTCACATAGTATATATACGAACTAAATTTCAATAATATTTTTATAGAATAAAGTCGTACGTATAAAACTGGCAAAATTTCAAATCAATGCAAAAAAAATGCATTTGAATCATTATATCGGGTTGTATTGCCTACTTTATATTGACATCTCGATTGAAATTATTACCTCTAATATTAATGCGTTAACGTCGATTGCCTATGGAAACAACAAATAAACAGTACACATTAACATATGGATTAAAAATTAATCAAGTGAATAGTGAAGTTATTGACGTTGGATATCTGCAATAACCTTTTTAAAATAACTAATATTTTAATTTTGATATAAACAATATGACTTCGCGTAACCTAACTGAGGTTTTTGTGATAATGCGCAATAATGCGTCCAAACATCGAAATTTGTATTCTGAAAACAGAGTATGTTAATTAATATATTTAATATTAATGTATGTTTTAAAAAGTTTCTTCTATTTTCGATAGACGACAGATGATGCAGAACGTTTAATTAATAATTCAATCCGCGATGCAGAGGAAGGTTTAGAAATGCGGGATGACTACGGTACTCCCCCTGTGTGGATAGATAAGCTGGAGGAAGCACAATACACTTTATCTAAGTATTCGCATATGTAGGTTTTCTTATCGGTGTAGTAAATTTAATTTCCAACAATTTTTAGAATAAAGCCAAAACTTGATGAATTAGGTTCATTACATGCAAGACACCTGTTGCAACCTGCTTTTGATGAAAATTTTGAGGAAGAGAAAGAAATAGAATGCCTTAGCCAGGAGATTTCAAAACTTATCACATCCACTCACCGACATATACAATGTATTCGATCGAGTCTTGGTATAGGAACTAAGAAGGAACAGCGGTTAACAGAAAATGTGGTTACTTGTTTGCTACTTCAATTGCAAGAATTGACCTCTAAATTTCGTAACAGCCAAAGTAACTACGTACGCCAACTGAACTCCAGAGAAGAACGTTCACAAAAATATTTTGGAAATGATGATTTCACAAACATTGACCTGGTTTCGGCTACTACAGATGATCATGATAATTTCGTAGATACATTTGATAACTTTCTACAACCCGTTTCCTCTGTATTGAATAATAATAAGTCTACTAATAAACGTAGCTATTTATATGATGATGAATCTTCTGAACAAATAGATGAAGATTTTCAACGTCCTATATCGAACCGCATGACTAAACAGCAGCTTCTGCTTTTTGAAGAAGAAAACACTCGCTTTGCAATTAATCGTGACGAAGAAGTCACCAAAATCGTAAAATCCATTTATGATCTCAATGATATATTTAAAGATCTTAGTCAAATGGTACAAGAACAAGGTACTATATTGGATCGTATTGATTACAATGTCGAGCAAACTCAGACAAGGGTATCTGAAGGACTTCGGCAATTACAACGTGCTGAAATGTATCAAAGAAAAAACCGGAAAATGTGTATTATTATGGTGTTGGCATCTGTAACTTTATTCATGCTTCTCCTCCTTATTTTTACAAAGTTATAAATGTGAAAAATAAATATTTGTTATTAATTCAATATCTCAGTAAGTTATATTTCATATAATTATCACCAACATAATAATAATTATAATTGATTATCTATTTTTTCACATACGTTCAGACAACCGACTAGCCACTGATCGGAGATTTCCATATACTTTACTTGGGGGTGAACCCAGAATAAGATTGCAAATGGCCCTCCGTGCTAGTTGAATATTTTGATAGCTCCCTAAGATGTGAATTTTGCTGTCAGCCAAAACAATGCGAGTTTTTGTAACATTTTCTATAGTGAATTTTGTGCGGCCTCCTTTGCCTGCCAAACGTCCTATTGCGCGACTCAAGTGATCACCCCGTAGAGTTTTTACATCTTTTACTTCAAATGTTTCTACAAATAAATCTTCTAAACGAAGCAGCGCCAAAGCGTCATCCACTTCGAATCCACAAAGGAATGCTTTAACAAAATCAGCACCTTTTTGTAGATTAGATATGTCAGGTGTTTCATCGCTAATTCTTAGCTCTACCTAGAAGAATAAAAACCATTACATTTATTTTGCGTGAATAAATTATTCTTTAACAATGTGATCTCTCAAGGGGTTATATGGGTTTACGGGTTTCAAAAAATCTAATTTTTTTATTGTCTCTTTAAATTTTACAACCGCTCTAGAATATTGTCCTGAATTTTCAAGTTGATCCGAGTAATAGTTTCGGAGATACAGCCTTAAGAACTTGTGTGCTCGAAGGCAAGTGCGCCGTCTTTAAACGCGTTTTTCTCGAAACTGTATTTTTGAAGTCGGTTGGCAAGATTTCTCGAGAACTACTCAATCTTCATCTACCTTCAGAACTGCCATCTTCTTTAAAATTTACAAAGCATAAATAAAGCGAAATTTTAATTTTATTTGTAAAAATGTCTGATAAAAATCCAATTTCTCGAGAACTACTCAATCTTCATCTACTTTCAGAACTACCATCTTCTTTAAAATTTACAAAGCACAAATAAAGCGAACTTTCAACTTTATTTGTAAACATGCTGGCCGATTTAAATTTGTTTTAAAAAATTTCAAATTTGTTTTTTAAAAAATTTTTAAAATTGAAAAAAAAATTAACTTTTAAAAAAAAAAATTTTGAAAAAGTATGCTTTTTACCCCAGGAAACCAATGTAAATTCTTAAATCAAGTTTCAACCGTTGTATGATCAATATACTTACTTGTTTCGCTTTCATATTAAATCTTATTTGTAACTTCATATGTTCGACAACCGGAGTAAATATTTTCATCCAATGTTCTTTAAGAGATGAGTATCTACCAAATTTTAATGTCAGTTTCGAATTAAATATACTGTACTGTGATAATACCTGTGTGGTGGAACAGAAATTTTCCTAGTATCACTTTTTTGTCGTTTTGCACGCGGTGCTTGGAGTCTTTGCTTTGTTTCCTGCAATGGAGACTCCTCGTCAACTTGCATCGCTGTGTTATAATCTGCAGATCGCTTTGGAGCCTTTTTAGTCACGGTAGGCGGTAAAAAATCATCACTATTTATATTTTCCACTTCCATTATTAGTTTTCTTTTTAAAACGTATCTTTTACGAGAAAATTGTAATTTTTTTTTTTGCTTTAAAAACTTCCACAAATAAAATGTTACAAAAACATGTGGCTGAAAATATTCGTAAAAGAAACGTCAAACTTATTATTTACATACAAAAATAATTTGACATTCAATATCAGATCAAAAAGTTCAAAACAGACTATAAAATATAACAGAATGTCTTCATCTTCAATTATATTAGAAATATTTTGTAAGCAAATCAGCATAGAACTCTAGTATGCTACATTGATTTGCATATTTGAGTGTGAATATGCATATATAAGAATCCTCGTATTAAATGTATCCTAATGCATAATAAGTCAATCGTAATCGGCGAATGAAATAATTTTTTTTCTATTAATCCAAAGAAATATGTATCGATCTCTTTATGAAGATATATATAGTAATAAATGGGAGGTGTAGCCACAGAATTATTGTATTGCAATATATGTATAATATGCCATAGTGAATGCATTTGTTTGGCTTTAGAGAGAAAAAGTTTTAAAGTTTTTTCTCTATCTTTTTAAAAAAATAAATTTAAATGGAAGAACATAAACTAGAGGAATTGCGTAGCAAAAATATCAGTCGGATTAAATCTATATTGACCGAATTTAACACAAAAGTAAGTATAAAATACAAATAATGGTAGATATGAATATATGTACATACATACATATATCATCACGTATCTATACGTATGTATATGCACATAGATTATAAAATCTAAACTAAAGTACATATGGTACATACCAAAAAACAAAACACCAATGTATAATTTTTTAATTCTCAACTGTTTAGAATGATGACCTTTTCAATTTTTCGGCTTTCCATGTGGATGGGCGCTGGCATGCATTGTGGCGTGCACTCTTTGACATACTTAAAGACGATAGCTTACAGGACTTGCATGATCTAACTTTAAATAGTGTCCGTATCCTCACTAGAGACAAATGTAGTTTACAAACAGAGGATTTAGAAGACGATGTATCTTGTCTTCTTAAACTAGCTCATTTGGAGCATCCTGAAGCTGTAGAAGTTTCTGATGCTACTGAGCCAACTGGTTGTGAGTCGAATGTGATTGACATTGATTCAGACGGATTATCAGTTCAAAGTGTTAATGTACACTGGAGTGGTACCACAACCAGAGTTGTGGTTGAGTCTCTTAAGTGTCTGTGTAATTTAGTATACCAATGTGCAGATCGCCGTCGCCAATGCGTGAAATCTAACATTACAGATGCTATTTTAAAGCGGATCGCTTCATCTGTACAGCATCCTCCTTCAGTTGAATTTTTTGATATGAAATTGTTATTTTTGATAACAGCAATGGAGCCAGCAACCCGTACACGTGTACAAATTGATTTAAATGGGGTGGCTTATATGACTGAATGGCTTGATGAAAAACTTGTAGAGAAAGATGCTAGTGATGAGCATATGGATTTATTATGTGAGATGCTAAAGGTAATGTTTAATATTACTACAAATTCTGACAGAAGCCCAAATGAAAATGAAATTCAGAGTCGACACTTGACTGGTGTGCTACGAAAGTTGCTATTAAATTTCGGAGAACTTAGGAATGAGCGAGAACGTAGCATAATTATGCACGCCATTAACCTTTTGACAAACATTTCTAGTAGTTGTTTGACAGAGTTGATAATGAAATGTGAATCAGGAGGTCCGGCCTCATCAACTGTATTAATTTATGAAGGATATAATGTACGTGCAGTAGAAATAATTACCAGGTATTTAAAAGTGATATTAGATGAACAGGAAAAAGCTGCAACATCTAATGAGCTAATTTCTCCAGTTCTAACATTGCTGGTGAAGTGTGCGCGAAGTGATAGGATTTTGCGTCACTATATTAGAAGTGTAGTGTTACCCCCATTACGAAATGTTTATACACGACCCGAGGTGGGAAATGAACTACGAAATCACTTATGTCGGTTTTTGACTTTACCAGAAATGATGTTGCGTGATTTGGCTACAGAGCTACTTTTTGTGTGCTGTAAAGAAAATGTATCACGCATGGTAAAACATACAGGCTATGGTAACGCTGCTGGTTTATTTGCAAAGCGCGGTCTCCTAGGAGGCCGGCAGGTCGAAAGCACTGATTATTCTTCAGATAGCGAGGACAGCGATACAGAGGAATATAAACAAGTGCAACATAATATCAACCCAGTTATTGGATGTTATGAGGCTCCGAAAAAGAGTCCTTTCGAAGGTATGTCTGAGGAGCAGAAGCAATATGAGGCCATGCAGCTTGTAAATCTAATGGACAAATTACACAAAACGGGAGTGGTACAACCTTGTCGAATTGGTGAGGACGGCAAACCACAACCAGTAGATCATATTTTACAATTGCAAGAGGAACTACCTCAACAACAAGCGGATCAGAAACGTAAAACCTAAGAAATTTTAGTAAACTAGAAATGATACAAAGCCAATTTCAAATAAATGATAAATATTGAAAGTTGAATTTTAAAATGTAAACGTAAATAATAAACTACATTTATTTTTGAGTTGTTTACTCTTATAGCCGTATTATAAAAAACTCGTTAATGTTAATTATATAACCAAAGATTTTGTATGTATTACATATTATATCGAAAAATTTATACTTATGTGTGCTTCAATAAAATACTAAAAATAAGAATTTGAATTCATATAATTGTAGAAAGAAGTGGTATTGTTAGAGTGTCAAGATTTCTCAGTCTCTAAAATAATGTATACCTTCTGATTAAAAATGACTCGAACTGACTGAAAAAGCTTAATTTTTAGGTGTGTATATGTCTCAGTAAGAGAGTAATGAGAGACAATATACATACATATGTGCCTACATTACTAAAACCAATATACTTAACCCTTTTAGGGCCGGGCGAAACAGAGGTGCCTATGCGAAAAAACCGGCCGAGTTTCGCAGTTTTACAAGGGTTAGGAAAAAAATTGTCCACAAAGAGTTCAAACAAAAAAATATTATTTTTTAATTATGTTGTAATGAAATTAGATCATTTATAACCCATTACAAATTTATTTTGAGATAGAGTTCTCCCGCAATGCGAGTAAACCTCTACAAGGTGCGTTGCGATGTATCGGCTCTGGTACTTTCGTAAGTACAGCTGGAGCCGTTACATCGGCTTCCGGCACTAAAAGGGTTAATAGGAATGTAAACCATTCGTCGTTTCATCGGCGGTTTCGACAAATGAGCAGCTTTTGGTGGTCTGTATATACCTACAGACGCAAGTGGTTAAATCAACTCAGATCAACATGGTGATCATTTGTCTATATTTTTTTATAGAGTATTCCATGGTCTCTTCGTGGTTCTGTGAAAGATTTATGGTCCATCGCATTCGATGGAACAATGAGCTCTATGAAATATAAGTATTCGACGATGTACCCGCCGGGGGAAGCAGTCCAGGTGAAGAAGGACCTGGCTTCGCTTGGAATCTCCAATGGGCGCCTCTTTGCGAAAAGAAGAAACGACTGGCGCTGTTATTAACTCGGCTATAACCGCGTAAGCAGTTTCTACGCCAGTAAAGAAATAAAGAATTTTTATAATCTTCCTTGCAGTTTACGTTTTTTCTTGTTTAATGTAAAGTTTTAGCAACACCTAAATTAATTCACTGCCTTCGGGAATCCCAAAGGTATAAAGTGTTTCGTTATACCCGAACATAGGTTTTGCTTATTTTTATGAACATTGGAAATAATTTAAATTTCTCAAAAAAAAAAAAAAAAAAAAAAACATAAAATAATATGCACGCATGCAAGTAAAAAAATGGTACTTCATCGAAATGTATTACCAATTATCTATGAATAACAATTGCTTTGTTTCATTCATAAGTGAGCACCCCACTTCTCGAAGATCAATCGTTTATTTCTAATCAACAGGCCAATTTGAAAGCAAAGAGTGGGGATATTTTAAATGTGTGCATTGTCATCTCATTTTATCATATAATTATGACATTCTAATTAATTCACAATTCCGACACAAAACAGAAATTAATTTAATTAGAAATCGTTTTTGTGCTCTCTCAACATGTTGCACAGATTATAATACTCGTAGTTAAGTTAAACTAACGGTAGTCAAATTTAGTATAGATGCTCAACATAGAGCCATGTGTAGTTCAATGTACTAATTTAAAAAACTATCCTAAAATTGGTGTGAAAATTACCTTTATTGGTTAATTTTATGAATTGAAGTGAAAAGGAAAAATATTCTTTTATGCAAATTTTGTTGACAATAGGATGCTGCAGAAAGTCAATTAATAATATACCAAATATGAAAATTTCCGTACATAAGGCCTATTATTCCGATAATATCGGTAAATATCTGAGGAAATTTACTGGAGTTAAGGGACACATTTTGATGATATCAATGTGACTTCGAGTTAAAAACACATAAAATCGGTCTAGCATCTCCATATCTAATAAATTATTTTTGTTATTTTGTAAGATATATGTATATTTGTCATAATAAACGCCTTCTTAGGAAAATTATTATATTGGGCATACTGTATTTCTGTACGAAAAATTATTGAATTCGGTTTGAGTTTATCCTTCTTTATCAAAGGTCATTTTCGCCTGCCTTTGATTCTTTAAGATTCTATACTTATGTTAGTATTATGTTTATTTTACTGATGACCTGTATCATCAGATAATTAGCCCTTTAATTGGATTAGATAAAAATTGTTAATATATGTAGTTCTTTAAAATATTCAGTGAATATAGACACTCATACAAATATATTTTAATTGGATATATGTATACAGGTAAGTACATATATGTATGTATATAGAATTACCATTACACGTATGTACATATATAAAAACGCGCATTTAATAACTTAGATAAAATGGCAGTTATTCTAGCATAGAATAGTAAAATCAATATCATTGACAATTTGTTAATGTATGCTTCGTTAAGTGGCTACTATGTTGGGCTGGTCGCGCTATGAATTTCGACATGGGTCTGCCGTTGCGATGAATGTTGTGTGTAGACTGTTGATGCGGCTGATGAATTTTTGATATGTTAGAGTGCGCGTGGAAGGACTGATGTTTTTCTTCTATCAATACATCTTTATTCGCCATTTTCGTCGATCGGTCTACAATATATTCCCCTCCTTCGTTTTCAGCTGTAACCATAGGGAGAGCTCCAATGTTGAGAGTACCATTAAAAATCCCTGAATTAATGCCATTTTTACTTCCAAAATCACGAGTTACCTTAGCAAGCAAATCATAATAGGGATTTTGTTTCGTATTGGACAAATTTTGTTGTATTTGTTGTTGATGTCTATTGTTTTTAACATCGGATTTCGTTCGTTCCAGGTATGCGTGTTGTTGAGTATGGGGACGAGTATGTTGTATTTGGTTATTAGTTGCGTTTCGGAAGTTATTTTGGATTTGACTTTGAATCTGACCATTGCCCTTACTATGCTTTTGTGGCGATTTTTGATGCGTATAGCTAAATGTTTCTTTACAAAATGACTTCACTTCTTTTTTGTATTTTTCTATTTCTTCCTCTAATTTTTTCAATCGTTTTTCATAACATAGTCGATCATTTCCTCTGACTATGTTTTCAGTAGACTTTGTCAGACCACTGCCAATGGTATTCGTTACGTCTGATTTTGAGTTCCGAACATATGAAGGCTTTTTTAAAAATGGAGCGCTATCATTGTTGTATGGATCTTGAACTTCTATGTCGATATCTGGATAAGCAAAACTGTCATCTTGCTGCCGGCATTCTAATTTTTGCTGTGTAGAATATTTATTTTGTTGATGCTGAAGAAGGTGAGTGGTTGCTTGCTCTGTTTTGTGTTTTTGTTCACCTTTACTTATCGACGACGAGCTACGGTGTTGTCGCCGTGTGCTATCAAGTTTTTTTAGTGCGCCGCTCGGTGATGTAGTCTGTCTACCTACTAGTTCTCCCAATTGTCCTCCTAAACCTACTCTACCATCTGGGAGACTAGCGTAGCCTGCATCTATGGAATGACGCTTGTCAATAACATTTACGGGAAAATGATCATCACAGCTTTCATGTACTTTTAGGTGCTTCTTTTCTTTTAAAACTTCTACTGTTTGCTGAACAAAGTATTTAGAAAGTGTTTTGCCGGACTTGCGTTTTGCATTAGGAGATATCGTAGTTAACTTTTTAGTGGGTTTACCGTTTATACTGGGCACGCTGATAGATGGTTGTGTTTCGCTTTCGTGTTTCTCCGGTCGAGTTAAATACTTATCTTTTGAAATATATTTGTCCTCTGAGATTTTGCCTTGCTTAGTCCTGTGGGGTTTCTTTAATGCATCAGTCTTTTCGTAGGATGTTGAAAGCTTGTGATCTCTGTACTCATAAGGCGATACCTAGTTAAGTAAACTTGTGCATTAAAGTTATTTTGGCGGTACTTACTTTTGATTTATGTTGGAACCCTTAGCAGTTGCAGCCGAATGGCGCTTGTCTGATTTTTCGTTATTATGTTGGACAATTTCATATAACTTTGACCGATATTCAGGTACCGTCAGACGCACATCATCGCGGAATGGTGGCAAAATGTCCACACTCAATTCAATTTCTGGTATAGAGTTGCGAAATCTTTGGTGTTTTTAAAAGATATACCTGTTTTATAAAAAATCGGTTTAAAGGCTAAATTGGTCTTTTAGACCACCTTACTTTTCTACGTATGGATGGCCAAGGGCTTGTTTCGCTGTAAGCCGAGCCAAAGGATCTAAGACTAATAATGATTTGACCATATTTAAAGCATCTTCTGGAGCATCAGACATCATTTCATTTAATGATGTTTTCCTGTAATGCACACAGTGAAATAAAAAAAAAAAATTTACACAAAAATTTTTACTATATCTTGAAGGTACCTTTCACGTAAAATCTGTTTGCTAAGGAGTACGGATCCGAAACCAGCTCCCACTGCTTTAACGTCGTGATCTGTTATTTCTGGTAGAGCTGTTACTATCCTTTCTATCTATTAAACGTATATATATAAATTACTTTATTATGCAAATCTCCGATACTTACTTGATTAACCGTACTACTGCCTTGAAACAATGGTTTTCCACGTATCATTTCACCAAGTATGCAACCCAAGCTCCACATATCGATCCCTTTAGTATATCTTTTACAATAATAATATACCGCAATTGCAATTAGAAAACGATAGTTTTCAAATAAATAACTGAAAATACCTTTTACTAGCGACAAGAATTTCTGGAGCTCTGTACCAACGCGTAGCGACATAATCTGTAAGTATGGGCTCGTTAACGTGTTCAGTAGCCATATCGTTACTTTCTCGCATTGGCCGATTTGAAACAGACCGAGCTAGTCCGAAATCGGCCAATTTACATCTATAACGACAAGCATGAATATTGGTTCAGTTAAAGTTGGGAAATTGTCTCAGTCACCTGCATTTACTATCTATGAGTACGTTACTTGGCTTCAGGTCCCTATGTATCACATTTCCGGAATGTATATACTTAATGGCATTAATTAATTGGTACATCACATATCTTTTATGAATATCCTTCAAAATAGTGCCCTTCTTAATAATGTTATGCAAATCACTTTCCATATATTCAAAAATGAGGTATATGTCTAAATTATTCGATGCTCTGAAAGATCCAATTAACTTATGTAAATCAAAAGCTTTTTTAAGCATATTTATTTAAGGACGGCGAAAATATTTTTTTTTTTTTGAATATAAAGCCCTAGGAAATTTTGTTGTGGACTTGCATACTAACCGATATACAGTTAATAACCGTATGACATTGGGATGATTGCGAAATGCCTTCAGAAAAACAATTTCACGAAAAGTTCGTTGCGCATCAGTTTCGTCACGAAATGCGTCGAAAATTTTCTTTACTGCTACCGTTTCGTTTGTACGTTTATCCAATGCTTTCCACACAATGCCATATGCTCCTTTACCCAAGCGCTAGAAATTTTTAGAGACTTATTATTCTATTTAAATAACTATGTATGAACTTAGGTATGTTAATCTAATCAGTAATAATGCGGTATAAATGCAGAATTCGCATTGTGACAAAATATGTCCTTAATTAGTAAAATAATAAAGTAAAATAAATATCATAAGTTTGTATGTACATAGTAATTCTATTGGTTCAAACTGTTAAACACATTGAAATTGGTAAAATAACCGAATTATGTGTATTAATAAAGGAATAAAGCAGGTTTAAAGAGGGATAACATTTGGCTTAATGTTTAAGTTTTATGATATCGATAAAATAACTTAAATGTTGCAATATGGCCAAAATAAACATGTTAAAGATAGGTTTTTCTGTCGGTTATATTTGTGATAAAATTATGTTAAACTAATATATATTTGACTTATTCTACATCTTGTGAAGAAACTGTAATGCGATAGTTTAATGTGCATACATATAGTACATGAGTCATATTTTATACGTTATTGTTAATGTTTAGTTAAAGCCTTAGCATTTCGATTAAAAGTTGTTTACCTTTTTTATATCAAACATTTTCGAAATATTTTCGTCGATCTCGGACATTTTGTGCTTCTCTTGTTGAGTCTTGGATTTGGTTGTCATTGTGAAGCTCTACCACACGCTTGATTGGGAAAATTGGAACTGTCGATATCTTACAATACGCAACTAGACAGAAGACATTACTATTTTATCGAAATAAAGGTTATCATAACACATTGCATTTTTAAACTGTGCCACCGCGATGTTAGCGGCTTGGTATTTATGTTGGCGTTGGAGAGCCTTTTTTTGTTTTTTGTGGTGCTGTTACTCAAGTAACCCGAAACTATATACCTAGATACATATACATTTGTACGTACTACATGAGATACAGTAAAATGTTGAATCCAAACGGATTTGTTAGATCGATGATAAAATACAACCGTTGCACTATTATTGAAAAAGGAAACAATAACGTCAATCCTATGAAAGGTTATCAATGAAGTGATACAACGTTGAGTGCAATTTCGTGCATACAATTGCGGTTATATTCGGCTCTGTCAGGCCAATCAAACTAAATCAACTGAAATATATACATATAGAAAACATATGTACGTATTCATTAGCTGAAACTTAATAAATAAATATGTATGTATATAGGTATAAAATCCTCGGAATCAAACACCCTGAATGAAAACCGTTTTCATTTTTTGGTAATCGTCACTATTGATGTCAACCTAAGAAATATTATCACTCACAGTATCACTGTTGCTATTCTCTCGATTTCAACACAATATTATGATTTTTCAGCAGCTGCAATTGTTTGATATGGAGCTCAGAGATGTTTAGGGGCAGCACAGGAGGATAATTGTAAGCTTGGACCAAGTGTTACTACATTCTTGATCGTATGTTTCTCCTGATACGCCAATTTAAAAACATTTACGCGGCTGAGGACACTGCTCTATAATCGTTGTTGAATTTTTCTTTTTAAGGCTAACTGCACTTAAACGGTTTAAAAAAATATAGAATGTATGCATATATCTATGTAGTAAAAACTACGTAGTCTTCACTTGAATCTTTGCACAAATTATTTAGACACTTCTAACTGATATCAGCTGTGGACATTGGCGTTTAGTTTTCGGAGTTGGCCGAATTTTGCGCACTGGACTTGAGAATATGTGAATAAATGATATTCTATTCCTTTTATTTATGTTTATTTTTGAGAAAAGTGTACAAAAAGTTTTTAAAATATACATATTTGAGATATTTCAACGAGCTATATTCGATATTTTCCACAGTCAACTTTGTTAGGAGCTGCACGGTGAAGTCACAAATGAAAAAAGTTATCACTAAAATAGTATTGTTCAATTGAAAGATTCCGCGAAGATACGTAGTGCATTGTCGCAGCTTTTATTTTTGAATATTTATTTACATATGTAGATGCGTATGCATTTAGTACTTACAATGGTATATTTACATACGTTTGTTTGGAACTTAACGATTTAGTTTTTGTGCAGAAATTTGTTTAAGTTTGGTCGCTATGTGCTAGTTGTTGACCATAGCAACAATGTATGTTCGTTTCCTGGTGACCAGCAAATATAAATACTTGAGTATAATTTGTATACATACATACATATGTATGTACATACGCGCTCTGATGTTGAAGCTATGCCTATAAAACCTGCTACCATGTCAACTCATACTTTACTTTACATCGTCTAGCACATTTGAATATTTGTCCGCCGTGCTTTTCTAAACAAGTCATTGGCAATGTCTGGCGAGATTTCAAATTCATTATATTTATTATTAATATTAGCATACATTATTTTGTCTGTCGCAACATTGTGTGAGTATGTCCATTAGGCATATAACTTTTTACAATTTTTGCAAATACGAAAAACGGCATACCATAGTCGAATAGAGAATAAAAAAGTATGAACCCCATTATTTTTTTTTTTTGCGAAATTGCAAAAAAAGTTTCCGCGCAAAACGAAATTACTTTTGTATCAGAACTGCTGAAAAAAACATAAAAAGTTTTGTACACTGTACACGTTTTTCTTCGTAATAATAGATATTTTTTTAACTAATAATCTTCCTATCCAAACGCCTTTTAATGGACCTAAGGGAAGTGCCCCACCCACCCCAAACTAATTTTTCTTTAGAAAATTCTGATTCAATATAATAATAACACAGCTGACTTTTGACTTTTGACTTTTTTAGAAATCCATTTTTGCGCGGAACGTTTTTGAACCGAAATCACCTAAAAAAGTGATATTCAATACTTGTACAATATTTGCCACCACGTGGTGGTATGCCAAATTTTTCGTCAAAATTTGTTATATGCCTAACGTCCATACACACGTATGTACATAGATATGTAGGAATAGCTAATTCTCAGTTAGTTTCCTTTAATTTAACTTAAAAAAAAAATTAATACCTCTATTAATTAAGCCAAAAATTTTCCAATCTTAGTCTTATGTTTGAAAAAAACAAATTAATATAATTTAACACACATAACAGGAGATGCAAAAAGCTTATGCTAAAGTGGTCTGATCTGATCAAGTTAGAGCTCACAGCGTTGCCTCGGTCAATAACCAATGCCATCGTTAAGATATGTATCTTGGCAAATAAAAAAGTATTCCATACAAGGAATTGATTTTGTTTGATCAATTTCTAAGGCAGCTACAACATAGACTGATCACGCTGATCATTTATATACATATGTATATACTTTAAAGGGTCCCGACGTTTCCTTATGGGTTTTACAAATTTCGTGACAAATTTTATATACCGTTAGGGGATAATAAGTATTTATAAACCGTTTTATAACCAAGTACAAGTCTGATATTTTTCTCACCAGTTCGATACTATTTTACAACTGAAGCATGCACACATGTATTCATACATATATTATATATACTCATAATCATAATAATAATCATGTTAACAGAAGAAACGAATTTAAAGAATTGTATGTGTATGTAACGTGCGCCAATAGGTATGCTATTGAAAACATTTAACTAGGGACTAAGTTTGACTTTGCTGAAGCGTAATTTTTTTGTATGTACATATGTATTCCAAATTTCGTTATCTGTAGGATTTCTACAATGACGTAACAATAGCAAATTCTAAATCTGCTCAAACTCTTTGAAAGTCGTGAAATATTATATATAAGTATATATGTATGCACATACATATGCATTATCAAAAACAGTTGTGTAGATAAAAAAAACTGAACATTAATATGGTAGTATGTATGTATATGTAAATTAAAAGTTATATGACGTCATTGGTGGTATACCATAGAGTTTATGATGACTGAATGCGTCTGAACATGCACATGTATTTTTGTACCAAATGTAAAGATGAAGAGACATATGTACATATGCATGTCATGTATGCTGACGAATAGGGAATCTGCAAAGAAATATAGAATTTGATAATTTTGAGTTACGAAGTCGTTCAGTTGTTATAATAAAGAATGGAAATTAAATGAAGTTAAATGTTGCTTCTGTAAGTATGTATGTATATACAACTATATATTGTCATATAATTAACATATGTACATTTATTACACATTCTTAGATTATAAAATTGACTTTGCCAACTTCTCAGCTGGTTGTTTGACTACTTGGTGAATTGAGTGTGGTCTCTTTACTGTCAGTTTGTTTGCAATACAATGTTGAGTTTTGAAAAACATTAGGGTAAACCGATTAGTGACAGAAACAGCTGTAAAGTTGCTTAGATACTGAAATCATATAATTTAATATATTCTTGATTAGTGATTTTACCAACTCTTTTAAAAGTATGGAATTGAGAAATTATTTATTTTAAATATCGCACACTTATTGAAAGATTACCAAAGCTGCCTCCTTATCCTTCAAAGAAGAGCAACAAAAGTGAAAAATTTTTATGAGAAAATAGAGGCGGTATTCGCATTACCTTATTTACGTTTGGATATATGTATGTATGAGAGCGGTTTTCACCACAGTTCATATACATACTATAATATGTGAGTGCTTTGTGTGCTAGGTAGTCAGCTGCGTGGTAGATAGGCAGACAGACAGACTCTCGATAAACAAGCGACTAGTTAAATTTCTTCTCACTAACTGTGAGTAGTCGATGTCGGTAAATTTTTGTACGGAGGGGACTAAAAAGTTTTCGTCTAATTCGTTCTCTCTTCTTTATTGATAGTGTAAAGTTTACTAAATTGGGAAAATCTATTCGAAATAATAAATATATATAATATTATAAATAGTGTCAAATGCATACCTAAGAGTCAGTATGGATTTGAGAGTTTAACGTGTGAATACATGGTAATAGAAGATTGGAAACAATTGGTTTGATTATTTGTAGTTCTTTTTACTCGATGTATTTATGTATGTGTGTATACGCATTCATGCATCTATAAAAGTTTATACAAATTATGGTACATTAGTTTACGGCAAAGGGAAAAGTGAAGTCACATATTTTTGGCAATGCCTGTCTATATATTAATGATAATAAAATTAACAAGAATAGATTGTGATTAAATAAAACCAACATATTAACATTAATACACCGAAGAGGAAATTTCTCATAAACCAACATCTACCCCCCGCATCGTTCGAGAGTAAAGTTCAGAAGTACATACGTAACAAAATATATATTGAAGTTAATAATGGTAAACATTGAAATATGTAATTAAATTTTAACATCTTGTAATAGTTAGAGAAGTGTTTAAATGAGCCCAACAATCAAAACAGTC
This sequence comes from Bactrocera correcta, assembly GCA_027475135.1. Classification (NCBI taxonomy): domain Eukaryota; kingdom Metazoa; phylum Arthropoda; class Insecta; order Diptera; family Tephritidae; genus Bactrocera; species Bactrocera correcta. The sequence continues at coordinate 150,493,930 of CM050325.1, read as the reverse complement.
GCCTGATTAAAACGTGAGTATTCACTTCTTAATTGTTTCACTTCGTATACAAAAGCGACAAGTATGTATGTGTATGTCCCGTTTATACAATGTACTAACGAGTGAGCTTTTTTGATTCTTGTGAAGAAACGAGCGTCGTTGATCAAATATTGATTCCAAAGCAAATAGAAAATTCATTGGATTATTCCCAAGTAAAACAGTTAAGAGTCATATAATAGGGCATAAACGGTATCCAGTGAAATATATACGCCAATGTTCCTCTAAACAACTCATAAACATTTGGTCCCATTGCAGCGGAACTAGAATTTTTTGTTCGAAGTGAATTTGCGAAAAATCGAATTAGGTAACATTGAGACCGACAGTCAGAAAGTCCAATCACAGCGGTTAAAGTGCGTTCACAGTTGGTGCAATATGAAGAAGTTTTCGTATACTATACGGTAATATGAAATCAGCTGACTGAAATACATAGAAGCGATTCGTTCATTGTGTGTGAATGTGTGTTTTCCTGTATTCATATACAATATTTTTATTTACAATCCGCTCTTGTAGAGTAACAGTTCGGTTCATATTGGCAATAAAATCTTTTGAATTACTCCGCATTGTTGAAATTGAGTTGTTTATACCCTGTTCAAAACGATGCAAATGTGATTTAATTTTGAAAGTTTTTATTGTCTTAAAATCAACCCGATGACATCATTAATACGTAACTGCATGTGTATGTATACATACATATATCTACAATCCCAAAAAACTAATATCTGAATAAAAAACATCGTAGATGTAGTATCTGTAACACCCACTTCCATCTCATGGCAACCACCTCCGCATATTGCTCAAAAGTGCTTACTTTGTCATCACCACAGTATTTGTTAACGTCACCCTGAATAAAGTGAGTTGGTTTATGTCCACCATTCGTTTTGCCGTAGTTCAAAACTCACGGTGGATATTTATATTCCCTGTTTCCTGTTATATATGACAAGTAGACTGACCAATTGAGTAACTTCGAGGAGTAATTGCAGAAGATGACACGCTTTAGGTGTAAAGATACTTTCAAAGATTAATTTTTTCTTTGGAAAGAGTTCACTAGAGTAAAAATTGAGACATCGTGATGAGACACATTTTATCTGTCGTCGAATGTGGGTATTGCAGATTTACAGAATCTGACCATGTTTAAGTTAAGGTAAATTTGTATGTCAATAAAAGCGCTGAGCGGTGCTTAACGAGTTAACGTCGACGTGTCATCCGCAAATAAAGCGGCAACTTTACGCTAAGTATTCACTTAAGTCCCAAAATGAATGCAAACGATATACATAAATGCAAAACGAATTAATTTATTAATAGTACTTTAATACATTTGCACAAGCATTAAACATCACTCGTTAAGAAATTTTTAAGAAAAGTACGGAAATTACTTCTTATCGCGCTGTCAAAATCGGATTTTTCAACTCTCAACTCTATTGCCACATTTATTTTGTGCGCCTTACAAAATCTATAGGCATAAGGATTTTTTAACAGTAATTTATCGCTGATGCCAGCAGGAAGTCAATCAGTCCAGACCTTCCTCTAGACCCAATATACATGCATAAGTGATACGAAATGTTTCTTATACAAATAGCAGATGTTAAGCTTTCCTCCTTGGTCGAGCTTACATCACTTAATGAAATGTAAATTAATCTATGGTCTACATTTAATGTTAATAAAATGCCAAATATGATTGCAATTCATTCACAATTCTGTCGATTAAAGTACATACATATGTACATATGTATGCTAATGCAACTTTTTTTACATGTTCCTTGGCACTCAAAACACCATTAATCGAAAACTTATAAAGTACCATAACTATGCTCCACAATAAGATACAAGACCGTCATTTAGCACAACGAATTGCACTAGAGAGGGACATCTGTACTTAATATATTACGAGTATACATATCTTATAAGCCACTAAAGCTATAATAACCAAATTTGCTAAAGATAAATCATTTCGACCCCCCTACCGAATGTGTGTAAATGCGAAAAATGGAATTATAATCTCGCCTACTCCCCATATAACGGTTTTGTTAAAAACTACTAAATGTCCGATAAATCAATAACTAAATGCGTCAGATACAATAAATTTCACAGCCGGAATGGTACAAGAATGCTTTATAGGAGTCGGTGTCAAAATTGGATATCGCTGGATTCCATTGACCAAAAATTGGCATTTTCATGATACCATGTGAAAATGGGCGAAACCCGACAAAACCGTGGACGTGGTTCCTACATATATAATATAATTTTAAATTCCATATGCCCTCAAATACCGAATACCCCAGTTTCAAGTGCGAAAGTTTTATCAAAAACGTGGGACAATCTGTAACATAAACCATTTACATTAAACCGTTGTGATTGGTCATGAGTGATATTTTAATGAAATTAAGCGGACAAGTTTTCTTAAAAATTAGGTGGCTTAGCACTGAATATGAATAGAATTGGCTTAGGGCTTGGTCCAAACTTCGTATTCACAGCGTTTGTCTGGAAAGTAACAGGACTAAGTCGATTTAAAAAAATATTGAACAACTCTCTTTAAACTTTCAAAATAGGCTTCAAAATAGGTTGATACAGCGCTGCCAAGACATTTTCCGGAATATCCTTGAGAGCCGTGGTACATGCTTGGATCCCCTCTGTCGTCTCAAAATTCTTACCTTTCATCAACAGCGATGTCTTGTACGATCCGATTGATCGATTGATTCGTAGATCCACGACTCGCTACGTTATTCAAAAGTTGAGGTTCACTTTTATGTACATACATATGTTCAAATTTTCTTCTGAGCAATGAAACCAATACTTAGTCGACGGTCTGAATTCAAAACTTTGCGCACACGAATCACATTGTCGGTGTTTGCCGAATTCGCAGGTCTACCAACACGGTCTTCATTAGCGACCTCTTCCCAGCCATCCAAAAAGGCCTGATGCTACCGAAACACACCACTTCTTGCTAAAGCAACATCTGGGTAAGCCTGCTTGACCATACGTTAATCAACGTCTCTGTAGCAAATTTACCGAGTTTCACACAGAATTTCATGGCTGCATTTTCGGCTTTCATCACTCACTTTCCGGACAAACCCTGTATTATGCATATCCAAACGAATGTAATATATTGATTACATTAAATGTCATCCGTAGGGTGTATATTTATATTATACTACAGTGTCCAAAAAATAAGGTGACATTTGAATTAAACTGCGCGCGTTGAAGGATTTGGAGAATTTTTTTTTTTAGGTTGGTAGTACCGTCAGTCACATTTATGTCAAATTTAATTTCAAAATATTCATTAGTGTTTGAAATACGTGTCGTTTTGTGAGCTGCTAAAAGTGAGTTTTTCGTTTTTTGCGATGTCGAAATTTGTTCAGCAAAGAATTTGCATTAAATTTTGTTTACGGTGATGAAGCTATGTTAAAAAAAATTGTTTACAAGTGGTGGTGAGTTCCGGCCGTGAACGTGTCGAAGACGAAGAGCGTCCAGGGCGACCATCAACATCAACCGACGAAGCTCACGTTCAACAAATGAAAGATTTGGAGTTGAAAAACCGTTGACTAACAATTAGAGACCTTGCTGATGAAGTTGGCATATCGAAAGGCTCAGCCAATACCATTTTGAAGGATGTTTTGGGCCTCTAGCGCGTCAAATCTCGACTGGTACCGAAAACATTGAATTTTTTTGGAAAAAAGGCGTCGCGTTAAAGTATGTGAAACGATGCTTTCCGACTACCAGGGTGTCATGAAATGTATTATAACTACGGCGATGAGACTTGGATCTATACATACGAACCCGAAACAACCGATCAATCGAGCGAATATCGTACCAAAAGAGAGCCGAGACCAAAAAAATCGCGCCAAAGTCGCTCAAAAATCAATCAAATTTCTTCGATTATCGTGGTGTTGTGCCTTATGAATCTCTTCCAACCGGTCAAACAGACAACAAGGAATATTATTTGAACGTTATGCATCGTTTGCGTAACGCTATCCGCCTAAAAAGGCCGGAATTGTGAAAAGACAATTCTTGGTTTTTACACTACGATAATGCACCATCCCATACTGCCCTCGTAATTCGTGATCATTTAGCCAAAAACTCAACCATTATCGTTCCGCAACCACCGTATTCACCTGATCTGGCGCCGTGCGACTTCTGGCTGTTCACCAAGCTCAAAAGACCGCTCCGGGGAGACCGTTTTTATACGATAGAGGAGATTCAAGCCGCAGCGAAGACGGAACTGAAGGCCATCCCGGAAAGTGACTACAACTAGTGCTTCGAAGATTGTAAAATCCGTTGGCATAAGTGCATTGCATCGGGAGGGGATTACTTTGAAGGGGATGAAATTGATTTGGAAGAATAAATAAAGTATTTTCAAAATAAATACAATGTGACCTTATTTTTTGGGCACAGTAGTATGTTTCTTTTGCGGATGAATTTAATAAAATTTTCGCTAACGGGAAGTAAAATATAGTTATTAAACTATGTGAATAGATAACCTAGTATAATAGAAATTAATAATACATGTATGCCAAATTTGAATGGAATCCATTCGCGATTAATGTCGTTTCTTCGAAATATTTTTATACTCTTGCAACATTCTGCTGCAGAGTATAATAGTTTGGTTCACTTAACGGCTGTATGCTTCACCTAAAACTAATTGATTGTAGATATAGAGTTTTATATATGATCCGTCCGTTTTTCCATTTAAGCTGTAACTTGAGTAAAAATTAAGAAAATATACATACATAATCGGACCACTGCCACGCCCACAAAACGCCATTAATCGAAAACATATAAAATGTCATAGCAAAGTACAAAATAAGATATGGAATTGTAATTTAGCACAGGAGTTCGTAATACTAAGAGGCACCTCTGAGCTAAAATTTTTGAAAAAGTGGGATTGGGCCCAGCTTCTAATTGGTTTAATGTAACATATCCTAAACCAATTCGCTACACTGTAAAAATTAATGAAATCGGAAGATAAATCCGTCTACTCTCCTTATAACAGCTGTCCACGCCCATCGTTCGTTCGTTTTTACCCAGACTCCCATAAAACCCTCTCATATCGTATGGGGTGTAAAACTATGTCTCTGGTATATTTAGCAATTAATTTTTCGTACTTTTAGCAGTTTTTAACTGTACGGTAATATGGCGAGTGGGCGTGGGTATCTTCCGATTTCATCTATTTTTACAGCGTCGATAGGGGTGCTAAATGATTAAATGTGGCTATTGTAGCTTAAGTGCTTTAGGAGATGTGTTTCTTAAAACAAATATGTCGCTTAGTTTGCGATATATTATTTAGAAATAGAGATAGAGATAGAGAGAGCAGGACCAGGTGATGGAAGTTTTCAAAGATTAACAGTAACTAACTGCCGAAACAACAAATATATTCATCCTTACATACATTTGTATATAATATTGTGTTTAAAAATTATTTGTCTTGCAGAAAATTCGATAATAAATGTTGGATACACACCAAGTGTTATATGAGATGCAAAGTAAACCTTATCTACCACACTGTATTAAATAATAATAAGCATACGATATAATTATCCTGTATCACATACATATGTAGAAAGAAACGTTATTCCAGCTTTCAGCCCTAATGACTCTGTGCTATTACTCCCAATCATTTACTTACTGTAAGAGCGAAACAAAATATGTTACTTATAAGTGCGCTCGCCCTGGGTTTTGTAGACTCAACAAATTTCAATGCAGGCATTCACTTGGGCATATTTAATCTTGCGACAACAGCGGTGGCTGCAGCCACAACGTCGGCGATAAATACAGCTGCTGCAGAAGATAACGTGGACGCTGTGATAAGTGGCACAATGCCGATAATATCCACAGAAGACACTCATGCTAAAGCTTTGACAACAGATGCTGTTAGTGGCACTTCAATAGCGCATACAACGACATCAGTTGGCAGTAGTGCGAGCAGTGGTACTATTACTTGGGATAACAATGGTACTCTTCGATCACTTAATCCAGGCGATTGGACGATCGAACAGTGTGTTATTTGGGAAAGGCCTCATCATCTTTATTATCAACTTGGGAATGCCTTCTTTCTACTAGCATTTTTGGCACCGCATGGACCTTTTGGCGCATTGTGGCTGAGAGCATTGATTCTCATCGGATGCACGCTGATGGCGATGTATGGCTACTTGGTAGAGTGTAAACCAGATATAGTGATCTGGTCTGGACTATTTTTCATCGTCAATTTCATTTACTTAATTATTGTGTTGTGTCGAATGCGACCTGTTCGATTCGATAAAGAAATTGAAGGGGTAAGTAAGATGGAGCACTAACCATAAGCATTTATTAATGGGTTATATATCCATTACGATACGGTTTCAATTATGTATATTTCGCTAACTTTCTATGTTATTTTTTAATTTTATGACTCGAAAACAATTTACAGTAATATTGTAATAATATTTTATACCGAAATTTAGTCAGTTAAAACTGCAATAACTTTAAATCATAACAAGTAAAGAAGTATGAAATGCGATCGTAACAGTCCATACAGGACTTTGACCATTTGCAACAATTAAAGGCAGGTGAAATATTTTCAGGTGTCTGCTAAACTCTATGATAAACAATATTTCAGGTGAATGCAAGAACATAAAATACTTCGAAAAGATATCATTATATTTAGTAAAAACAGAGTGATTTCGTATTGAAATGCAAATACTTAAAGAATCTAGAAAAAAGTTGTATGTTTTCTTTAATATTTATACTTGTTAAATTGTACGTGTATACAATTAAATTTTCACTTACCTAAAGATGTACCACTAAAAATCATTTTTTTTTTTAATTGCATATTATTTAATCTCGTCTTTATTTTAATTCCATGAGATTTTTATCTCGAATGTTAATCGGTTTAAAATCATTATACACATTTTCATGAGATTATAATAAAATGTAAAAACATGCAGATTTTTTATAATAGTATAATTGTACTATATACCATTCGAATTCATATTGATTTAATAATCAGAAAATCATTATTTCATTTGATAGGCTATTCAAAATTTACTAAACTCATCGAACGTGCCTGCAAGTATGTATATACGTACATAAATTGTGCTAATATGAATAACTGACATGTGTATGAATGTGTATGACTTACATTACTATACGTAATCATCCTAGATAATACATATTAGTAGCTATTCATTCAATCGTTAACATAACAAAAGTATTTCTAATTTGGTTTCATGGTTAAATGGACTGGACCTGATCTGTATATGCGTGTATGTATGCTTGGATGGGTATTGTCTATCGGGCATATACTGATTTATATGAGTAGGGTTATGGGGTATCACAGTTTATAATTATGAATTATTCTTGCTATTCGCATACTTAAATTTAATGCAACTTATAGAATACATTTTATAATAATGGGAATATGAGTTTTACTAATAAGAATGTACGATACAATACCAACAAAAATACGTACTATGTTATTTTAATAACTTCTTATATTATACAAATGCAATAAATTTTTTGGTATATAGTTGGATATTGTCACATCCGCATACACAACCCAGTACATCGGTGGTCTGGTAGCTACCACAAGCTGTTTCAACTCAATCAAAATGTGGTTATAAATGATTTTCGTTGGGTTGCTACTTTTGATTTGGATAATATCAAATCTATCCATTTTAGTACCTTAACTAATTTGTATTTTCGATGCGAGAAAATACAAGTGAAGGCATGTAGCTAACAATACGGACATATTGCCCATGGCGATCGTCATATGAATGCGACGAAAAGTTTTGTGAATTCTTTGATAGTGCGGACACTGAATGAGAATGCCTTGCTCAAGTGAGCCCACTTCCCGTCCACTACCGATAGCACCTTCAATTCGATATTTCTCATGCATCAGTCGCAGCATTGGCGGAGCGAGGTAGAGTCGTATAATAATCTCAATTAAAACAGTGGCACTCAGTGCTATCAGCTGCGTTATTGCGGTTGCATTCCATGAGGTGAGGAAGTACTTCACAAAGAGTATCAGCATACTTATGCTCAATATTGAGCTCATAGCAAAATAACGTGGGAATAGAATCTGTTGACATTGTCCAAAAATATGTCGTGGCAACGAGAAATATAATGATAAACCTGAAATGGAAGCAAATTATTATTAATAATAATAGTTAATCAAATTTTTCAAAACTAGAGAACTGTATAATCAAGATAATTTGATCCTTTCAGAATGTTTTACTAATTTCGCATTAAGCACTTTGATAAAACAATAAAACTAAAACTGGTAGGTATACGTATACAAACAACAAAATAATTTTGCTTTGTTTACTTGTAGTCCTTTGTAGTCTAAATTGGGAGTAATATGGTAGCAAACATGGAAGACATCGATAATCCACTATCTCTTGAGCGATGAGTCCTGCAAGCACGAACTCATCGTGTTAAACCATTAACACATTTGTATACATACAATCATACATAGGACACGCTCAGAATATCAGGTTAACCACCTTTAGGAAATATACCTTAGATACCTGATCATATCTATAATTAATATTCATGTCTTTGTAATTGCTTTCCTCCAATAGATAAGAGAGAAAAATACGTATACTATTTGCAAAAAAAAAAAATAGTTCTTGCTTATGGATGTATGAATACCGTTACTGAATTATTTAATTTACGCACATAAGCTGATCATTATATTGTGCTGGTTCAAATTTTATATTTCTGTGCGCCTATTAATATGTGCATATATAAATATATATTACGAATATATATATTTGCTCAAATAATTTATTGAATTTTCTGCAGAAAATTGGTTCGTCTGCGCACTTCTGACAACCGGTGATTTTGGGATCGGTACCAGTTTGGTTTTAAATTGTAAATATATGGACAAATAAAATGCAACTTTCGTTTAGTTGAGAAATAAAATTTCCTTCTATAAATTTTCTGCAGAGCGCACGTATAGTAATTTTACTGAAAACTATTTGCACTTTACCTGAGATGAATGTCATCCATATCTGGGCACCAAAATGCGTTGCGAATGCGCCCAAGTATGCAATTGTAGCCAAAGTATTATGTCGTTCGTTTCTGCGATCGTCCATGGGTGAAACTTGGTCCGAGGCTCTGTTACTGGAGACGTTACGGGTGTCGACTATATCTGGCCATACCGTGAAAGTAACAAAAGTTAGTACGCAGACGGCAACTATGTGTGCTGGTTGCGTTGTTCTCGTCAACAATCTGTAAATTGATAAAATATCGATAGTTCGTAACTTTAAACGCATTTATATGATTCAAAATTATCAAAGGAATTCAGGGACGGCTTAGTTATTCTTTCCTAATTCGCGAACAAAATTATAAAACGGTTATACATGCAATGTATTTATTTGTTGAAGGAATTGACACCATCATGATATGAGCCGGCGAGTTGCTTGATTTTTTCAGGTAATTTTATTTCTGAAAACACGATGTGTATAGCTTGCAAAAATACCAATCTTATGAAAAAAGCTTGAATTTTTTCTCTGCCTTGCATATTTATGCGCTTAGAAGTCGCAGCGGTGTGGCGTACGTGCGAAAACGCATGCAATTTAAATGAGGTTAAATTTTCATATGAGTACTGACTTGGGACCAGAACGGTTGTGCTCGCGCGAAATTGTTGTCACCTTCTCAATATACAGACATACTTTCCAAATTTAACGCTTTATTATGAACCCTCAAGCGGCAGAGTCATTCATTGACACTGCATTTCCATGAGTGTACAAATCTAAATATTTGCCTATATAAAATAGCAGCAAATTGAAGCCCTGATTTGCTGGTATATCAACACTTAATTGACTAGCTGGACAAATAATAAGTATAGGTGTAAAATAGAGTATAAAAGACGTAACGACAGGTGGTTCAAGGTACAAATGTATTTTCGTAATTAGCTCGAAAGGATGCTAAATTAATTTTTGTAAAATCTTAATAAAAAAAAGCTATAAACTTAATTGTGCGGTGTTATGGCACATTTCAACGTGAACTATGAACTTGCGATCTTTATTGTAGCGTTGTCTAATCAGATTTTTTGTACTAAACATTTATAGTATAAAGTACACCCATATATAAATATAATTGAAACTGTGTGTATAGGCCAGATGACACTATTGGGATGAAACTACCTTTGTAGAAATTAATAAAGTGTTTTTGTATGCACATGCAGGTCGGGCTCTATATAATAAATCAGTTAGTGCATACGGTAGTTTATACATACATATGTGTTCTAAATGTGTGAAGGTACATTTAAAGCATCAATGACATATTGAAAAGATTTCGCCACTATTCATTGGCTGTGGGGCGATGTTAGGCCTTAAAAGTCCATTTACATACATACATACATACAGTGCGTGGTGTATTGTCTTGAGGGGCAACAAAATAAGTTTCTTCATTCAATCGTAGTTGGGCTTAAATACAAGCCAATCTGGCATTTGCTGTCAGTCGAAACTTAAGAAGACGCCAAACTGTAACCTACACGTTGAAAAACGAGTATGCGCGCATGAATGTGATATAGAGAAGTACGGATGGTATTGAAGCTGCGAAACTTTTCATGATCGCTAGACGACGATTACGATGTCACACCTCAAGTTATTTACTATTCCATGTTACTTAAATCACATCGTCACAGAGAAGCCACGTGTTGACTTAGAAATAACACCTACATGCAAGCGAAGTACTTATATGTGTTTGTGTGAATGATTTAACATCGACTATCAATTGCATTGTTTTTTCAGGCGGAAACTTTCCAATTGCGGGCGCGTGAACGTCTGTAGATAAAATTTACAAAGCTTTTGTACACGCACACCTATACCTATTTTCATACGTGCAGATGTACATACATGTACATATGTGTGTAAGTACCTGAAAGAGCACCTGCTGCAAAACTGATCTAATTCTGAATGTCAATTGGTGGCTGTCGTGACGTTGTTATCGTTCACAAGTTCGTAATGACATTGCCATTAGGACATTGCACACATAACATTCACGTTGAAAAGAATATGCATGTGCATGTAAATATGTTCGTATGTCGGGCGGAAAGAAATACAGTATTCATACGTCCTTAGGTTTAATAAGTAAATGCAATTTTTAATCGTTCAAGCGTCATGAGACCACGAAAGAATTATTCTTGTATGTATATATGTATACATGCACAAAGTCTGTACGAACACAAGCAGAATAAAATAATATCAAAAATCTGAAGCCATTGCACCAGCAATGCGCTGTTGCCAACTTAATTACAAGCAATGTACAAATTGATATACCGTGCGATTTAAAGACTTACGTATATAATTTGCTGTTTTGCATTTTTTCCACAATGCCACATATGAGTTGCACGAAGTGTTTCGTCATTTCAGTTGTTATGGCGAGTGCGTCCATATCGCTTTGAGGTTTACTGCCTAGAATGTCTTCACTACCTGCAGCACCGATGTTAGTTATTTTATCCTGCAATGAAGCACCGGACTCTGTTGCTTGGTTGCGAAAACGCCCGCACAGGCGGGGAATACTTAAAGGTTTGATCTGTTCCGTAGGAAGGGGATTTAAGGCATTCACATCGCTTATATTATGTGTATCCATGTTGGTGTTAGGGGAGTTTTGTGCAGCCTCCCGTTTCCGAATTGTATACTGCACGGTTTTTACAATTTTCTCTGGCATTCCATGCTCTATGAATTTCCGAATTTGATCACTTTGCATACCGGGACCGGAAGTTTGGCACATATTTTTTCTTTTTTTAAATGGTTATTTCAGGGGAATATGAGCGTCAGTATATACATAAGTGTATTTTTTGTTTATTTATTTTAATGTCACTTTACTCTTTTTGTTTCTTATAATTGTTAAATTTCGAAATTTGTAGGCACAGTGGTTGGAGTTTTAATTTAAAATTAAAGTGGTTATTAGTTGGTTTCGATCGATTCACTATTAATTTCGATAAAAGCCTTTTCACACTTGTTATTCCTTTAGTGAGTTTCCACTTTAACTGTCTCGAACTGACCGCACCGTAGCTTTCGCACGATACTTGGACTAGTCGAAGTATTGAACGCTTTTGATTCAATTATCACTGCAGTGAGGTTTTATATTCGTGCAATACATTCTTCGTTCGCACCGCTGTCACTAATATTGTCGAAGATCACATTGCCTGTCTAGAGAACATCAAACAACAACAACTCTGGCCATCACTGTTCGCTGTTGTGCGCATGACGCTCCGAGAACTTCAACCAGAGAACATAAAACGTGAACGAACTGCTCTTCGGTTGGCACTAGTACTCATTCGCTCAATTCACTCAGATCGACCGCTGAATTGTCGAAATATAAGAGTTTCAAGTATAAAACGTAAATAAAAGCTTCTCTTGGTAGTTTGCTGTTGTGAAGTCTGATATAGTACATACATATATTGACATCTGTATACCCTTCAGACCATGTTTTTGAACTCATCGCTTTGTCCCACTGAGAATGCCACCTTCGAATATTCCAAGTTTTATAAAATATAACCGATTTGATCACTTGTCTATGAGTTCAATACACATACATACGTGAAAGTTAAACTTTATGGATTAATATGTGTGCTTTAACTGACACGTTAAACATACGATGTTAGAATACCACTATGAAATTACGTGAGATTTACAGCTTTCCAATATGGAAGTAATGGTACTTGTCTTTATTACCACTATTACCGACGTTGTGATTGTCATCATTCCTTCATGGGACAGCGTATTAATGTCATTTTACTTCCAAATTTTTTATTGGCAAGCGCGCAAGTGAAACTTTTCGAGTGGTGCGCAAATTTATTTATTGTTCAGATTATTATATCATTATACATATGTTCCTATGTATATCCCTTATGTATATTCAGACTCAGGTTTCAAAATAATAAAACAATTGAAATTCATAACTGAACTCAACGGTTTCCTTTCTAAATTTTCTTAAGTACATCATTTAATTTGACAAAATTGGAATCATAGAGGATTGAATGAAGAAGATTATTTTACAGAAAAAAATTACAAAACCAGGGATGTATACCCAATAATAAATATTATTTAATTTTATAGAAAAGTTTATATATACATACAAACCTACTATATGTACTAGGTACCCAAAATGCACCCTCTGGTAATGTATTTGACAACTTACGTAACATTAACCGTAAATGTATGCACTTATGAACGAATTTTAAGGATTACTCCGCTTGGGTCGATCTTGTAATTCTATGATAAGGTGTACAATTTAGATATTCGATTCATAGAAGTTCTTGACATTTTGGTTTAAATCATTTAATCTATATAGTATAAATTTGTACTTTATGAATCATGAGTTAGTTTCATTTCATTTCATATATGGACATTCATACATTTTGATGGGATCCCCGATGTTTTGGTTGCTCAAAAATGTGATACACTCTGCGGTTGCGAAGTTTCCCACAATACATACAATCATACCTTTAATCCATAAATACAAGACAAATTTCACCAAAATTTTATAGTGATCAGTTTTAGTGTAATATTCACTATTTGTTCATATCATAATTTTTTTTTTTAATAGCACTTTAAAAAAAATTAAAACAATACATTTTGTTGAATGCAATAACATTACTTAGTAAATGTTAATATTTCCACTTTTTAATTTTTGAAAAATAAACATACATTTGTGTAGATATATACATGCATGAATGTATATGTAATATGTGAAATGTATGTGAATAATAATTAATTACCTGTTTATTGACTAAATATACTTCTGACGTACAAAGGTAAATACAGTTGCTCATCATAACTGTATTTGGTGCCAATATCAGCGTCATCTATAAGTATGAAAAAATCCCCATAGCAACGGATAAGATCGGTAAAACATTGTGCACATACATAATTATCAGCGGACATATACCTAAATAGATAAATAGATTTTATATTTATTCGTTTTTAGGGGGCCAATACGGCCACGGGACGCATCATGAACGATCATATGAGCATTACGTATGTACATATAAGAATGAATGAATAGGTCAGTGACGAAAGCAAGCGAGCGCAGTCATACGTAGTTTAAAATCTTTAGGAAATTTTTGTGAAATTATTGAAATAATTTTGCTGTGTTAGTAGTGCTCTAGATAAACAATCACACAGTCGTTAATCGCGTAGCTTGACGATAAGTTATTGGCAAAAACATAGTATGTATGTATGTTGCTTCTATGGCTCACGTGAGACCTTGCGCGATTTCAATTCGTAACTTTTTTGTACAATACCATGGAGGGAATTATTGGTGGAAAGTAAATATTAAATTTTTTGAACTGTTTTTCTCGTAGTTGTTGTATTATATTGCTTTGTAGGAATAAGTGTGATGTTATCATTATCATAAAACCAAGGTCCAATAATTGTCGCGAATAATATGATTTGTAATTTATGGGTATTGAATCAGCTCTGGAGTTATATGTATGTACGTATGTGGAGTTATTCTAACGCTCTGTGACCAAGGCATCAAATTTCACAGCCTTAATCATTCAATAACGTATGTACATAAATACAGAATGAAAATGTGAACATTAACATTTGTATGTACATATTTGTTGTAGTTGTTTTGTATTTCTTTCCCACAATGATGATATGTAGAGCACTGACCTCATAAATGTACCTATGTATGTGCAACTCCTATATACATACATGCATATGTACATATGTACCTACACATGCATTCATACATGTATATACATTTCTTATAAAAATTCTGATAAGAAAACTGTTAAAAAATATTATTTTAATTTAATATTATCAAGTTTTTTTTTACTAATATTAATATATCTAGTTATTTCCAATATATTTTTAACTCATTAAGAAATGATAATTACTACAGTCACGGTTCGCATAGCAGATAGAAAAACTATTAGTCAGTATTAGCGAATATTAGTTTTAAGATTAAAATAGTAAATTTGTTTTCACGTGAGCAGTCTTCTTTTCGATAATTTAGATAGTCGTGAATCTAACCATAAATAAATTTATATATAAAATGGAACGAGATTTTAATGTGGTCTCCATACATTTACTTATAATGAGTTTCTCTAACCGTTGTTGAAAGTTTGACCACGAGCAGCAAAATAGAGATTCGAATTTTTGTCGCAATCCTCTAACCGAACACGTGTCTATTGGTAAAACAAATGAGTGTTCTATCAATTGTTGGCCAGACTTTAATGGGCTTCATATCAATATATGACAATACTGTTACATATTTTGCGATTATTAAAAATATCATTGCATTGCTCAAAGTTGCACTATTCTGGCAACCGCCTAAAGTGTTATAAATTCATAACATGCAATGAGTATCAAAATAGTTCGGGTTGTGAACTAAAAATTTCTCCAATATACGTACATAAATTTTCGGTTTTCAAAATATATATAGGGCAAGGCAAGGGGATAGTAATACTTTTTATTCTAAATTTCGAACAAAAACCAATTTGTGGAAATATTTTTTCTAGGTTGGTATAACTGGCCAAATGTCAAATTATAATGTTAGAAAAGGCCTTTTGGTGATAATTGTTTGTCGCGAGCAAGTGTTTCTGATTGACACAAATTATTCAAATAGGCGATGAGTCTTGGATCTATGCTTACGACGCGGAAACAGACGATCTATGGCATCCAAAGTCGATAAGAATTACAGTAAATTTTTATTAAAAACTAGTCGATATGACTCTAAAAGTTTAGTGCGTTACCTCCATAAATATAATTTGTCTGAAACTTACGTATTAGTGGCTAATTAGTAAACGTTTTATTCATGCTGAATGAATTTATTGAGATTCTTTAGTTTAGAAAATTCGTTTTCAAATAGATTTTACTCCTTTTCAGGATTTTTGTTGAGGGGTATTAAATCATGCCTACATGCATATATACATACATATGAATTTATGTTGATACACATATAAGCGTTCTCATTCCCACCAATCAAAGTATCGTAAACTATTCAATGCAAAAGCTATGCTCAGATATGCAAGTGGGTGGCTTGGACGGTGATAAAGGATGTAACGCGTTTGTCGGTGCAGGAGGGTTTGAGCGCGTTTTTATTGTTGCAGATTATTGTATGAGATTCTCCGCAAATTGTTTTGCGCTCTATCTCGATCGGCTGAAATTGTGGCAAATCTGAATATTGTCAGCATACTACCTCGTCGCGCTCAGGCTTATAAGATTACTCAGGGTGAGAAATGCTGGATATACCTTAAATTGCTTGGTGTTGGTAATTACAGTTGTCGGACAGTGGAATCGTTGGATCATTGGCCGGTTGCGAGTGGCGTACGTGACTCTGGTGTTATCAGTGATGTCTGCGCTGGCGATATAAGCACAGTTGCGGATCTTGAAGAGCAATTCTGTAATGCTTTTTCGTCTCGAAATCGTTTGCTTTTGTGATATTACTGCTCGGTCGGTATCTTATTTCATTTTTAGGTAGTTTTACTTTTAATGACATTATGTTTTCTGCAGTCGGGTTTTTTATTGTCAGTTCATTGTTTGACTTTGGCACTCAGGAGGCAAAATCATTACTGTGCCATTTAGATGGCTATAAATGAGCGTAATCACAGTTAGTAATCTTCAATACCTATGGTAGGAATGTGTGCACATTAAATGCGATATTCACTTTCTTTAGTTAGCAGGATATTGTTAGATAAATTTCCTAGACGATTGTTTGGAGCATTCAATATATGTACATATGTATGTATTTGGGTGTCTCGAATTTTATTGTGTTGTCTTGTGAATGTGTATTCAAACTATAATGTTAGTACCATATTCATTGTTTCTAATATTCCTAGTCAAATGAGAAATATAAAATATTAAAGTATTTTTGTTTTCTAAATAAAACAAGTAAGGAAAGGCTTAGTTCGGGAGTCGGGGTAATATCTTTATGTACATAAGGCTCGTTAGTTCTATGGGGTGAAAAGTAAGCTTTTACTCGATTTTATTCGTTTTAAGCACAAGAATGCACCATTATATGAAAATCACGTTCTATCAACATTATTTGAATAACCCACATACATATTAGCCGATACATGCGGTATAAAATGGTATGAGAGTTCGAAATCTTTATACTCGGTGTATGGGGGTTAAGGGAAGTATTGACCTCTTGTTATAATAATTGCTTCTTGATTTTTATCGCTACGTTGCGCCAATTATATATTCCAAGCGAAGCCAGGTCCTTCTCCACATGGTCCTTCCAATGGAGTGTAGGTCTTCCTCTTCCTCTGCTTCCCCCGGCGGGTACTGCGTCGAATACTTTCAGAGCTGGAGTGTTTTCATCCATCCGGACAACATGACCTAGCCAGCGTAGCCGCTGTCTTTTAATTCGCTGAATGTTAATGTCGTCGTATATCTCGTACAGCTCATCGTTCCATCGAATGCGATTTTCGCCATGGCCAATGCGCAAAGGACTATAAATCTTTCCCAGAACTTTTCTCTCGAAAACTCGTAACGTCGACTCATCGGTTGTTGTCATCGTCCAAGCCTCTGCACCATATAGCAGGACGGGAATTATGAGCGACTTATAGAGTTTGGCTTTGGTTTGTCGAGAGAGGACTTTACTTTTCAATTGCCTACTCAGTCCGAAGTAGCACCTGTTGGCAAGAGTAATCCTGCGTTGGATTTCCAGGCTGACATTATTGGTGGTGTTAATATTGGTTCCTAACTAGACGAAATTATCTACAACTTCAGAGTTATGACTTCCAACAGTGACGTGAGAGCCAAGTCGCGAGTGCGGCGACTGTTTGTTTGATGACAGGAGATATTTCGTCTTGCCCTCGTTCACTGCCAGACCCATTTGCGTTGCTTCCTTATTCAGTCTGGAGAAGGCAGAACTAACGGCGCGGGTGTTGAGGCCGATGATATCAATACCACCGGCATACGCCAGCAGCTGTACACTCTTATAAAAGATTGTACTTGCTCGATTGAGTTCTGCAGCTCGAACTATTTTCTCCAGCAGTAGATTGAAGAAGTCGCACGATAGGGAGTCGCCTTGTTTGAAACCTCGTTTGGTATCGAACGGCTCGGAGAGGTCCTTCCCGATCTGGACGGAGCTTTGGGTCAGTTTACACAGCCGTATTAGTTTTGCGGGGATACCAAATTCAGACATCGCGGCATAGAGGCAGCTCCTTTTAGTGCTGTCGAAAGCAGCTTTGAAATCGACGAATAGGTGGTGCGTGTCGATTCTCCTTTCACGAGTCTTTTCCAAAATTTGCCGCATGGTGAATATCTGGTCGGTTGTTGATTTTCCAGGTCTAAAGCCACACTGATAAGGTCCAGTCAGTTTGTTGACGGTGGGCTTTAATCTTCTACACAATACGCTCGATAGAACCTTGTACGCGATGTTGAGGAGGCTTATCCCACGGTAGTTGGCACAGATTGAGGGGTCTCCTTTTTTAATGGATTGAGCATAGCACACTTAAATTCCAATCGTTGGGCATGGTTTCGTCCGACCATATTTTGCAAAAAAGCTGATGCATGCTCCTTATGAGTTCTTCGCCGCCGTGTTTGAATAGCTTGGCCGGCAATCCATCGGCCCCCGCCGCTTTGTTGTCCTTCAGGCGGGTAATTGCTATTTTAACGAGGCACTCCTCGTCGTACCAGCTGTTCTTTTGCACTTTCCGAAAAGTTTGAAATGCCGTCCCACAGTTCCCTTATACCGAGTTGTTGACGAGTGCTCTCAGAGAGAAGGAGTGCAAGCCGAGTAGAAAATCGTTCGGCTGTCTGTTGTGATTGCAGCTTCTCGACATCGAACCTTCCTTCTGTTTGTTGGCGTGCGTTTTTTGCTGCACAGAGGTGGGTGCGAATCTTGGCTGCATCAATATAGTGGTCCGAGTCGATGTTAGGACCTCGGAGCGCACGCACATCTAAAACACTGGAGACGTGTCTTCCCTCTATCACAACATGATCGGTCTGGTTGGTGGTTTTTCGATCCGGAGACTGCCAGGTAGCTTGATGAATCTTCTTATACTGGAATCTAGTACTACAGATAACCATATTTCGGGCCCCGGCGAAGTCGAACAGCCTCAACCCATTTGGGGATGTTTCCTCGTGGAGTCTGAATTTAACGACCGTAGTGGCAAAGACACCTTCTTTGCCCACCCTGGGGGCAGCTCTCATAAGTGCGCTCCAAGCAGTCATAAAAGGCATCTTTGGTCACATCGTCCTTCTCTTCCATCGGGGCGTGGGCGCAAATCAGCGATATGTTGAAGAACCTCGCTTTGATGCGGATTTTGGCTAGACGTTCATTCATGTACCATATTACATTCTCAATTTTTACTGAAGTTAGAGCTAGTGCAGACTGATAGACAGACATGCGGATTTCAACTATATATACAATATATGAAAAACGATTTGCAAGTCAAACAAAACAGTTTTCTGCGAATCGATCGCACTTTATATAATCATATACTCACCTAATCTCATAACTATATTTGCTTTTATATCCGATAATTCAAATCAGATACATGTGATATGGTATTAACTCACCTAAAGGGTGTAAATTTTGTATATAGGGTGTATGAGAAAAATCCGTGAAACGACAACGATTATAATAGGTATAAGGGGCTTAGACCACGGTCTGGACTTCATTCATATTCAGCGATAACTTAAACCAAATTACAAGTAACATAAATACATACATATGTACATGAAAACTAGAAGATTGATTGCAATAAACAGTAAAAGGAAGTTAGAAATCCTTATGGGTTATCAAAAGAAAAATATGTTCTATGAGTTTCATTAAGAAATTTCGCATATTGTAAATAAATGGTATAATGTCAAATGGAAGTTCCTAAATCTTTTTATTAGGTGTGTGGGGCTAGGGGAAGTTTCAACCCAATTATATCCAAATCAGAAATATATTCTCTCCGAATTTCAATAAAACATCTCCCACAATGACCGATATTTTTGGTAAAAAGTCAGTCTTATGTTATATACTGGGGTCCACATCTTAGGTATGTAAAAGCTTGGGCAGTTATGATTGGATTTTGGCAATTTTTAAATTCGAGATGTCATACTTTAAAGTAACTATTTGTGCACAGTTTTATTCCGTTATTATAATTAGTCCTTCTTTTGCATACTGTAAAGTGAAAGTATCAAATTGATTTCAAAACCATAAAAAGGTCAGCGTAATACTAGGTACCGAATTTGGTTGAGATTGTTTTAACAGATCCTGAGTTAAACCAGGTCCATTATCGTTAATACCATCTCGAATATAATGTCTATAACGCATTCACTCATTTTCGTTCGATTCAGAGGGGATACGGAAAAGACTATCCCTGAGAATTTTTATTTGATTTAACTATAGTGGTTTAGGAGATATGCTTATTAAACTTATTAACTTTACATTTTTCAAAATTGTTAATCCACAGATGCTCCTTCCTAATACGATTCAATATATCAAATAACATTTTTGCATCTAATTGTTGAGTTTAGTTATGGTGCTGTATAAGCCTTCGATTAATTGCGTTACCAAGTTTCATCGAAAATAAAGTATCTTAATCTAACTTGGTACATGTGTTCTTTGGCAAAAAGGTGGGGACGAGTTCATAGATGAGCGTAATCGGACCATTGCCACGCTCACAAAACGCCATTAAACGAAAATCTATAAAGTGCCATAAATAAGCCACTGTAAAATTGGTTGAAAACGGGTGATAACCTCGCCCACTGATCACATAATGGTCCCTTTAAAAACTAACATAAGCGCAATAAATCAATCAAATGATACAAGAGGATTTTTTAGGAGTAGGGGTCAAAAATGGACGATGAGCGTGAGAGTGCCCATATTTTGTTGAAAAGCCACATCTCAGAACGATTTCGACCGAAACAAACCAATCGGACTGCAATCACGCCTACTTCCCCTATAACCTAATTATAAATTCCGTCTGATTCTTTTAAAATACCGAATATGTGAATCAAAGTTCCATTTGCGAACTTTTTATCGAATATATCAGTCAATCTGTGAGATATGTTATAGAATTTTGGAGATAATCCTTTCTGTGAGATATATTATAGAAATTCGGAGTTAATCCTTTCCGAATAATAGTATACCTATATGTCAAAAAAGCTTTGAATCGGATCAATACTTCTTTTGTTCCCCATATACCTAATACAGAGATTTTCGAAATTCAAGTTGGCTTGATGCCACATATGTACATATGTATATCGGCAAATATTATTATTGTTATTTTAATAAAATTGAGGGAGCGTTCTTTTCTATTAACCTTATGCAAATGAAAGTATTTTCCTGGAAAGTTGAAAGCGTATGAAATGCTCGGTTACACCAGAACTTAGCTATTCCTTACTTGTTAAATATAAAGTTTTGCCAGAGTATAAAGTTTTCGATTCAATTTGTTACAAATTCTTAATCCTTAGATCTTCATTAAGTACTGCAATAGTGGAGGGAAATAGCAAAATTACCACTTTTAGGTGGACACCTAGAGACATGAATGACCGTTGCATGAAGATGGGTGTGGTTATCATTTCATTTCACCTATTAAAGAGGCAAAAATATCCGATTGCAGTTCTAATTGAGAAAGCTTATACTTTTTATCAGAGACCAGCTCTCATATCATTGGAACTGAGAGCCTAAATCAGCTGTTGAACTTTGACAGTGGAGTTGAGGAGGTTTTCACGTTTTGCAATTGGGAAAAGACGGTCAGTTTGAAATTCCACGAAAAAATATGTGAACGGAGAGTTTTATTGCCACTGTTCAAAATCACTAACAAAAAGCAATGGAAATTAAAGAAGGCGCGAAATTGAAATGTATGCGATGAAATCTTTTGTGATGTTTGTGATCAATTTAGAATTTCAAATGGTAAAAAAAATCCTATCAGTTGTTTTAGTACTCGTATATCATAAAATCACAAAAAAGTTTTAAATCGTTTCTCCATACGTTAAACAGATATATATATATAATAACTTTTAATGTTAGTAAATGTTGCGGAGTTTCAATATAAATGCCCAAAAATTATTATTTGGCTACAATGCAAAATCTTATAAAAAACACTAGTTTTGATGCGCTCTTAAACTGGAATAAGTTTGCATCCGTTAACCTCTTGTAAATACAGTCCAACAGTTACTTGGAGGCGGGGGTTCAAATTTCTATAAGAGCCCTTCATTTGTTAGATAACGTCAAGATGCACATCTGACAGAGGTGTAAGAGGCAGATACTTGTATGTCGTAACGTATTTGCTATTTGAATTTGAAGGTGCTGCGCAACTAAGATTACGCACTGTCATTGACATTTTTATATGCAAGCACTGACGAACAATTTTAACGTTTCATTTTTCTTGAATAACAATGAAGCGCAATGAAAATGATCATGTCATAACGCATAACCGATAAATATTAACTATCCAATGAATATAGTATATACATGAACCCAGGTAGTCAATTTAGGTTTATATTGCGATATCTTTCTTAATGATTGACTTTTTGAAAATAAAACCACTAAAGTAAAAATAAAATCATATGATGGTACGACACATATGTACATATGTATGTACAGTTTCGATTGTTTGTCGAAGCTGCATACCTTCAAATTAGTTCGTAAGAAATTATTGACTTTGTCTATTATTGTACATATAATATTATAATTTTTCGTAATGCGAATATGAACTTGGCTACCAAATATATATGTACGTATTTTTTATAATTATCTCACAGGTATATAAATACCGTTGAACGTAAAAACCTATAGCCACGTGAATATATTTTGACTATATACATACAAAAATTTTGATATTCTCATATATGATATATGTATCTATCAAAATATTTTTATAAATATATAATTTTTTTAAATATTACGATACATACATTTGGTATATGGTATATGTATGTATGAAAATAGTTTTGTAAATATTGTTTTATTTTTTTTTAATTAATTATACTTCAAAACAAAAAGAATTGGATGATTTCATAGGTGGTTTCGAATGCTTTCAGGTATATGCCAGTTTATTTAAACCCCTTCGCGTGACGAGACATCAGTTCAAAAAAATTTTGAGTTGTATGAAACTAATCCGATCGTTGAAATATCAGGAAGTGTATGCGCAAGAGAAAATAACCAAAGTTGACAGTCTATCGCTCGTTCTGTCTGGAAAGTAAGTTGAAATAATAAGCCCAAAAGTTTTCTTTGAGTTATCTTCTTATAATAATTTTTATGAAATATAAAATGTCAATAATGTTTGGCAAAAGACATGGAAAATTAAAAGCATTTCCATTAAAACTGAACAATATTATTTTCTTATACTCCTTACATATGTAGATTGGTTGTATCACAGAATCAGAGGGCTTTACATATAGTGTTTCCTCATCAGTTCCTAGATTCGCCGGAATGGTTTGGAGTATCAACCGATGATTACTTTCAGGTATATTTTAATGTAGCCCTATAAACTCTATTCACCTACGAGAATATTGCAATCGAAGTCATTCACTTAGGTCGAGATACACCTGGTCCCTAGATAAAAATATTATAAAATATGAAAAAAAAATACTTATTTACATTAAGTGTAAAATTGCCAATCCAATTAAGCCAGGGTCGTTTATAACGTTTGCTAAATGTTTTTTATCTAAGTGAGTTGCTTGTGTGTACATATTTATATGTACTTGCATTATTGAAAATATATACACAGAGTTATAGCTTATTTCGCTTTGTTTGCACAACAAATGTGTACATACATCAGGTATCTATTATGGCTATGGAGGAGTCACGCGTTCTTATTTGGCATCGTGACAAATTAAAATTATCGATAATGGCTGAACCATTTTTACAATCAGTTTTTGATCACATTTTGGGCCGCGACGTTGTCAAGAAGTTGATGCAAGTCACACAGGTTGGTGTTTACCTTTCTGTTCTTATAACTTTATTTATCTACTTTTCGAACATTCTTAGGTAAGCGAATCCATAGCTAGTAATGGATTTTTACCATCGGGCAGTTATGATGATGCCGAAGACAAGCCCATGCTGATCATGAAGAAGAGTGTGGAAGGACATGGCCTAACGGCATTAATAAATCGCCAGCTTCAGGGTAAGTTCATGATTGTGCTCGTACACGAGCTTAGTAAAGTCTGATTGAAAAACATTTTCGTAAGTAAATAATTGAATGCAGATTATAAGTTTGTATAACGGACACTTGTTAGCAAATACTTACAAACATTAGATATACACATAATTTTATTATATTATAGGTATCTTCGTACATATGTACGCATTAATGAAATGTACAAATTGGGTATTCTTATTCTACTCTTCATTAGTTATCTTCGTAAGGCATACTGAGTAGTAGTAATAGTATGCGTATATGTATGTATGTATTTGTAGATAATTACTTGCATCGCTTGACTCATTCGATTTATATTTGTAATATACGTATGTATGTAAATATGTTACTTTTGAATAAATCATCTAGTTAAATTTTATTATGTTTAATTTTTTTGTTGTTAAATACTTTCACTATTTTTTGTTTTCATTCGGTACATGGTACGTAGATGAGTTGTAAACATTTAATAACAATTCGATAAAGATTTCAACCACTTCTAAACAGAAAAAGGATGATGGTAAGGTTGAAATCGGTCTACTCAACGGGACCACTCACACTTTCCAACAATCAGATTTCCGCTAAGGGTGTTTATAAAATAACAGAACAGAAAAATATCTAAGTTCATTCAGAAACAAACCGACCAATCTGAAAGGGTTTTTAATGTGATTTGAGTAATTCTATATGTACCATATACATATGTATGTGTGTGTATGTATATATTTATAATCTCGCAACATGTTGCTACAGAATGTAACAGTTGTTTATAGCACCTAAAACTAATCGAGGTAGATACAGATTTATATATACATATATTAATGATTAAGATGACGGGACAATTTGAAATTCGGTCAATTTGTATCTTAATGAAACTTTGTACACATGTTCTTTGGCACCATAATTAGTATGGTTTTGTATGGGCATAAAATGCCGTCAACCGAAAATGCAAATAATGGTACAAAGTGTAATTGGGTACAGCAAAGTTTTGAAAAAGTGGATCTCTCTTTTGGCCCCTACTAAGTTTAATATAAGTATTTCAAAGTCCTCTACAGCTATTATAATCAATTTTGTCAGGACGAATTTCCTTCGACGTTGTAAAAATAACGCCGGCTCTCCTTATTAAAAACTATGCTTCGCCGAATAATGAATGTTGAATTCTTTCGCAACTAATTTTATACTATTGTAACCGGTGGCTACAGAGTATAATAGTTTTGTTCACCTAACGGTTGTACGTATCACCTAAAACTAATCGAGATAGATATAGCGTTATACATATATATATATAAATGATCAGGATGACGGGAAAAGTTGAAATCTGGGTGACTGTCTGTCTGTGCGTTCGTGCAAGCTGTATCTTGTTTCTTAGTACCAAATAAAATTACGAATTCATAGAAGGGCGTAATCGGATCACTGCCACGCCCACAAAACGTCATTAACTGTAATCCTATAAAATGCCTTAATTAAGCAGAAATATAAGATCTCAATGAAAATTACAAAGCATGTTTTACTCAGTTTTTAAAAAGTGGACCTCTCTTACTCATAGCAGTGTATCTTTATGCCTAAAATAAAAAAAATTGGACAAAAACTTGACCTATCCTCCCATATAATTAATATCAAGAGTTTCGAACATCTGACTGACTTTACTAAATAATACTGATGATTGTATATGAGGTGCTTTTAATGAAGCCCAGGGAACATTTTTATATATAGTATGTGGCATTATAATAGTAAAATCGGGTCGATACTCTCCTAACTCGCTTATACTATATATCTGATTTTCATGTGTCCGTCAGTGTATTAGTTATAAGGAATATATGTATGTCTACCTAAAATTGCTTAGATTCTAATCCTCTTGTTGACGTTTTACATCTTAACGTATTTCCCTGGCTTTGGTTTTTGAAAGTTGAAAGAGTAAAAAATATTCGGTTGCACGCGAACGTAGCTCTTCCTTACTTGTTATTTTTCAACTCAGATTTGATAAGAAAACCTCAGGTGAGGTAAATCACGTGTACATTTGTCGCCATAGCGAGTATGGTGCAGAATTGTCGATGCATGTACAAAAATCAAATGCTGTAAAAACTGTAACTACACCCAATTTAACATAAGAATTTAGATAAAAAAATGTTTTCGTTTTTACGTATTTTGTTTTAGTGATTGTCTTTTGAAGGTTTGTATGTATGTTTTTTGTGTTACGCAGATTGTACAAGTGCTAACTGAAACATCAAAGTAAATGAAGTTTCAATGTTGGCTTCTGCCCTTATGCCATCGCGTTAAAAAAAACCTAAAATGAATTGACTTTGGATACCTTTGACTCCAGAAATTTAGGAATATGTCTGTACAATTTACAATAAAGGGTTCTTATAATTATCGTTTGTTTTATGTACATATATACATATAATAAATTGAGATGAAATGATACATACGTACTACTTTGATCAAATTGAAAAGTTAATTTTTAATATATACTTCGCGTGTTTTTCGAATTGGTAATTTTTTGCTTTAAGTTGGTAGTACTGTTAGTTACATCTATGCTATATTTCACGTCAAACTATTTATTAGTATTTGAGATACGCTTCAGTTTGTGAGGCTTTAAAAGTGGGTTCTTCGATGTTTACTCTTTCTGAATTTATTGAACGATGAAGTGCGATAATGCACCATCTCATACTGCATTGGTTATTCGTGATCATTTTGCCACATTTTCAACTAATATCGTGCCGCAACCATCGTATTCGCTTGATTTACCTTCGTATAACTTCTGGCTATTCAGCAAATTCACTTGGTCACTCCGAGGACATCGTTTTGACTCAACTTGAGAATATAATAGCTGAATCGAAGGCGGCTCTGATGACCATCACGGCGGGGAATTTTTCCACGTGCTATGATGACAGGAAAAATCGTTGACATAAGTGTAAAGCAGCGGGAGGGGATTACATTGAAGGAGATGAAATGAACAAAATTGACCTTTCAATTTGATCACAGTAGTAAATATTTATGTATGTATGTTTATATTAATTTTAAAGCATATTCATATGAAAGCACGTCCGAATATATTATATTTTTATTTATACCATTTGATTTCCTCATGTCTTACATTCATTTATTTATACTTTGTTATTGTTCTATTTTAGAAGAGCATGTACCTTTACTTGGCCGTACCTATAAATCTAATACACTGCATATGGTGTCAAATCAGCCAGTGCAAGCGCCAAATCAAAAATCTGCTTTATCATCTACTCGGCATAAAAGTGTCGTACGCAAAGAGTTAACGTCTCCATGCTAATGGACAATTGGTCACTCAGCCTAAAAGCGATGCGATCGAGCGCAGCAGAAACGCAAACTCACACGCAAACGTAAATTTAAAGACGAAATGCATTTGCTGCGTAGACGCTATATTGCCGCCAACACCAATGCTTCCACCATCGCCCCAACTATCAGCGGCCATCATTCATATACCCACCATTCATTGCTAATATTCATCTGATCACACTACAGTTTTCTTAAGTTCGTGCACAACACGTCATATGCACCTCATATGTACTGGATATGAGTTATTCAAAAATACAAATATTGTAAACTTTTATGTCGCCATGTTATGTTTTTTAGTTTGATTATTTTTTAATATAAAAAAGTATAGTTTGCTTGTGCAGCGATGGAAAATCCGCTCTAAAGCTCATAATAACTGTTACTAGATTTATCCCAGAAGCGACATCTAATGAATCGAGTAAATAATTTGAAATATACCAAAAAGTTGAAACACAAATATATTATAACGCTTGTGTAAACTACATATCGTCACCTAAAATGCAAAATAACGTATGATCAAAAAATTCGAAATTGAGTATTTTAGTGATTACGATTCACTACTTCAAATTACATACGTACAGATATACATAAGAGCATATGCCCAACATTTGAAGGTTCTGCCATCAAATATATGTAATCCAGTTTTAACCAATATTTAAAATTTGTTGTTCCATTATGTGTCGTGTTTCATTCATTTCCCTATAAATTTTATGTAACTGTTGTTATGTTATTTTGCATTTAGGTGACGATATATGCCTACTTTTTAGTATAAAGATATGTATGTATGTACATATAGGTACTTATGTATATGTATGTATGTAAATAGTAAAGTTGTATACAAAACTTATTAAAGCGAATAGAAGCTCAATTTTGCGAGTTTGTGTTTAATATATAGTATATGTAACTACGTAGAAATAAATGTAACTACTTAATGACAAATTAATGAAATGAGAAGGTTAATACGTTTTTTGAATATGCTCCACTTTCCGTTAGGAAATACATAACTTTACTCAATTTGCGATGCTGCTCAACTATTTACATTTCTTTGTACGTATGTCACTTTTAAGTTCAAGTTTGCATTAAATGAAAGGACTTAATAATTCATTATTAAATTATAATTCAGTGCTTATATTATTACCGATAATATTAAAGGAGTGTCATCCTCTTTTTATTAAAAAGCTAATAACGAGCATTAAATACTTTTCTAATAACTGAAAATACGTTTATTTTAATTTTTAACAACTTATCTGACCCACATCCATAAGTTTAGAAAAAATATGTATGTACATTTTTTCTTATACTCCTCATATGAATTGATGTTAAAGCAATTTAACTTCAGATCAACCAAAGTCTGTTTTGGTATTGCGAATTTCACTATTTGCTACATATATTGCCAATCGAGAAAGTGAAGATTTTGACCTTTTAATATTTTTAAATAAAAAATCGAGGTTATTTCAATTCTCGAAAAAGCAAAAAATATTAGAGTCGAAATTAGTTCTAATTTATATTACGATGCGCAAAATTTTGGGATCAAAACTGAGTCAGAATAAAATAAAAGGGCTTACATGATTTCAACATTGTATGTTATATGGTTGTTAAGATGGCTTTAAATATTATGTGCACTGTGGTTAAAACACCAATGACTTTAATTTTACTCAAAAATTATATTTATGTAAGACTGTTTTTTTTTGGTACTCTAGTCAACTATAGTAATACCAAAAAAATTTAACGATTGATAACATTTCATCAGAAAAACTGAAAACCATAATACGATATTTCGACACTTCAACCAAAATACGTTGGGTTGAAAACCGAAAAGCGGCTTTACAGATAAAAAAAGCTGTACATGCTTGTCTGCATTTGACTGGATCTTAGTACAACTTCAATCGAACAACAGTTTATTAAATAAATTAAATTATGAATGCTTTGTCATGGAGAAAGACTTTTGGGTGAATATAGACATGTTTGTTTCCCAAATAGATATTTTCGAATTGTTACCACATTGCGGACAGTGCTTATGATTTAATAAACACTAAATCAGCTTCACTACTTTATATGTATGTAGCTACTTTCGATGGAAGCATTAATGGTAGTCTTTATTGCGGTTTAGAAATATTTAAATACAAAAAATATACAGACATATTTTGTATTTATTATTTGAATATTACAAATTATATTTATTCTTTTGTTTAATTTAAAATTTCTCTTGTTACTGTTTCTTTTCTCACAAAAATGTTGCGTTAATATACCACCAGCCATACCGAGGATATCGAAGTACTATGATTGCGGTAAGTTGATTAATGCATGCTTGTGCATGTGTGTGTTTGTATGAGTCATGTACATAGAAATATTTTCAAACTTTATGCTTGAACAAATAAGTATATGTTTCCTTTTCTTGATTGACTTTTAGAACGCACCTCGTAGAAGCTTGTTGAATCTTAATTACTATAGATTAAGGAGGAACAATATGGATTTTTGTTGGATTAGTGTGTATTAATACACATATTAAAAATTATGTTGGCTATTATAAACCACAAAATACAAATTCTTAATATATAAAATGTTTGGATCATATACAAAAGATATAAGATCTATCTTTAAGGTTATGCATATAACGAAGTATTAGTCATTGAACAAACTACGATGTCATACCTTCTTAGTGCACATTATTTTGTTATTAATTCACTCTGTTGCACTTCATATAAGTATGTATATACATACATATAAATACTTTTGAATTTATATCAAAGAAGATTTTTTTTCGATTTGCATCTTATTGTTTGAAAATATATTGACTATCATTGTAACATTTTTCACATATGATAGTGGAACATGAATAATTTAAGAGTCTATGATAATATACGTCCAATGCAAATTTCCGAAAACATCTCTTACACATTTACATTACCATTATCTTTAATCTTGCCATAATTTGTTTTTTGTTTTTTCACTAATTACATTAAAAACTCTTTTGCAGCGGGTGATCCTAACTCCTGGCGATTAGGTAGAATTGATGAGACTGACCATGAGACGGCTGTGTGAGTGTTACATATATATAAATATATGTATCCCATAGAAGCAGCAGCGTTGATACGAGCAAAATATATCCCAGTCCTGGCTCAAATAGATATGTATATAAAGGCAGATTAATTATATGTATATTGTGAATTGATGTAAATCAAGGGTGGCAATGGAGATAAAGTGCGAATGGAATTTTTCTAAGTATTACTAGCAAATAAGAAAATTATATAATTCTTGTATTGTTTGTACAGTAACAACAAAGATTTAAATACATAAATTCGAATATAGACAAAGTAACGCAATTTTAAATACATATATATATATATATATATGTATATTTATTTATATACATATGTATGTATGCGAGATGTATACTAAGAAATCATACCAACATTCTTATGTAACTTCAAAGTTTAATATTCTTTAGCATAATTTTAAAATAGATCGGGGCAGTTGGATTTTTTTTTTTGCTCAATTTAATTTATTCTGTTCACATTTTGAGTTTTAACTATTGAATACATTATACGATAAAAACGAGTTTTTTCTGAGCATTGGGCGAAACCAATGTTTTTCGAGAGACTGATTAAATACAAAAGCTCTTTTTGTGTTTTTTGAATTTAGTTTCCAAAAGCGTTATAAGCTTATTTTGAATTGTTGAATCTTTATTTCGTTTTAATAGGATAACTTTGAAAACCCATATTTTTTTTGTCTTATAAGTCATCCTCTCCAAAAATATAGGACTCGCCCAACGCCCATCCCTCCTTGTACCCCTTTTTTATGACATAAGTTCCATAATTTGGTTTTGCATACGTATCTGTGTAGATATCTATTATATATAGTAGCAAACACAGGTTTCATCGATTATTTATTTAATAATACATAGTGTAATAGGCATATTAGTTTTATTTTCACCCTCTACACATATACTATATATTTATGTTTATGACAATAGAAATAATTCATAAGAAACCAATAGTAATCGGTAAGATGGTTTAAAAACTTTCAAACTGAGAACAAAGCTTTGGCAAACTTTGGAATAAGTTGTGAACACCATTTATTAGTATTTTAATTTATTATTTCTAAATATTTTTAATACTTCGAAGGGCAACCCAAAAAGTCTGGAAAACATTTTTTTGCGTCTTTCACGTTTAGACATCAAAATAAATTCAGAGGAATCGTATAAAGTAAAAAAGTATTACAAAATATTAGAATTGTGAGCATTTATTTATTTTATAAATAAAATAAAAAACGACAAATACACTTTTTTAAATATGCATGAATAAATTACATTTATGCCCTTTTTTAAACTTAATTAATTAATTGCATATATAATTTTTATAATATCTTGTGCTGCTTAACCCGAAAATCAATTAATAAATGTATGAATCTTTGAATTCAAATGTTTGTAGATCTGTGTTATACAAAAATGTTCTTCAAAACAAGAAAAAAACGGTAAGTTCGTCAACCGTAGTTATAATATAAATCACAGGCGCATTTTTGTAACAAAAAAGGGTATCCAAATCTTTTTCTTGATTTTGCTCATTCAGTTTGAGTGGCAGCTATATGCTATAGTAGTCCAAAATAAAGAATTTGTTCCGAAAAAGTAACCTTGTCTTACACAATAATTTATATATATCGTGAAGATATCTCAAAACCAATTTTCATTTTTCATTTTGGCAGTTATATTATATCGACATCTCAAAAGTTGAAGGACTAGCTCACGGACAGACAGCCGTATTTTGCTAAATCGACTGAACGTGTCACGTTGATCAGATTAATAACACGCTTAAGATTTTCCTTATGAGTGTAGCAAACTTCGTGGCAAACTTTGGGTACATTAAGTTCAGGTGCTTTTTACCTTTACTTATTCAGACCACTGATTATATACCTGCATATGTAATATGTGTATTGTGTATTTATAACAAAAAAGATTATACAGAAAAATATAACTGCTTTAACATATGGTTCAGTGGAATACTAGTGTATATAGTAATACAAATTATGATATAATTTGGATTTTGTTAATATTATCGAAGAAAAATTTATATATGAATGTCCTTTATCGATGCACTCTATAGGCAAAAGATGTAGAGGTGAAAAATGTTACGTTCACATAAATTGTTTTGATACAAGCCCAAAAGAATACATTTACACGAATGTTCATAATTATGTATGATATGCAAATAAAAAATTATTTTATATATTATTTAAACGCGTTTTATCTAAAACAAAGATGCTCACATGGGGCGTTGCTTCACTTGTTTCTTTAAATTTTGTGCTTATAATGTATTCCTAGTAACAAAAAGAAGAGAAGTTATAATTTATTAAATGCTGTATATTTAAAAATTTTTAAATTGTTTATTTGTAAATTTAAATATAATAAATATTTGTAAAATAAATATCCACGAAATGATTTACCAAAATGAAAAATAACTCAACTCTCTTCAATAGAGGTGACAAAAATTTTAGACCTGTAGCCACACAGCATCAAGAAAAATTAGACCAACTTAGTTCTCAGAATGAAAACAATACTGCAACTTACTATATATTTATACTGAATTAACGATTACGAGCTAATGTCAGCCAGGACAGGATTTATGAATGACAATTATCACTTTAGTTTATTTCCGTTGAGTCCCAGCGAACAAGAGGCGACAGGGAAAGTCAATTTTCCTGCTGTAATTTTTTTTACGTATTATTGGTATTAAAAAAAACCTCCTGAAATTAATAAAACTTACAAATTTTACGCAACTTTCCATACACATTTTATGAAATCTTGTCCGTTTACAGCGATAATCTGAACGAAATACTACCAAAATTGTTCCCTTGTCAGGTCATTGTACATATTGCGTTGTAGTGGCAGAAAGCATTACTGAATTAATTTCGAGACATGGTGCAGAGTCCTTAACCGTGTCCGTTATAAAAAAAATTCGTAATAGGGAATTTCACTATATACTCATAAAAATTCGTATTTATCCATGTTTGGACAATTTTTGAACATAATAACTTGGCATATACATATACATATGTATTCTTATATACGACCTTAATGTTTAATTTCTATCTTTCTTGATGTCACATTTTGCAAATTAGTAGCATAAAATGAAAAAATTGTTTTTGTCATTTTATAATTAAAAAATTTTCAAGACCACGCTATTTTAATGCGCTTGGTTGCTATACTCAAATATTCATCAGTGAAAGGGTTAAGATGTTTGTACCCACATAGCCTGGGCTTTTCGGAAGTCGAAACGATAGATGTCGGAGATAGTTGAGAATTTTCCGATTCATCAGTTTCCATTGAATTGATGCCATTATTTTTCAAATGCTGCTTGTTTGAAGTATTATATTCCAATTTACCTCTGACACGATGTCTTTCCCTGCGAGCTAGAGGTAGCGCAAACATTTTGTATAAACGCATTAGTTCATCGTGGGACATTTGCTGAATATTTGGTACGTTCAGTTGACGCTACGGAAGAATAAAAAAATATAATGAATTTATAATTCTTGAACATTTTCAGGTCGCACCTCTACTAAAATGGTCAACAACTCCTCTCGTGTTAATAAATCAGCAAACAAGTAATCCATTTTTTCCGCGAATCTTTTTCATATTTTTTACAAAATTACAAAATGAAGATGGTAAAATATTAAAGAAATGCTAATATTTAATTGCATTTTTATATTCAATACAATAATAAAAACACCATTCTCTTATATTGTTGTTGATAACCAACAAAACACTTAGAGACGGTCGATCGGAAGTTTCGATTTATCCGATAAGATGTTTCGATACATTGTAAAAATCTACTTTTTTCACAAATGTATTTTTTTGGAAATTGAATTTCAAGACTAAAATAATTGCTGCGTAATGCATACAAATAGATGTATGAATGTATTTTGTTAGAATATATTTTTTGAATAATACTTTGGTAAATTTGAATTTGCCCAACAACACTTAAAATTCGAGGCATTGGCATTTCCTCTTCACTGGCATTATGAGATCGAAACTATGTATGTACATATTGCCTCTTCAAAATTTGTGTGGCCCTAAAAGGAGATCAGTGACAACCACCAAAATGGCATGAAATATAAATATATAGAAATAAATTGCTAAATATTAGTAATGTGCAATCGTCGCTGGCAAATTTGCTAGCAATACAGATTATGTTAGGGATGATTTCCATGTAGCATTTGTTTGTAGACGCCTTGGATCATTATACCATAAGATGACATTTTCTATCAGAATTTTGTATAGTTAAGTTTCAATTTCAGTTTTTGTCCATGTTCACTGAAATATATATATATGAATTGAGTATGAAAGTTTAAAATTATATATAAAAAATATCAAGACGTAGATTTACATGGAGGAACATATATTAATCGATTTATAGACGATTAATAATGACATATTGGCAGTACTTTTCACTTGACTTTCTTCTTGTTTTGTTGTTGGTAGCACATCTGGCATGTCTTTTAAGTGAAACGTAAACGTCCTAAAATCAAAATTGCTTTGATATATCTGATATACCACCATAACTTAAAATAAAATGTTTAAAAAGTGAGTCATTATCTCCTGAATATTTTTTTCGAATGTGTTTTAATTACTAATAATATAGGTTTGAAGAAAAGGAAAGTGTTTCATCGTTGCAGCAACTGAAGTCTTCAGTTCAGAAAGGAATCCGGGCAAAGTTGTTAGAGACATATCCTTTATTGGAAACGCATATTGATTTGATATTGCCAAAAAAGGATTCATATCGCATCGCGAAATGGTTATATAAATTTTCTGTCAGAAATTAATAAGGTTTAAAATAAATCTAATTTTAGTCACGATCACATTGAACTTTTAGTTACGGGGAGCGGTGAAATAGCTTTCTTCCGGCACCGTGAGAGTCAATGGATGCCTACTTTGAGATTACTTCATAAATTCCCATATTTTGTAACCATGCAGCAAGTAGACAAAGGCGCCATA
Source organism: Bactrocera correcta (assembly GCA_027475135.1). Classification (NCBI taxonomy): domain Eukaryota; kingdom Metazoa; phylum Arthropoda; class Insecta; order Diptera; family Tephritidae; genus Bactrocera; species Bactrocera correcta. Next base: position 150,458,582 of record CM050325.1, on the reverse strand, counting down.
CGATTCGTTCTAAGTGGAGCTAATGTAATGTGTCCCGGTCTTACATCACCTGGAGCACTAATGACGCCTGTTGATAAAGGAACTGTAGTTGCTATAATGGCTGAGGGCAAGGAACATGCTTTAGCTATTGGTGTTACCACATTATCTACTGAAGAAATGTAAGACGCATATTATATTGGGTACTTTTTAAATTTAATATTGTATTGTTTCAGTTCGAAAGTCAACAAAGGCGTGGGAGTAGAAAACTGCCATTACCTTAATGACGGCCTGTGGAAGATGAAAGTTGTTAAGTAAAAATTTCAGACTGAAATAACTAACTATGGCTAGCAATATTAAAATGTTGATTTCTTAATTAAATAAATTGTTTTATTTACACACACATTCCTTCAATCTAAAGTTTATTAAATGAGATTACTTAAGAGCAAATTAAGACAAAAAACGTTTCCTCGACAGTCGGGGTTTAGGTAACCAGATTCTTATCCGTCCAAGGTCCGTCCAAGGACTATCAACACTGCACCATGCCTCGAAATTAGTTCTGGAATACTTTCTGCCACTACAACAACAAACATTAATTAGCTACCGTAAATGACAGAAGAAAAGAAAATTTGGGGTTTGAAATTGAGAGTAGTCCCTCCAAATTTTCTCTGAATAAATCTTTTTGATATATGATTATAATCCTATATTAACCGATTCCAATGAAATAGGGAACGTAATATTACTAAGATACTCCTATCATATATTGTGAAAATGTTCGGTTCATTGGTAAAATAATGTATACGTTTCTCGAAGTCAGCCTATCAATCGGATTATTTGCTTTTGAAGTTCGAAATTGAGTTTATTTCAAACCCACTATTTATAATGTGTAAATTCTAAAAAAGTTAAATTTTTCCAATGATTTCAAAGTGTATATAACATTATTAAGTAAGTAAGTTTATACATATGAACATGAGAGATTCTAAAGCAAATCAAAGTTGGATTTTCGAAAAAATAAATTATATATTGCGATTTTTAGCTGCCAACATGAGTACAGATATGTCGGCAATTAGCAGAAAATGGTTTCTGCTCATCAGATTTGCCTAAAGTTCCCTTTCTAACCAATCAAGATTAGTAGGCATTATAGAACTTTCAACTTTATATGTACTTGCGCTTTTGAAAAGACTTGAACTAGCATATTCATTGTATGTAGAACGAAGTCAACCAAATTAACGGATTTTAGAAAGTAGGGGTTGGTAAATTTATGACCGATCATTTTTCGACAAACTAGTTTTGAATAAAACGTATGGCCATTTAAGTTCATATTAACCATTTAAGTTCATATTAGCCGATATATGTGGAGATCCACATATTCGATTTTTGAATCGGAGTTTTAAACCCCACGCTTTGAGTTTAATTGAATTGTGATATGATGCTTTATATTCTATAAACTCTGATGATTCTAGCTACTAAAACAATATGAGCAAGTAGCAGCGATTTATTGACTCTCTCCCTTATGAAAAATCATTTTTCTCATGCAAATAAGACGCAATGGGACTGTTAGTATTTAAGCGCATTGGTTCGTTGTTTGGGGAATACACAAACACAACGCTTATCATGTGAGGCAAGCTTAAAGGTTTTTTATTGACTTTAATAATTGGATTTATGTTTGCTAAATATTTCAACATTATTTTACTTTGAAACTGATAATTCTAAAACAAATATCTCTCTATAAACACGTTAGGTTAATTGGTCAAGGTCTAACTTGTCAAACCATATGAATTAAAAAAATAATAAATTGTTTAATAATAAACTTTAATATCTATTTGGAGAGGTCTGAGACATAAAATATCTAATGAGAAATAAATCAAAAGAAAACAAAGAATGAAACATAGGCATACAAATAGTAAATGAAACCACCTGTTATGATTCTGAAGAGCCTTGTAAACGATATGGTTGTTTTTGTCTATGCATACATATGTATATGTACCTTTACCTTTAGCATACGCTGGCGCCGACTGTGTTTTTTTCCAGTAAATTTGAAAGAATGTTTTAGATTATTTAAAAACATGTAAGAAGTAAACGTAATTATTTTAATGCTTTATATACCAGACCTTTATATACATAAATAATAAATAGTATATCATTGATATTTACATACATATGAACCTGTGAACTTGTAAATAATTGACAAATGGAATTTTATGTGCAAATGACATTTTTGGTGTATCTGCAACAGACATTATCGATTTTTACCGGCCAAATATGGGAAAGTAAATGAACTATAAAGTAAATATCAAAAATGGAGCTGGTGCCCGGACTTGCGCATTGGCCAACATTTTGTTTTTAAATGGCTCTTAAGTAAAATATTGAGTGACTAACATCATTGGCTTGTAGTGACCGTCAGTTTTGCTTGAGATTGCCATTAGAGACAACGTTTAAAGTTGATTAGTTAGTTTAGTACACAATAAAGGTCAGGGTATTAAAAAATGAGGGTAAATTCTTGAAAACTTCCGACGCCTGTTGGAATATCGTTTATTTCCATGCACAAATAAACATCGAATATTTGACAAAATAAAACAAAAATTTAAGTAAAAGTAAAATAAAGTGAATACTTTGCAATCTTTATAAAATGAAAGGATAATAAACAACTGAGTGACGTGGTTGGTATTGAATATAAATATGAACATACGTACATTCCGTACACAAATACATATGTACATACTATATGTTATTTGAAAATATATATTAAAACAGAAAAATAAGTGGTAAATTAATTTCAAAAAAATCAATATTTTTATGTGTAATATGTACATACATACGTACACATATGCATAAGAGCATATACATATGTATGTGTATTTAAATTAACGAATTGCATTTTGCATTATTGTTTATTAAATCGTATTTACACGTTTTTATTCGTATGTATGTAAATTTCGCTAATAACAAGACGCAATGCCAGATAAATTGGTGAAAATAAAGCGATAATAGCAAAAAAAATCTGCTATGATTGTCCTGTAAGTTATCCTTGAAAGTGCATGCAAATCTTCGGTTATAGTAGTGACTATACATACATATGTATATGAGTTTTTTTGATACATAATTATTTATATATCCATATCTACAGGATATATAGGAGCAAGCTTATGTTGAATGACAAACAACAAAGCAAAACTAAAAGTCCCAATACGATACTATAGGCAATACGACTAGTACTCACATCGTCCTCACAAGCAACGTTTCTCTCAGCAAAGTCGTAAACACTGACGTAGAACGAATAAGCATATGGGAATATAGTTACTACAGCCATAAGGAGAGCAGCGGGCAGTAACAAGTGAACAATTTAAGCAACAGGAAGTTTATTTCGTTTCAAGAGCATTATTAAAGCAGGAGAAGCGATTTACAAATGGAGGATTTATTTTTGCTTATAATAAAGGAGTCCACAGGGACAAAGCACAATGCGTTGCGACAAACTGCGCAAATTGCATACGGTGGGTACCAAGGCGCCTGCATAAAATAATTCCATTTGTTCTATTTTAGTTCAAAATGCAATAAACTTAAATTTTTTCTATTAGATAAATTATATCGCCAGCACGGAATCCATCGGGATCCAGCTCATGAACTCCGGTCTGTATGCTTCACTGCACTACAAATGGCTCTAGATACAAAGCGTCCAAAGTTTGTTACAATGGGACTCAATGGATTGCATGTAAGTAATCATACCTACACATGCATTTTAATATAAATACATTCATATAAACATAAAAAACATACATAGTATGTATGTATATAAAATCAGTAGCTTTAGAACCAACGGACTTTAAACTGAAAATTTACACATTTGTCAAATAGCACCGCCAAAATGTCTGCCGAAAAAAATAAAATCTGCAACTCATTTAGATCTCTACGAAGTACATACATATGTATGTATGAATAGACGTGTACTATATATAATATTTATGTCTTTGATAATGAGTTTTAAAAAACTTAACTAAAACTACGAGTGAGTGTGTTCTTTGTTGTAAAAATCAGATATAAAAAAAAATTAATGCTGAAGTTTATTGATTTTTTTTTTGTTTATGAAGCTCTTTAATGTCTTACTTTTAGCGCATTATTAAAGACGAACGCTTTTACATTGGCTTAGAACCAGAAGATGATTCGGTGTGGTTGCCCGCTCAGTTGCTACGCGCCACAAGTGGTATTTTGCCTACGACCAGCAATGAAGATACCGTGATCAATGTTTTACGACTATTTTTGGCTATGGCTTGCTCTCCCGCGTGCACATTAAATGGTCGTCTTTTAATTGAAACACTTTCACGTTGCGGCGAATGTTGGGAGTTAGGCTCTCGTGCCACAAAAGCCGCCTCTCTGGCAGCAGCATCACAATGCCTGCGAACTTTTTGCGCCTTTCTCATGGAAGAGGCCGAAGAGGTGAAGAAGACTGCTCCACCTGGTCTGATGACTCAGACGCAGGCATCTGCTGTGTATAATGAAGTGATACCTGTAATGCAGTGGTTATGCAGTCGCTTGGTAGAGCCAACTGCGAATGGCTCACCGAACAAAAAGGCAGATAACAACTGCTCGTTATATTTAACGGAATGCATTCTTACATTGACATCAGCATTGCCGCGAAACGTTCACGCGAATCCACACTTTACATCATTCTTATGGCAGAAATTTTGCCCAACATTGGCGGCAGCACTGGGTTCGCCAGGTCGCATTAATTTGGATAAAAAGTTTACGTATAAGTAAGTTAAATACGTACATATATAGTATATATATACAAGGTGATACATATTTAAATTTGAAAATACCATGTCAAATCAAATCAACTGTTTATAAACTACTTTCCAACTAGTAAGAACTGTAAGCTCATCTAGTTAGTCTCTTTGACATATTGATATCATTAGTCTAAAGTCATTTTGCGACTATGATGTTAGAATCAGTATCTTCTTGTTGATTTGGGTTGCTAAAACAGCAAAGGATTAAACTTTTTCTAACACGTAGGATTTTTCGTGTTGCAGTCAAGAGGTCAAACCACCTCCACGTACTTATATAAAAAAAATTTTAATCAAATTCGTAATCAGGACACTTCAAATTCCCTATAGACCTCTTAGCACCTCAGTCGCAAATTTTCCTTTCAGATTTGTTGAGTTGCGTATTATACGAAATATCTACAATTTTTAGATTTCGTTCAAAATAAGTAAAAATCGAAAGGACTAAAGGGAAAACCCCTGGTCTAAAAAAGTAACTTGCTAAAAATCGATTTATTATTCATATAAGTAAATTTGATGTTTTCCTTTCTATTTGCAGTTCAGATAGAAATACCTAATTGTAAAGTAACAAATTTCTTGACTATTTTAATTTTTGGTATTTCAATTTAAGAACTATACTATATATGTGTATATGTCCATACATATATATATATATCTTCTTTAATCACTTTGATGTTATAAATTATATGAAAAATCGCCAGGGATGCATTGAATATGATTGAGAATGAAGCCCGTGGCTTTTTTACTGGTCCTGGTTTAGACGGTCCGCAGGCTCGGTGCGTGTACTTGACGGCGATACAGTTATTGCGTATTGCTGGAGCATATGGGTCACTTCGACCTATGCTGGAGGCCCTCTTTCATCGTATGCTTCTATTGCCAGCTCCTCAAAATCGCACTGAGCCACTAAAGTGTGTTCGCGAAATATTGAAAACTCCGGAGCGATTGATAGATCTAGCTGTTATACTGTATGTCGACAAAAGTACAGGTCAAGGATGCAGTGATGAAATGGCCTTGTTTCGCCTGTGAGTACCCTTTATCTATTTATGCAAAATATTTTAGTAGTACCTCATTCACAATTTCTGATTTTCGTAGTATGGTCGATGCTATGGAAGAATGCGCCTTTGGTGTAAGTACAAATTCGGGAATGGAGACCGGACTTCATGCAAGTGTGGAATGTATGGTCGCACTGCTAGATAGTTTGCAAATACTGTGCAGCGGTGAAGTAACTGAATCAATGATTAGTGATCAGGTAAGATATAATAAGGCGTTTAACCATCTGATATGATACGCATATACATAACTTTGTGCAAATCGGTAGATCGTGAATGCAGTCAATAGTCGTCATGAAACATTGAAGGATGCCGATTACACTGGTCCTTTGACTTATCAATCAATGGCGCGTCTACCAGCTCCCTATCGTGATGCAATCGTTGAATTTCGGCAAAACGTGTTTGAAACATCCTCTGGCTCTGATAGTGATGGCGATCATCCAGAACAAGATGCTGCTTCAAATGGTTCTGGCGATACAGAAGGACCAGAAGAGGAAGAACAATCGACTTCAAGTGATGAAACTTCACGTGTGGAAAACCGATGGCCCTACACTCATCTGGAAGCCCCGGTAATACCTGTGCGGGCCGATATTGACAATGATCGACAACACGCCAAAGAATTTGCAAAAGCTTTGCGTACAGATTTAGTGCCGAAATTGTTACGTCTACGTTCTTGCATTGAGGTGGACGAAGCCATGCAGGAATTCGCTTCAGTTGTCTGCCAAGAGAATACCATGAATTTTTCTGATTTTGATTGTCACCTTACAGCCATAAATGCTGATGGCATTTACCTAGCTATTTATTCGTCATTATTACTCAGCTTGCAATTAACAAAGGCTGGATACTATGATGACCCACAAAAGGAGATACTAATCCCCATGTCCGAACAACAATTCGTCACATCAGTCCAGAATACTGGAGTCCTGGTGTACCTCTCATCTCCATGGCTTTGTGAATTGTATCAAACCGTATTAGTTTCAAATGCATTGGAAGCGATGAGTAGGGAGGAATTAGAAGGCACTTATTCCCGAAGCGCCCTTGTGGATATGTTGGGGGATGCTGGAGGATTGGGCCCTACTCAGATGCTCTCTGAATGGCAGCGATTGCAAATAGCGAATGTAAAACATACAGAAGAGCTGGATAGCAAACGTCGAGAGGCCGCAAAGAAGCTTTGCAGACGCTTATTGACATGTTGTTGGGATTCAATGGTTATAGTGCTAAGCTCGGGTTTAGGCGATTTATCTTGCACTAATTCGAATAAATTGGTAGCCTTGTCAAAACGCACACTTCGAGTCAAAGCAAAAACAAATAAAACAAATGGTGAAGCTTTATACGCTATGTGCTTGGATGGCTTACATTCGGTAAGATATCCAACAGTTTTGGATATTATTTCATTCATAAAATAACTAATTTCATTTTCTTTGAATTTCAGGCCGCAACTTTAAGCAATAGTTTGAATTTGCAACATTTGGCTGGAAAGATTTTAAGTCTTCTGGCGTCAAATGTTTGCCAGACAAATGGGCCAAGAATTTCTGCTAGCCAAGCAATGTCTATGGATGTGGTTTTAAATGGAGGCTTGAATTTAGGCTCCTATAGCCCTGATTGTTGGCAATCCGTATTCGCTGTGTGTCGACATGTCAGCCAGTTGGAACACGAAATTTTCAGTTTGCAAAATTCATCGATTGGCACTTCACCAGGCACAGGGCGACGTGACTTGGAAACCGGTGAAAAGCTTAACAATACAGCTCAAAATGACAAACTTAATTTATCTTCACTACCCATAGATGATGATGAAACGTGGTAATTAGTCTACTCTTAGTTTATTACATAATATTTAACTTACCATCATATTTGTCTGTATTTATGTTAAGTGTAATATGGGCTGAAAAGGCTAAGTTTTACCATGTTCGATGTCTCTTAGGCAAAGTTGGTTAGAATGATCTGTAGAAAAATTTCCCGCGATTTTTCCCTTTTTTTTTGTTTTTTGCTCCCTGTAAATTGACTCGCTCTTCTAATATACGTTCCTTTGAGATGTATATTTTATGACTTTAGTTTCTAAACTACTGAAACTATGCGCATCATTTACATCAAAACAGTACTTAACCGTTAAATATATATTTGCTAAAATCTAAAAATTACTAATTTATTCAGACAAATGTGTATGAATTTATGAATTTTTTAACTCATTAATGAAGTAATATGTACATATGTATGTAAGTAAAATTAAAAATATTTTGATTGAAGTTATTAGCTTTGTTGGAATATTCAACCTAAGAACATGGTCCGACAAATTTAAAAACCAATTTTTTTCTCTTATAGCGTGGATGTTTACAGCTTTCTTCAGGCACCTCTACAAAGTCCCAATACAAATATTACATCTATATTAAAAGTATATTCAGGCACAAATGAAACGGTGCTATTGAGTCAGAGCGACACCTCAAAAGTTCTTTGCGCTCTGTCACACCAGGCTGAAAATTTGTTCTCAGACGCTGCTGAGCGCTTAAGCCTTCCTTCACTATGTCAGTTTTTAAAACACCTATGTAAAGCATCGAGGGAACAGCTCTATAAGAATACTACTACTCGCAAAGGCAGCAGAATTTGGTGGCCGAGCAAAGGTTGGAAGAAAATGGAAACCCTACCAATTTCGTTATTATTACATCGAATCGGAGATGTTACACTGAGGGTCTTTAAAAGCTCTAGGCCGCTTTTACATATACTAAAAGTATGGGCCATCACTGGGCCTCATCTAATGGATGTGGGTATCTCAATAAACACATATAATTTCATCTGTAACACTTTTTGTCTATTATATTTAAGGCTTCTTGTCATCGAGATCGTGTGATATCAAAAAGAGCCATTGAATACATCCATGATATCATTACAGCACTTCTTGTTGAACAATCTGAGTTACCTCATTTTCACTTCAATGAAGCACTGCTGAAACCGTTTGAAAATCTTTTAAGCATGGACACATGTGATGTTGATGTCCAGGTATGTTCATCTATTCAACTTCAGACAGGAATAAGCTAGTAACTAAGGAGTATTACTCTTAAAAATATAATTTACGCTTTAGAAATATAATTGATGTTCGGGTGTAATCGAACATTATGTGACATGAACTCGAATCGTTCTACAACAAGTAACAAAGGGCTAAGTTCGGGTGGAATCGAACATTTCATACTCTTGGAAAGGATCGGAATTTAAGCAATTTTATATATTCATATACTCTATATAACTCATACACTGACCGACAAATTCGGCATAAGATTTGGGCTAGTATCGACCACTTTTATCTATTAACTATTATCATATACAATCACCAATCATATGGAGCAAAACCAGCCGGATGTTCGAAAAGCCTAGTAATAGTTATACGAGGCAGCCGTCAAGTTTGCGCGCAATTGTATCTATTTTAGGCATAAAGATATACTGTTATGAGAAAACACGCTCTGTTATTTTCGTTGGGGTCGAACATTGGCCGATATATTCAGCAAAAAGTCACCTGGAATTTCGAAAATTTTTATATTAGGTTTATGGGGGCTTGGGAAAGTATTGACCCGGTTCAACCCATCCTCTGTGTATCAAAGAAATACTATTGTCAGGGAGAGATTCTGTCTGAATTTTAATTGTCTATCCCATAAATTGACCGATATTTTCGGTCGAACATCAACTATAGATACATGGGTCCACATATTCAGTACCTAGGATCTTAAAGAGTTTTGGTTAGGTTTGAACAATTTTTGGTCATAAGGTGGCATACTTTAAAGGAATTATTAGTGCAAAATTGTATTCATTTATGTTAATTACTCCTTGATTTGTGTACTAGAAAGTGAAAGAATCAAAATTGTGTTATGTGGGGAGTAGGCGTGGTTGTAGTCAGATTTCGCCCTTTTTCATACTGTGACATAGAAATATGAGAAAAATGTCACGTACTAAATTTTGTCGAAATCGGTTTTACCCTGTCTCCTATAAAGCCTTTTTACATATACTATCTCTAGCGTAAAACTGTCTCTGTCATAATTAGTTATTGATATATCGCACAATTAGTAGTTTTTAACAGTACCGTAATATGAGGAGAGGACGGCGTTATCTTTATATTTTATCCATCCTTCCAGTGTCGGTAAGAAGCTTATGATTATTTGGTTATTCTAGATTAAGCAGTTTAGAAAATAAGTGTGTATATTAAATCAATTATCTACGTGAACAAAACTAGTTGAACAAAACTATTAAACTTTGTAGCCACATGTTGCCACAGTATAAAAATTTTACAATTGTACTCTCAAACCAGCGGATTTTGAATTTTAAAAATTTTATTTTCTGAACACACCTCGTAAATATATTTCTGATAATAGTCACACTAATTTATTGAAATGAGAAATAAGTGATATAAACTCAATCCAAAGAAGCTAAATTTAATGTATTAGTATCATTTATTATTATTAATCTGCTTTCATTATTTTCAGGATCAAATTGTCGCTTGTTTGTATGAAATTGTTGAAGCGCACAGAACGGAAATTCGGTCGGGGTGGCGTCCACTCTTCGGAACGTTGCGCAATGCTCGTAGCCGCATGCTAAATATGAGTAACATCATCGATATATTCAGAGTCTTTCTTGACTCTGATAACACTTTAGTATTCGCCAATGCTGGATTGGATTGTATTCTATGCTTATTATCTTATCTGGAGATATCAGGTAGTGGAGGAGCAAATAATAATACTTGCGGTGAGGATGAAAATAGCTTTCGGCCTACTGAGTTCCTGCATGAAACTCTTCGTTTCCTCGAGCGTTGTTCATCCATTTTAGGTTTTATGTTCAACATGCCGAAGTGTCCCAACTTCCATTCAACATATAAAATTAAAGGCATTTCCTATACCCACATCATCGACGCAAATATCCCTAATTCAATGGAGAATTTTACATATTTCGGCAATGATTACTTACAAACGAAAAATGAACAACACATGATCTCATATCGGTCGTTACACATCGACAAAGATGCTATTACAAAAATCGACGAAATGGATAAGCCATCAGGCGTATTGAAAGTTTGGTTTCTTCTACTAGATGGTCTTACCAATTCACTAATTGTCTGCCCTTATTCACATCAAGCACCAATACTTCAAACAATATTTAAACTATTTAAAAACTTACTATGCTGCCCTGGTATCGATTTCGGATTTTACTGCATTAACCATCTATTAATACCAATGATTCAGGACTGGCTACGCTACATAAATAAAACCGGTGCTCCTTGGCCAATGATTGAAAAAAACTTTAAACACTGTTGTTGCATGACAACCGACTTAGTCGTGGAATTCATCGAGAAGTCTGTTACTGAGAGTAGTCGTAGGCAGGGTATAACGAAGACACGCATTACCCAGATCGTGCACACGCCTTCGAATATAAATTTAACTAATAATTCGAGTATTAATAACATCGATAATTCTTTATATTCTAAGTTAAAATTCATCACGGAACGAATTGATGATAATGAAAACATTAACCAAAGCAATCAGTATGATAGTTCGTCTTCAAGTGAAGAAAGCGGAGCTAATGTCATTGATTCACCAACTAAAATATCTGGCTCTGCTACGCTGGCCCTTAAACAACTACTGTTGGTGTTAATTGAGTGTTCTGCACAGGCACAGGAATCTGTAGCCCGCGTTGGAGTGTCATGCTTAAAGCATATAATCTTATCCACAGGCATGCTTTTCAATGAGTCACAATGGATGATTGCCAGCTCTGCATTACATCGCGCTTGTACCGTAACAATAGCGCCTTTAAGGCAATTGTCGTTTGCTTTCCACGAGAAGTCAAATAGTTTCTATGGAGATTGTGCTAATGTAAAAGTGGCAGCTCGTCGCGATAGCACCGTGGAGGAATTGACTCGGGTTTACTCATTGGCGCAACAAGTTTTCCTCTCTGATAATCAAAGAGAACCGACTGTGAAGGTGTCCAATCACTTAGAAAAACATTTAACCGATGAGCGAAGCTACTCATTTCTTCTATATCCTTTAAACAATGGTTTCAATTCGAATCTAGACAATTTTGTTATTCGTATACCTTTCAAGAACTTAGTGGTTGGATTACTAGCAAATCAAATGCTATTGCAATTAGTTGCGAAGCTTTTACTTTCACGGTTAAAGTGTGTACCTCAAGCAGTTTCTACATGCATCTTTGACAATTATGGCACATCGACGACTGGTCACGATTACGACTTGGACTTTCGTTCCAAAGAGATATTATTGCGTTGTGTTAAACAGTATTTGACGAGTTCTTTAGAATTCGATTCACGACCCGGGCTTAAATTTCTTATGCAAAAGGTTTCTAATACAGAGTACGCAGCCAACTTGTATAAACAGATGACGTCATCTTGGATGATCTACTATATCGCCTTAGTCGATTCTTATTTAAATGACATTGTTGTATATAATCTGGGCCCGGAGGACTTGAAATTCATACTCGAATCTTGTTCACGGCTAAACACAACCACGGTAAAAAAAAAGGAAAACTTTGTGCGATATTTGTTCTGTTTACAGGACGCATGGAACCTTGTATGTGAGCTATATTTAAATAATTCAGCGATTCATGATATTGAAAATGGAAAACTCCGGTCCGGTGACGGAAGTGATAAGCGTGTTTTACAACACAAAGTTATGACCCCAAAACCAATGCGTATATCAGTTAGCACAAATGGTGAAAGTGCAAGTACATCAAGCCACTCAGAAACAATGGCTTCTTCACCCAATAAGTGTACTCAACTCGAAGAAGAAAATGTGACAATGACAACACTGATCAGTGAATTCCAACCGAAAAGCCGCAATAATCCTTTCGACACAAACCGGCCGCAGAAGTGCGAATCAGAGGCAATATCACCGGAAATCGAGCAACAACGTGCTTCGAGTATCCTCAAGGACTCTAATTATAAGAAAGCTGCTTTAGCTCAACTGGTCGTAGCTTCCATGGAGTTACTGCGGTCATTGCCCGGCGAAGCTGAGGAGAATCTTAAACTTTTAATGACGCCCACAATACGAGAAGCCTTTAGACTGGTTCAGTTGCAGGGCAATGAATTGAAGGTTAATCAATTTTAGGCTATGCTCGTTGAGTTTTATTTTGATTTGTAAGCAAAAGAGAGATCGCCATCGAAATTCATTTATGTCAGCCATAGAACTGGCTATGGAATTGATATACTCGTATAAATATCGGAGTCATTTAAGGCGACTAAATGGCATAGATGCTGTCCATATACACATATATATTCATACATATATACATCACTTAGGAGTATACAATATACGCATACTTGTATATCGCCCTTACTGTTTGGCAGCTCATAATGTTATCTCGTAAGATATTTGAAAATATGGAATTTATGATAACGTATAATATTTTACGCGTGATTTTACGTTACTTTTCTTCTCTTTGGCTGATAACGTTAGTAGAAATCAAAATATTACAAACATCATTATCATATCGACATCTCACATATTTAAAACCCACGATCGAATGCCAAACAGTCATGGGTGACGGTATTTACTATATACATACCTATATACATTACCTACAATATACTACAAATAAATGCTTTATTTTTATAATGGAATATTTGCTTTTATGCGCTACAAAACTAAGTACATACGTACAAATTATACTACATAATCCATATACATACTCGTACATCCATACATACATAGCACCTTTCATCCGTTTTGAAAAATTACTATAGGTATGAATTAAAGTTTTCTCATTTAAAATCCACCAAGTCTCATTCTTTAATTTATATAAAAGTAATTCAGTACCGGACGCTTAAATACGAATCTAAATAGTTATACCAACCTAACTGAAGAAAACCACTTTCATTGTGATGGCGGTAAACGGCAACACATTTCAAAGTAATAACTCAACCACAAATACAGTACACACTTACACGGTAATATTGGAAGCGGAAAAGCGAAAAGAATGCACTCATTTCCAACAGTAAAAACTGAGGCGGTCAAAAAACATCTCAGCACTCGGAAGGGATAAAGAGTGTAGATTTTGAAAATTCCAAAGTTTTAAATTTTTAACATTTCTTTGAGACACAGACGTGTTGCGATAATGAACTTATTATTATTATTATACTATTCAATCGAGAATACAATTGTGTCTCGCGTTCCTAGTTAATAGAGAGGCATTAACATAACAGTTACATACCTGCAAAGAAGAACAAAGCACAGGACGGTTGGACGAAAATTATAATTTTTTATTCTTTTTATACATTTGAACTATTTATTAAATAATTGTAAACACCAATAAATGAGTAGATGTTTGGGGTCTAACTTCATAACAGAATTTCCCTCCAACTCTGTAACACAGAATATTTAAAAATGAAATCAAATGAATATAAAATAGTTTTGGTGAGATCCATATGTTTAAGTCTATAGGAAAATATGTACGGATGAGCATTTATCATGTGTATGTATATGTATGTATGATAACTATCAACCCGCTTAGTGCTAAGTATAAAAGTTAAAATATAAATTTACGTAAACGTATTTGCAAATTTTTGGAATGTACATATACGAACAAATATATACATATACTATTTAATTATATATTTGAAATCTACTAAATACATACATATATTACTATTCAATAAATAAAATTGCTTATGTAAAAAGTCAAACGTGAAAAATGAATCATAAACACCTTTAAATGTATTAACGCATCCATACATACATATGTACATATTAGCATACACAAATTTATAACACAAAAAATAACAACATTAAGACTTTTTGTTTTTATACCATGATTGCTGTTTGAATGCACTCTCATTTATATCGCTACATTTTTTTATTCGCTACTATAAGAGAAACTATGTTATTAGGGTATATCAATCCAGCCATCAGAAAATCGATGGTCCAAGCTAATTTTTATATTTTCGACAAATCTCAGTCTCAAATATCTTTGGCCATTTGTAAATCCATTTGATAATCTTCAATAAAGTCAATTCTTTCTCCTAAAGAATGTACGATCTGTGCACAATACTGTTTAAAACTGCAAATTATAATAATATGCTAATAACGCACAATTAATTGCTGCGTTATTACGTGGTTATTATCCAGCCCCTGATAGATGATATTGTTTGTAATAGTTTTAAGCAAAAATTATACAAGTATTACTCATACCATACATACACACCAAATACCATTTAATACTTTTTAGTAAAGCTATTAACAATAATTATAGTTTTTGTGATCTTCTATACAAGTCATATACAAAAAATGACACGGAAGCATAAATAAAGCACAGAAGTTTGACAACGGTCCGTTGTACGGAAACAGGAATCTTCTGCTCACGTAGGGCTGTGAAGACGAGTATTCGGACAATAGATAGTGTGGAAAGGCAAGCTGAGCAACTGACAGACAGAAGAGCGATAGAAACCAGGGACCGCAACAGTTATGAGGAAATGAACAAAAAATCAAGTTTAGTAATTATTTTTAAATTTTTATTTTTTCCTCACAAAATAATCGTTATAAATATGTTCTTTGATTTTTATTTTTCCCTTGCAAAATACGACTTATTTCATTCTTTTATTTATTGCTCACAGAAAAATACATACATATGTAGGTATGCGATAAGTGTTAAAGAACTCTTACGCAATAGGAGTTGAATAGTAAGCTTTTTCTTTTGTCTTGACGAATAATACTCTCTTCTTATTACTTTCAAAACGTAAAGGCAAAACTCACTGCATAACTATTATTCTTTGAGTGGTAAATGAAAGTTATGAAATAAATTAGGAAATACAATAACACAAACATAAAAATTTTCTATTACTACATCATATGTACTACTGAGATCAAATAGAAAGTTGAATTTTTAATTATACTTCGCGTTTTTTTTTGAATTTGTAAGTTGATGCTAAGTAGTACTGCTACTGATATCTATGCTAAATTTCACATCAAAATATTCGTTAGCATTTGAGGTACGCGTGTGAGGCTCTAAAAGTAAATTCTTCGATTTAAACTATTTCTGAATTTATTCGTGATCATTTCGCCACATTTTCAACTAATATCGTGCGGCAACCATCGCAATCGCTTGATTTACCTTCGTATAACTTCTGGCTATTCAGCAAATTCACATGGTCACTCCGAGGACATCGTTTTAACTCAATTGAGAATATAATAGCTGAATCGAAGACGGCTCTGATGGCCATCACGACGGAGCATTTTTCCAAGTGCTATGATGACAGGAAAATTCGTTGGCATAAGTGTATTGCAGCGGCAGGGGATTACTTTGAAGGAGATGAAATGAACAAAATTCATATATCCGACACTTCGCTCATAATGATTTTTTGTAGGGAAAAATTATGAAATAATTGTTATTTTCTGTCCACGATAGAAACACAGAGAATTGGAAACTGATATAATTTTCATTCGTTTGAGAGGCTCAACATGCATACATTTTTATTTTAGAAAAATACCAATAGTAAAATAATTTGTAATAACATCGTTAAGAATATTGTATACATGGATTATGGAAAGTAGTAGAGAAATGCGAACAAATTTATAAATTTGGACAATATACACATTAGGGTGGGTCAATAAAACCGAAAGTTCTTTTTTTCGCTTCGTACTCTGTAAAATTGGTTAGTAGACACCTCTACGATACAATGTATTACCTCTTATTTATAAGAGGAACGCCCTCCGCCTAACGGTTTTCTATATTTTGCATTATTATATTAAATTTCCTTCTAGAGTATGAGCTTTGCAATTTAAACTGATGTTTTTTCATTGAGTTATAAAATTCAAAAGAAAAAAACTAATTTACCCTAAAATAGTCAGTCATTAATATATTTTAAGCAAAACGAAATATGTTTTCAAGTGGTTGGAAGATATGAGTTTTTCTATCTGATAAGAAAAATAAAAATAAAAAATCCGCTAGGCTAGGACCTTCCCGTTACAATTAAGAGCTCATACTTGGTGATCCTTTCGTAGATATGTCTATCAACCAATTTTTGAGAGCACGAAGCGAGTAACATTTGCTTTTTTCTGACTCACCGTGACATACATATGTACATACTTAAGTATTTCAATATAAATATTCACTTAATAATGTATACATTTTATTTATTATACTTTTACATATACATTTAACTTCCGGCATTTTTTTTCTTTAAGGCAATGTACTATCTACACTTATACAATGTAGTTTCCGCCTAAACATAAAAATGTTATTTATAAGATCTCTATTGTAATCTACCCAATTTAAATGCAACACATACTACGTAAATAGACAAGAAATAAAAATGCTTTCATATTTGGAACCATCCAATTTGATGTAAAAAATGTATTTTTAATTGGAAAGATAATTTCTGTCTATAACTAACCCGCACTAAACGAAACAAAACCGACAGCAACCATATAAAATAATATTTATAATCTGAAAGTTGATATCAGCCAAAGCAATTAAAATGGTTTCCCTCACTGCAGTAGTCTCAATATTAATCTCGCCAGCTTAATTATTGGCAAAACTACGAGTCTGCTCGAATTATTTACTTTCTCCTCCTTAATACCAGTCGTTTGTACCTGATACGGTCTTATTATCCAGCTAATAATTGAGGATGGAGTCATGTGTAGAAGTTCACGCAAGTGAGGAAAGTTCTCTGATCGCCATTCACTTTTGAGTGGCCAGAAATGATTCTTTTACATATGACTCAAGCAGCTCACGACTTCCGGTCTTTGACCAAGTATCCTCTGGGTAGCCTAAGAACAACCGTTTGAAGGAGAGCTAAAGTGAGAAGGCGAAACATTCCCTCCGCAGGGTTGTGCGCTGAAATTGGGACGCCACGTAAAAAAAAGCACACCAATTAAAAGGAACAACAAGCCTCGGATGAGTGACCCCCCTTTTGATGACGACCATGGCAAACGAAATAAGGACTAAGGATTAAGGGCATGCACCTGGAATGTCCGGTCCCTTAATTGGAAAGGAGCCGCTGCCCAGCTGGTTGATGTCCTCGTGAAAATAAAGGCTAACATCACCACCTTCCAAGAAATGCGATGGATGGGACAAGGACAGAGACGAGTAGGTCCTTGTGGCATTTACTACAGTGGCCATATAAAGGAGCGCAAGCTTGGTGTGGGATTCGTGGTGGGAAAGAGACTCCGTCGCCGAGTACTATCATTCACTCCGGTGAATAAACGTCTAGCCACAATCCGCATCAAAGCGAGGTTCTTCAACATATTGCTGTTTTGCGCCCACGCCCCGATGGAAGAGAAGGACGATGTGACCAAAGATGCCTTCTATGAGCGCTTGGAGCGCACTTATGAGAGCTGCCCCCGCCACGATGTCAAAATCGTGCTTGGCGACTTTAACGCCAAAGAGGGTAAAGAAAGTATCTTTGGCACTACGGTAAATTCAGCCTCAACGAGGAAACATCCCCAAATGGGTTGAGGCTGATCGACTTCGCCGGTGCCCGAAATATGGATATCTGTGGTACTAGATTCCAGCACAAGAAAATACAACAAGCTACCTTTCTGTCTCCGGATCGAAAAGCCATCAACCAGATCGATCAGGTTGTGATAGATGGAAGACACGTCTCCAGTGTTCTAGACGTGCGTAACATCGACTCGGATCTCTTACTTTGTTGCAGCCAAGATTCGCACCTGCCTCTGTGCAGCAAAAAACGCACGTACACAAACACAAGGAAGGTTCGATGTCGAGAGCTGCAATCACAACAGACAGCCGAACAATTTTCTCCTCGGATTGCACTCCTGCTCTCTGAGAGCACTCGTCAACAACTCGGTATAAGGGAACTGTGGGACGGCATTTCAAACAGACTGCCTATCTCGCAACGTTACGATCGACGACAACACGTGCGGGATGGGACAGATACCGAAAGTTGAAGAGGGAAGCGAGACGAATTTGTAGACAGAAAAAGAAAGAGGCCGAAATGCGTGAGTATGAAGAGCTTGATAAGCTGGCCGACAGGGGTAATGCTCGAAAATTCTACGAAAAAATGCGGCGGCTTACAGAAGGTTTCAAGACCGGAGCATACTCTTGTAGAACCCCCAAAGGTGATCTAGTCACCGAAGCCCAGAGCATTCTTAAATTATTTAGGGAACACTTCTCAGCCTGTTGATTGGCAGTGAACGAACAACGCCAGGAGAAGGCGAACCCGATTCCCCAATCGAAGACGATGGAGCAGACGTTCCATTGCCCGACCATGAAGAAGTTCGAATAGCAATTACCCGCCTAAAGAACAACAAAGCGGCGGGGGCCGACGGATTGCCGGCCGAGCTATTCAAACACGGCGACGAAGAGCTGGTAAGGAGCATGCATCAGCTTCTTTGTAAAGTATGGTCGGACGAAAGCATGCCCAACGATTGGAATATAAGTATGCTATGCCCAATCCATAAAAAAGGAGACCCCACAATCTGCTCCAACTACCGTGAGATAAGCCTTCTTAACATCGCGTATCGCGTGTGAAAGATTAAAGCTCACCGTCAACCAACTGATTGGACCTTATGAGTGTGGCTTTAGACCTGGCAAGTCAACAACCGACCAGACATTCACCCTGCGCCAAATCTTGACCCGTGAAAGGAGAATCGACACACACCACCTCTTCGTCGATTTCAAAGCTGCTTTCGACAGCACGAAAAGCAGCTGACTTTATGCCGCGATGCCTGAATTTGGTATCCCCGAAAAACTAATACGGCTGTGTAAACTGACGTTGAGCAGCACCAAAGCTCCGTCATCGGGAAGGACCTCTCCGAGCCGTTCGATACCAAACGAGGTTTCAGACAAGGCGACTCCCTACCGTGCAACATCTGCAATCTGCTGCTGGAGAAAATAGTTCGAGGTGCAGAACTTAAGCTAGCAGGTACAATCTTTCATAAGAGTGTACAGCTGCTGGCGTATGCCGATGATATTGATATTTTCGGCCTCAACACCCGCGCCGTTAGTTCTGCTTTCTCCACGCTGGACAAGGAAGCAAAGCAAATGGGTCTGGCAGTGAACGGTCATCAAACAAACAGTCGTCGCACTCGCGACTTGGCTCTCACGTCACTGTTGACAGTTATAACTTTGAAGTTGTAGATAATTTCGTCTAGTTAGGAACCAATATTAACATCACCAATAATGTCAGACTGGAAATTCAACGCTGGATTACTCTTGACAATAGGTGCTATTTTGGACTGAGTAGGAAATTGAAAAGTAAAGTCCTGTCTCGACGAACAAAATCCAAACTCTATAAGTCGCTCATAATTCCCGTCCTGCTATATGGTGTAGAGGCATGGACGATGACAACAACCGATGAGGCGACGAGTTTTCGAGAGAAAAGTTCTGCGAAAGATTTATGGTCCTTTGCACGTTGGCCATGGCGAATATTGTATTCGTTGGAACGATGCGCTGTACGAGATATACGATGACATTGACATAGTTCAGCGAATTAAAAGACAGCGGCTACGCTGGCTAGGTCATGTCGTCCGAATGGACGAAAACACTCCAGCTCTGGAAGTATTCGACGCAGTACCCGCCTAGGGAAGCAGAGGAAGAGGAAGACCTCCGCTCCGTTGGAAGGACCAAGTAGAGAAGGACATGGCTTCGCTTGGGATATCCAATTGGCGCCACGTAGCGAAAAGAAGAAACGACTGACGCGCTGTTGTTAACTCGGCTATAATCGTGTAAGTGGTGTCTACGCCAGTAAAGTAGAAGAATAATACACCGCAGGTGTTTTTCGCCTGGCTCCTCTATAGAGAGCAACCAAATGCGAGCACGAGGTCTCTTTGGAGGCCACGGCGGGATATTCCGATAGCTTTCTTTTCAGTACACTTTTATATTTCTTCACTATCACTATCAGTGTTTGTTGCTTTATTTCCCCTACGTTAACTGAGGCACCAGCAGCTCGATCTTTGGCTATCTTTCCGAGTACAAAGACTGCCCTCTGATACCCTCAGTTCATTTTGGTTTACTTCCTCTTTTTGTCTTTTTGCATGGCGAAGAAGAAATCGGCGGTGAAAGCAGAATACAGACAGTGGAGTAAAAAAATATCGTCTGTCAACTATTCAACTAAAGTTTTGAAACTGTTGTAGTACTGTGACGGAACGTATTTTCGCGCTATTAACTAAATAGTAAGTCACACTTCCTGTAACAACAGCTGGGCGGAGAGATCATTTTCTACTATAAGGAGAATATAATCTCTATCCGAAGTCTACTAGGCTGTATTTGTCGATGCTGAAGTTATCGAAATTTTATCAACGACAAAATCGAGGAAATTGCTTCTTTAATGAGATACATTCTTTTTCTTCTTTATTAGCGAAGACATCGCTTAAGCGGTTATAGCCGAGTTTACAACAGCGTGCCAGACGTTTTTCTTTTTGCTGTTTGGCGCCAATTGGAGCTTCTAAGCGTCGTCAGGTTCTTCTTCAATCTGGTATTTCCAACGGAGTGAAGTTCTTCCTCCGCTTCCCCCCGTAGGTACTGTGTCGTTTTCATTCAGAGCTGTGTTGTTTTCATTCATTCGGATAACATGACCTAATCAGCCTAGGCGCTGTATCTTAGTTCGCTGAACTATGTCAATGTCGTCGTATATTTTGTACAGCTCCATCATTCCATCACGTTCCATCATCGTACGGTGTTCGGACCTTGAAAATTCGCAACGCCGACTCATCAGATAGTGTCATCGTCGACGCCCTGCACCATATTAGCAAATCGAGGATGATGAGTGACTTGTAGAATTTTGTCTTTGTTCGTCGCGGAAGAACTTTAGTTCAGAATTGCCTACTCGGACCAAATTAGAACCTGTTGGCATGAGTTATTCTGCGTTAGATTTCGAAGCTAACGTCGTTGTTGGTGTTAATGCTTGCTTGTTAATGATAGACGAAATTATCTACGACTTCGAAATTATAACCATCAACAGTGCAACAACTGTTTGTTTATTGCCGGAGATATTTCGTCATGTTCTTATTCACTACCAGACCCATTTGCTTCGCTTCCTTATCAGGTGTGGAGAAAGCACAACTAACGGCGCGGTTGTTGAGAACAATGATATCAATATCATCGGCGTATCTTCTCTATTCGGATCTTCAGCTCGAATTATTTTTCCCAGGAGTAGATTGAAAAAATCGCACGATTGGGAGTCGCTTTGTCTTAAACCTCATCTGATAACGAATGGCTCGGAGAGCTGCTTCCCGATCTAGACGCAGGTCATCGTATTGCTCAACGTCAGTTTACACAGACATATTAGTTTTGTGGGGATACCAAATTCAGAGATAGCGCCATAAAGGCAGTCCCCGCTCCATCGTCATTGATTGGGAAATGGGGTTCACCATCTCCTGGTGTTATGCTTTCATTGCCATAATTTTAGTATGCTCTGGGCATCAGTCACTAGATCTTCTCTGGGGGTTCTACAAGAGTATGCTCCGGACTTGAAACCTTCTGCTAGTCGCCGCATCTTTCCGATCATTACCCCTGTCGGCCAGCTTGTCAAGCTCTTCGTACTGACGCATTTCAATCTCTCTCCCTTAAATCGTAATCCTTGGTACGTTTGCAGTGGTCATCATCAGAAAATGGATTCTCTCATCCAAGGCTGATTTCTTCTTTAAAAGCGCCTGAGGATGGATGTTTCGCCTTCTCACTTTAGCTCGTCTGCAAACGCTTGTTTTTTTGCTACCCAGGGGATACTTGGTTTAAGACCGAAAGTCGTGTGCTGCTTGAGCCATATGTAAAATAACCGTTTATGACCACTCCCAAGAGCGCCCATCAGCTCTATTCTGGTGAAGTTATTAAAATTTTATTGACAAAAATTCTTTAATAAAATGGACCAAGAAAAAAAATTCTTCTATTTTGTAATATATTAATGTAAAACAAGTTATCTCAAAATACTGCATTCAATTTGAGTTTTGTTAGCCATGACTTGCTACGAAATTATTCCAGATATGACAAAAGAACACGTCAGTTGTTGGATTACACAAAATGATGCACGCCAAATCGAATCATTATTTATTGTTTTATCTGAAAGCCCTAAGTCCAAAGCTATAAATAAAAACATTTTCCCCACCTGCACATACTTACACATTGATGCCTTTTGACTTCGTAGAAGTTTTGAAAAGTAGCAAAAATATGGCAACATAATTTTTAGCTATTAAAATTTATAAACGCTGTAGAGAATTCAATACCGGATCCCGAAATGCTTTTATTTATATAATACCAATCGCTCCTATATATAATATTATTACAAAACTAAAGAATTGTAAAAATATTACATTACAGTTAAAGTTAACGTATTCAGACAATACAAAGTTAATCTGATTGAATATCATCAACGTTAACTTAGCCTTAAGCAATATAAAATGTATAATTCTCAAATTTATTTAGACAATATTGGCTCGATAATATTTTAGTTGTAACATTTCTCCAAGAGAACAAAAATGAAATGAGAATGCGCAAGCAAAATGATTTTTATTCTCTGGTAAATTGTTATACTGAGCAGCAAGAGAGAATGGAGTACATTTGTACACGGATACCGTGAGTAGAGTATAATTTCACTTTAAATTCCATATCATTTTCGATTGTGTTAACGAAGAGAGTGGATGTGCAAATTGTGGATTGTTGTATTTCTATGGCTTGTGCTTTGGGTTTACTTTTAATATTCGTGCGGGATCTACTGTTAACAAATTTTCCTTAATGATGAAATAATGGATCATTTATTCTACCAATAAAATACAAAAGACACACGTTTGAAGTTTTCATCACCAAAAGGTCTGAGGATTATTGGTATGGGAATTAAGTATAAACTTTTAAAGAAGTAGTATGTATGTGACAATTTAATGCACACTGGCCATCGACACATTAATGTTTGGCCGCTTTCGCCAATGCTACAGCACTTGGCGTTAGCGTTGACGTTGAAGATGGCACCGCCGTCGACGTCGTTGAGTAATATACAAATGTGTACGTTTGTTGCAGCGGGAGCGTTGCAAAAGTGGATGTAGCAAAATTTGGAAATGATAAAAGCTATGAACACGCCTGTGTGTATGTTTATATATTTTATTATGCATACTCATATGTGTACGCATACATCGTTTTAGTACAAATGTATAACAATAAAAAAGTAAAACAAAAAATACATACATATGTATGTATAATATGTGTATGTATAGTTAACTTAACCAAATCGATACTTTTTCATGGGTTAAAATAAGTAGTTGTTAACAAAGTTATATACAAAATGTGAATTGTGAATTTTAGCGTCTTCAGAATACTCCAAAACGTGCTCTTCAAAGTCAAATCTGTGCATTTATCGATCGAAATCTATCATTGACCTAGTATCGCTTTTGTTTGGCATCGGACGTAAGGAGTCAAGCTATGTATAGCCAGTGATTGTTCCAAATGTCGCCGGTGCATCCGATATAACTAATAATACCCTGGTACATATGCAGCTCTATACATACTATGTACATTGGAATATATAATGTAAAATAAGAAGCGTCCAATGATCTTTTCAATGGAAAATGTTCTTTATTCGCTCAAAACGCATGGTCTCGATGAACAGTTCGTAGATAATTAAAGAATTCTCAGTGAGTTAAAATAATGCCAAAGAGGGAAATACATTATAGAAACTGATTGTCGGTTCCGAGGCTAATGTGCATGGAGGACAAATGGCAGCGTTCTCAGGTTTTCTGTTCAATTTATCTGCATCACACTGACTTCTTCCATTACCGCCAATAACAGTTGATTACTATTAAAAACATTCAAAGGTAATTTCCAATTTAATGATATTCTTAATGTTATGGGATATGTTTAAATTTGTTATGTTCTAATTTTAATATGCACATGTATAGTATACATGTATATAAACGCAGTAAAATAAAAGCTATTATTAAATCTATCTATGAATTACTCAGATACAATTAATTACAAAATCTTGTAAGATAAAATTTCTCTCACTCGTTATACTTTCGACATTCATTCCCACAATAATTTTTTTTATTTCAGTTGTTAGATATTAAATGACTGTTTGAATAAGCGTTTTACAATAATTCGATTATATCCTTTCTTTAGTCTTCGCACTACTAATACATACATATGTGCTGTACATACGAGGGCGGCCTAAAAAATATTTTGCCTTCAAAAGATAAATGAAGTTTTATATCTCAACATAGTCTGTTTATAGCTAGATACACTTGATACAGCCATGCTCCAACTTCTTTCACCCGTCTCAAATATTCGTTCGTTCGGTCTATAAAGTAGGCCTACGTGGTGTCACTCTTTCAAGCATGGAAACAAAGAGAAGCCGCACCGAGCCAAATCCAATTCGGCGTCGAACAGGCCCAATACATCGACTCAGTAAAATATATCAGTTTAGCCCTTCTCCAAGTACTCGAGGTAGATCACACATTGTGAATCGGACCATAGACTTTTCGGTGCCAGAATTAAGTCCACTGTTTAGACTATTCTGTGGACCCTGGTGTGTTATGTATATTCGATGGTCACGGAACAAAGTCAAAACTACTTGGGATTGCGCTGAAACAAAATGAGACAGTTGTATGTAATAGTCTAACGGTGGCATTTGTAGTCCAGAAGTGCAAACACGTCACCAATATTTCATGAAGCGCTAATGAGATTTTTGAGATGCCTCCTATCTCAGATAATAGCTTACCTTAAATCCGCGGTCTACACCATTTTTGGGCCACATCATCCAGGCACTCTTTGATCTCTTTGCGCGGTGTCTCTTCCCTTCCAACAATTCCCAAAACAGCAGGTTCGTCGTTACCGGAATTGATCCGGATTTTATCCGGCCAAGGGCTGTACTTTCAGAGGGCTAACCTTGTTTGGATCGGTAAGTTTTAGAGTAAAATTGTTCATACTGCACAACACCGTGCAATATCGTGCTATCGACGCAAGAATACTACCCTAGAATGGAAGGGTATAGCTATCACAGGTGCCACGTCTCTCTTCTTACCGGCTGGAAGAATCTCCGACTCCGCCCCAATTTCTCACCCGAAACTGCTGTTTTAACTAATGAGCGCGACACCTTACACTATGCCGATCTCTGTGATCCTCGAATAAAGGATCTCAATTTTTACATACGGTAAATGATAAATCAACATAAGCGGACAAAATGGATAGAGCACCTGAAGTCCTATAACCTCTCCGCCGGTGTGAAAAAGGTTTGGTCAAGCCTTTGTCTAATCCGAAGAGATAACCGAATTGAATTGAAGAAGTGTGCGAGCTATTTTAGCCGACAATTTGCACTGCAGCCCTCGGTAGACAAAGAAAAGGCAAACGATGTGTTACCCGACGAGTGCACTTACTTTCACCGATAAAGAGGTACAGAGAATCATCAACAAGGCAAAATAATCCAAACTCATTGGCCCTGATGAACTCAACATGCTGATGCTCGACGAGAGTAAGCATCCTCACCAAAGTTCTCAACCTGTTGCTGGCCACCTTTCAAATACTCGATGCGTGGAAAATCGTCCGTCCGTCCGTTAAGTCTCCTCTTCCCAGTAGAGAAGGCTTCCGAAAAGTGCACAGCACCACCACAGCACTTAGCGTCATAAACACTAAGATAGTTCATGGACTTAACCAAATACCACTGAAGAGGTGAAATGAGCGGTCGAAAATCATCCGTACCGTTTTGACGGTTTCGATGACGTCGTTCAATGCAATCAATGGCATGCGCTCAAGCGTAAACGGCTATCTCTCCGACTTTTCCCGCTTCCTAGCTGCACGAAACGTAACACTCTCACCCACTAAATCAGTGACCATATTCACTAACTAGACGAATGAGTATAGACTTGAACTTCATATTGCAGTCGATGGCTTTAAATTTCGGAAGCCAGCACTCCTTCACTCACCACGGACGCGATTATTGCCAAAGTATAGAGCCGGAATAAATCCTAAAATCGGTAGCGGGGAGCACATGGTCGAGAGTGACCCTTAAGCAGCTTCGTTCTGGATGCTGTAGTAGGTTACTTCTCCAGAATCGACCTTGACATATCAAATAAATGTCCAGAGTGTAATGAGTCCCCGCATAACACATCTGATAACTTTATGGTCCAACCCCGTCGAAACAGAGTGTTCGATCATCTAATCCTAACGAGTATTAGGTACCCGTTACAACAACATGTCCCTCGGTCAAAATAGAACTGCACAATAATATATAGTATTTCCTTGCGATCGGACGAAGAGGCTAAATATTCATTGGGCTACCTTCGCATGTAGTTATTGTATGTAGGTCCAATTGACATATCGGTGCATGGAAATGTTGTGATTAAGAAGACATCATTATATAATTTAGTGGATACTAGGCGAAATATCTTGCGTTAATAGTTAAAAGAATTTGACGTTTGAAATTTACAAATTTTGTGATTCTCTTTTTTATTTTATTGTTTTCCGTAACCCTGTCTAGATGCCTGGACTTGTTGTTTTCCGACGCCGTTGGTCGGTGGGCTCAGACGATCTCGTAGTACCTGGAGCTTTTTTGTTAACTACACATCTTATATGGTAAGTTAATCAAGTCAATATGTCTATGCATTAATGAAATGTATTTTTCAGCTTTGTAATTGTGCTAATATCACTATTGATACTGGAGTACGACCTTTCAATTTTAAACGTGAAGCTACTATTCTATCTTCAGATATGCTACTTGGCAATATTACTTGGTAAATTTTGAATATAAACTTTTAAAATCGACAGCAGGAGCTAATCTTCGAATAATTGGTTTTAATATATTTTTAGGTTCAGTTTGCGTTGAGGCAGGCATCTGCATTATATCTATGCGAGGTAGTATATTGGACTCTGCCGCACGAACAACGATAAATTTTTGGATATATTTAAAAAGCAGTAAGTGCACACTTTTCATGTCCATTAACCTTGCCTAATGGCTGAGAGTCTCGTGAGACGGACATAAGATTTAATTATAATATTATATATACCACTTACATACTATTCGTGAATAATAAGTAAAGGTTACGAGCATACGACATTGCCTGCCGAAATATCTTAAAACATTTAAGGTGGTATTCTAGTCTAGAAGCATGAATTTCAGGTAATTTTTAAAGTGTCGTAAAAAAAGGCAATTAATATTTTTACTATCCATTTTTTTACTCTTGAAGAGTACAGAAAAAAATTAAAAACTAAAAAAAGTAAAAAATTTCAAAAATTATGAGCTGACGAAGTGGGGGGTCTCTAAAAATTTCCACGTGACCATGCCCATGATTTCAACCCTCCTAGTTATCTGAAACCAAAAAGAAAAAAATATTATTAATCTAGAATAATGTCGCATTGGTCGGAACTACGGAAAAGTGGGAAACATTTTTTTTTTCACAAAATGGCGACTGCCTGAAAAAAATTTTTTTTTAATCACTTTTTCTGACTATTTCGAATTTTTAAAAATAATAAAAATAAAAATTTTTTGATGGGGCAAGTTCCAACCATAGACAAGCCTATAAAGAAGACTCTATAAAAATTTCAAGTAAATCGGTCCAGCAGAACCTGAGAAATCGTGGGCATCGTTCCGAAAAAGTCAGATTTGAGAAAAACGCGTTTAAACTTTCGCGTTCCGACCAAACCAGTTTGGATGGCGGGTCAGAAAAATTCCTGTATCTCCGAAAATAATTTGATAAAATAATTTTTTAGTTAAACTTTGAAAATATAAAAAAAAAATCGATTTTTTTTTTTAATTTCTAGACTAGAATACCCCCTTAATAGGTGGTACATATGTATGTATCCCTGAAATCATTTCCCTTTTTTCTTTCGACAGTGGTGATATTTTTTGATATTACATGGTTAGTGTTAAGTACAATGTGGTTAACAAACTGTTACTTTGACGCACCTATCGATGAGGCCAAGCAATTTTTCATGGGTAATTAGTACATTTTAGTTATTTAAATTTTCAGTATTTCTAATAACGCGTATTATTACATTTTCAGCCATAGTAATATGCAACTGGGCTTTGGTGTTCATAACTCTCATTACCATTTGGTGTACATTCGATGCTGCAGGACGTTCTTGGGTCAAAATGAAAAAGTATCAAAGGTCAATGAGAGAGACTGAATCTCGCTTCAATTACAAGCGTAGTGGCAGTATGAATCGCAATTGGCGTCAAAGGTTAGTTTATTTGCATATATTCATATGTATATATAATTTACATAAATGTAGTTTTTGAAAATATCAACCAATATCACAATCGGCAGTACTTGATACTTGGTTAAACATACATATACTTATGAACATATTTTACAGAAAAGTGATGCGCGCTTATCAAGATAGTTGGGACCATCGATGCCGACTGTTATTCTGCTGTATGGGTGGAACAGATCGTAATCGAAACTCCTTTACGGATATAGCGCGATTACTGAGTGATTTTTTTCGGGAACTTGATGTGGTGCCATCAGATGTTGTTGCAGGTTTGGTGCTATTACGAAAATTTCAAAAGATAGAACGAGAAGCTGTTGTGCGGCAGGTTAATTCATATTAAGATTTTAAATAATTACTATCAACCACTATAAAATCGCATAGGCAGGAAATGTTCTGAACAACTTTGCTTAAGAGACTATGGGTCTAAAACCAGTTTCAAGTCAGCGAATTTTAAGGCGAAGATTATTTTTTAGGGATTATAAAAATGAGATATCCGAATGAAATTTAATGATTTTCTATTAATCATTTGTGAGAATCCTGCGTGTATTTATCAATTCAATTTATCGGTCAACTATAACATATACCTCCCATAAATCTTCAAATTATAAACTTCGCTTTAAAAATCGCTCGAAACAGGTTTTAGACCAATACTTTCTCAGTCAAAGTTGTTCAAAATAAAACTGCTCTAATAAATATAAACATATGTAAATTCGTCTATATATTTCGTGTAATATATTAATTAATATGCTTGTGTGTCTTTTGTAATTTTATTTACACAGAGAAAAAATGGCACATACGAATTCTTGAGTGGCGTTCCTATCACAGACCGCACTCAGTTTCTAGCTTTGAATGATGCAAAAAATTATGATTTTTTCCAAACAGTTATACACTATATGTATTTTGCTCAGGGTGCTTACGGCTGGCCAATGTATTTTATAATAAACCGTTCGAAAATGTACAATTTATTGCCTGAATTAAAGTGAGTGAAATAAATCTCCTTAAATACTCACACACATATGTATATTCTATATATTCCATTATCGTACTTATATTTTAATATTGCTCATTTTGAATTTAGATGCTTTACATGTTGTTGCCGTCCCCGAACTGAAACACCATCTGTTATAGAAGATAACTGTTGTTTTTGTAATTATGCCGCCCTAAAGAAAACTCTTCAAGTTGGTGATGTAGAAATTATTTACGCCACGTATCATGTTGATGTCGGTGAGACCCCGTTCTTTGTGGCTGTAGATTACACTCAGAAGAAAATTGTTGTCAGCATACGTGGCACTTTAAGTATGAAAGATATCCTCACCGATTTAAACGCTGATGGGGAGGTACTGCCGCTCTCCCCACCGCGCGATGATTGGCTTGGTCACAAAGGCATGGTGCAGGCAGCTATCTACATTAAAAATAAATTAGAGGAAGAAGGATTGATCGAGCGTGCGTTAAGTCATAATCGTGATAGGGAAACAAGTTCATTTGGATTAGTCCTAGTAGGCCATTCTTTGGGTGCCGGAACTGCTGCTATTTTAGCCATCCTAATGAAGGCTGACTATCCGTCATTACAGTGTTTCAGCTACTCACCACCAGGCGGTCTACTAAGGTAATGGACTAAGTCAAATCATACATGAGACTTTAATAAGTATCATTTGTAGTAAAATTACTTTTCCATTATCGAAAATTAAATTTATTCTTAAAATACATAGCATGCCAGCGGTAGAATATACCAAATCGTTCATCACATCTGTTGTGTTGGGGAAAGATGTCGTACCTCGCATTGGATTACACCAAATGGAAGCTTTACGTGCGGACTTAATTAATGCAATCCAGAGAAGTGTTGATCCGAAAGTGAGTTAAACAAGGTCAATTTTTTAACCAATTTTCATTTGTAAATAATTTGTATACCAGTGGAAAACAATATCATGTTCAGTCATTTGCTGTGGATGTGGACCTGAGCCAACATCAGTTGTTGAGATGTCCGGCAAAGACACTCATATTAATCAATATCAAGAAGTATGTTTAACTTACTATATACGTTTTTCATAAAAGACATTGAAATAAATATTTTGACATATTGCATTTTACGACCTTCCAGCAAAGAGACTCAGCACGTTCCACAAGTGCACATCCTACCGATAGTTCCATTGCCTTAACATTACATCAGGTAAACATATGTTTACTTTTATTATTAACAAAATATAACCTCCGGTAGAGGTTCATATTGAATTAGTATCCCCTAAGGTAAAATAAATAACATAAAAATATATAATATTTTTCAACTAAACACGACTGAGAAATAATATACACTCACATGAAATAATAACTAATAACTAATTCTTTGTATAAACTTCTATCATTTGTAGCCACTATACCCTCCTGGGCGAATAATTCATATAGTACGTCATCATCCTAAACCAGAAGAGTAAGTTTCTACCACACTGCGATAAAAAGAATATTTAGAGTTTAAAAATATTTGAATTACAATTAAATTTACCATTCTACAAACTTTTTATTTCAATATCACAGTTATTTCATGCATTGAAAATCACTAATCATAAAAATTGAATGCAAAAGCAATGGATTTGTTTTACTAGGCTTTATGTATGCCAGAATGCTGGACAAAATATTTCAAATATAGTCAAACATTAAGAACTAGCTTATCCCGCGGCTTTGCTCGCATTATAACCCTTGAATAAATATCAAAGCCTATTAACAACACCAAATAACTAAACACAGTATGTAAACGAATATTGTGCCGCTATGATCATCATTGTGGTGATGGTGTTAACCCAAATTTTGTCTGATTAACATTATTGATACATTTTCGTTTTAGGATTTGAATTTTTTTTTTTTTTTAATTTTGAAATTTATTTTACAATAATTGAATTTCAATTTCTTCAATTAAAATTTATGGAATCGAATGTAATTGCAAAATCGACGGTAATTTTGCAAAAAACATCTCCGTTAGGACCTTCTGCATGAATAATCAAATAATTGTGCAAATTTTCACTTTTTTCCGTGCTGTGAATCGGACGTTCTGCTAGTACATAAAGAAAAAGCGTTTCATTATTATAATGTATGTATAAGATAAGAGTTGTGTTACTGTTTGCATATTTTTATAACACTATTTTCAATAACGGGGTTTCAATAAAATTTATTAATCTTTCAGGCAAAAATACGACAGCGGTTGGAGGTAGGCATTTCTATATCGAAATCTAGCTCGCTCTATATACAAACATTAAACTTTTACAGTATAAGTGCATGGAAAAAATTATTGGCATGATCTTCACATTTATACATATTGCCAAAATATGCACAGTATAAACAAATGTGATAAATCCTTTATAAAAATTACATAAGTTTCGATTTGTTTCTAATTAATGTTTAATTTTTATGAATTTAATTTCGCCCATTTTTTTCACTTGGTCCTTTACAATTTGCATGCGTTTTCAGTACGTTAGGGATCCAGTTGTGAGATTAATTATCCGGTTCCACATATCTGTTTTTGCATGCATATTATATAAAAATAAGTGATATAAATGAGATCAATACATCATATTTTCATGTTTATTGTCTTTTATGATTGCAGAAGTGTTCTAAAGAGCCATGAACCGGTCTATCAGGCGATTTGGGCCGATACATACGATTTCGACGAAGTGCTCATTTCACCCGTTATGTTGCAGGATCACATGCCGGATAAAGTACTTTCGGCGCTAAAAAAGGTAATTGCCGTCACTGCCGATGGTAGCAATTCATCATTAATTAGTACTGAGTCTTAGACATCACAATTATTTTTAAGTTTTTATTCTAAAGCAACTCAAAGCTTGCCTATATTTGTTTATACATAGTTCATGTACCCAGACTGTTTCTTTGACTTCTTCTTATTTATTTAAGTCTTTCATTGAATTAAATTAAGAGCAAAATAGTATATTTATAAGAATATTTGTTATGTCCATATATTGTTTCACTTCTTCATTTTGACGCTTTAATTGAAATTAAAGACTAATGTATGTGCTATAATTTTAATTGAATTATTTATTAAATTATGAATTTTATTATTCACCTATTTAGTTTGATAATAAAGTTGCACACAAATGTGTATTGTTTATTTGTGCCTGCATTGCCTTTTTCTTTCGCATTAAACTGTTTGGCCATACAATTTATAGAACCATGCCTTGGTACATACATACATACTTATAGATACCATACCTAGGTGTATTATAGTTAGTGCTCATCGTCGACGATATTACGAGATTAAAAACCAAAATTACTCAAAAGTTGTCTTTACAAGAACAGTGCCTACTTTCGACATCTCCCCAATAGATAATAACTGTAGAATAACCTTTTCACTGTTAACTTTGTGACATCAATTATGAGACTTCGTTGAAAAAATCGCAAATACGCACTTCTCAAATAAAATACTATTTAATATACATACATATATATATTTACAACTTCTAGTGTATTGTCCTGTAGTTGTTTTGTGGCGAAAGTGTATTTTATTCTTTATAGGTTACAAGGGCATATTATTTGCTATTTCATATGCCGGTACGACGCGGTTTGTTTCTTATTTTTTTGTTTTTATATTTCACGATTTCAGCGATTAAGTTTCCCTACTGTTAATTTAGTTTTAATCAAAAGAAATTCCTCAAGAAATCATGCGTTTATTGTTGTAGGTTGTGTCTGCAAGTGGACCAAGGAAGCCGCAACGTCAGACATCAAATGCATTCTCCACATTATCCAACGACTATAGCCATTATGACTTTGATGTTGAACGCATAACTCCTCTTAGCTCCATCGATCCAATCAGCGTTTTAAAAACTGAGGGTAGACTAAACCGCCTTTCACATAACTCATATCCTAATATAAGTTCTATTAATGTAACACCAGCAACACACCGTAAAATCTGCCACGAAACATCTTTTGCCAATTTGCAAGTTCCATTTGACATCACCACGTTTAGTGGATTAAATTCAAGTAAAACTTCATCGATTGCTGGTAGCATTTTAGGACGAAGTCAGTTAAGCTCGGCTTTATATGATATATCAGTTGATGAGAGCATAACAACAGTAACACGCCGAAGTCCCTCCGTACCGAGCGAAACTGCTACGGTAATTATAAATGATTGTGATCCATTGCCGATTCAACGCTTAAAGACTGTAGCTTTCGATATTGATGCGGATTCTGTGGCCATAGGGAAATACATGCCAATATCACACGTCTCCAAAGATGCTTTATATCGTCAATACTCGGTTCGTGCCGAGAAACGGAAGCGAAATTTACCCTTAACAGCATTACGAAGAGCTTCGGATGTGTCACGACCAATAGATTCATTGCACGATGATTCGCTAGGCTTGGCACCTTTAGCTAGTCCTGAAACGTTATCTGAAATTTCCAGTATATCATCCCGTACTAGTGCTCCTATTAGCTTAGCTAATAGTATAGAACTTTATTTTCATAATTTCAATCTGGCCGCTGACAATACGAATGGGCGAGCCGTGCTTGAGGGCATATTTGAATCGCAATTGCATACACCAAAGATAATGAGACGAGCTCCGAAATTCAGTGAGAATCTTTCTAATTGTGCCGAGGACAGTCGCAATGTCGATCAATACAAACGTATGGGCCGAGTGTTTGTAACATTACCGCCAATATTTGATGGCGTTCATAGCAACAATAACAATCAAAAGTCAAGTTTTGACTCAAGCGATGATAGTTATGAATCAGTGCAAAGTCTCAGCCGATTTTCTTCCAAACATGATTCCAGCGCAGAGCATAACTCAATTGGATGTAATGTGCTCCAACCAAAACAGAGCTCAAAATCACTAGATCCATTAGATAGTGTTGCAATGGAACAAAATCCAACTGAGCGAAATACAAAAAAGTTAACATTTAGCGATAGTGAAATTTTGAATGAAGCTGAGGTGACTGAAGTTAAAGATAATCACTCCCTCCTCTTTGAACACAAACGATCCTTAATGAGTGATATAGATAAGCATACAAACTGTGGATCGGCTGATACGACTTTTTATAGTGCCAGTTCTTCTATCGAACAATTTTCAACACCTGGTAAATTGATGTACTGTAGTAATTCTAGCGGCAATGGTATCTCCGAGTGCCAAAGCGTCCCTGAAGAAATAATCATCATAAGGCCGGGTGTACTAGAGTCACATTTTCCAGTACTCGAATCTGTTTCATACCTGGCTGACCTCAACTCTGCGGATACTATTGATGACTCTGATATTCCTAGGTGTTCCACAAGTATTAATGTTCCTACAAAACAAAGAAAGCATGAAGCGATTGGTGGTCGCATTCGAAAACGACTGTCTTCTGAGGATTTCATATTTACACGCACTGAGGATTTTCCGCTGGTTTCACAATTGGGAGAGAAATCGAACAAACGTAAAGCAGCAGTCTACCCTGTGGGTTCGAATTGCAGTGTTCCGAGAACGAAGCCACCAACTTGTTCTAATATTCAGATTATGAATACGACAACAGAAACGTCCACTGTAACCAAATCTTCATCAAATTCACAGTTACAAAGGAAAACCAACTATCTGAATTCTCAATACTCTTCGAATCCCCCTAATGAAAGTCCTAATATAATGCTTCCAATAAAATATAGTGAAGAAAGTAGTGTCTGAAGTCTGTAACAAGTACCAAAGTTATTAGTATAGTATTAAGTTTACATATGTATGTAGAGTATTTATTGAGTTCACTTGCACGTGTTATATCGTTTACATGCCATCATCTTGTACAAAAGACTTCCAATGGAAATTGCGTATTTTCCATTTGCAGCGAAGAATTTGTCCAGTCTCGGTGAATTCAAGAATCATCAACATTGTGCATTGTAAAGAACGAAGTGCAATATAAACCATCTATACAACTGTGATCACAATTAATATAAATTGTTTTATTGTAAAATTCGATGTGTTGTAGTATTTGAAGTTTGAACCTTCTATTGATGAATAAAATATCCTCAAGAAGTGGGTTAAAGACATTTTGATATTGATAAAAAATATGTTTTAGTCTTTGAATCTTCATTGTGTTGCATTGTTTATATATTTAGTCGCAACTAAATATATTGCAGGTATGTATGGGAAGCAATTGCGGAGAACAGGATATGATTTACCTGGAACTTAGCAACTGGTATAGTACGCAAATTACACGAAAATTTATAAATGGGCTTGGTTAATGTTTTTTGTTCGTCTAAGCGGAATCACATAGTAAAAGCTAAAATTTTTTTTGTAGTAACATAATTTTGAAACAAAAAAGCTGTCTTTAATTTTTTAATCAAATGCATTTAATTGGGAATAAAAGAACTTAAGCTGAACCTGCCGAAAAGCGGTCGGGCGTAAAAAAACTTTTTTCAAATCCATAAAATGTGAAAATGGATTTTGGACGTCTCATTGTCACCCCCACAATACCCCGTTAATAGAGATTCTAGAAAGTGTTATAGCTAAGCTCAAAAATATAATAAAAAACCGGAATTTGGTAAATATGTAAAAACACGTTTAACTTGCATACGAGTATGTCACAAACACCTTTCTAAGGACGATAACAACTCCTACGTCATATATTAGAAATTTGAAATTGTTGTACGCACGTACACACTACAAGTATAAGTTATAGGCCCAAACAGCAGACCCAAATTTATAAATATTTTAATTTTATCTTAATTCCATTTGACGAAAAATTTGAATTTTACTTGGTCAGGAGATTTCGGAATGAAGAACAATTAAATGAACCATCTGCCATACATTCGCACATATGTATATGCATATGATATATGTACATATGTATATGTATGTAGTCATTGAACGAAATAGTAAAGAGCATCCTGTCCAAAAGTTTTATTACATACATATTTGCACTTTTAGTACTACATTTTAGAGTCACAAATTTGGATAAATATGTAATATTAAAGTCCCGAGTTTACATACTTACATATTATTGAAAATATCGAAAGCATTGCCTGAATAAAACCCACGCAGTCAAAAATTTCCTAATAATCAATTTTTAAACTGTCACTATTCACTAAAAATCCACTATTTGTCATTTTTGGTCTTTTTATTATGTGATTAGATTAGTTCACCGTTATTTCTGAAACTGTTAGTCTCTGCACGTGTATTCTTCAGTACTTGCGGTGTTCTCTGTTGAATAAGTTGTGAAAAGAAGTAAAGTTCAACGTGATGTTTTCAATAGAAAAGAAAGCTGAAATCGAACTTAGATAAAAATAAGGAATTAGAGAATGCGCAATGTAATTAAAGATTATACGAATTTCAATTCATTAACTCGAAAAAAGGCAGTGGGCGGCCGAAAAAAGAAGAGCATTGTTACGAGCGACATGCTTCAACAAACCACTCAACAATTTACTAAACTACTGACGTAAAAATAAATCCACGTTCAATGCAAAATGTTCTAAACAATCTTGGATTATGGGCGCGACGTCCAGCTAAAACTCCGTATTTCATTAACCGAATGAAGAAACAGCGAATGGAGTAAACAAAATCACTCATTTTGGATTGTATTCGACTGGCGAAATGTTATTTTTTCCAACAAATCTAAATTTGTTTGGACCCGACGGAAATGCCACTGTGCGTGGTAGGAAAGAAGAGCGTTTTTTGGGAAGTTGTATTTTGCCTAACGTGAAGCATTTGCCTTATTTAATGGTTTGGGGATCTGTGAATGTCAAAAATACAGTGGAATTTTGAATCCGCTGTTCGTTTATTATCGGAATGATTCAAACTAGAGCATAAAAATATTGAAATGGATTTTTTCGATAATATATTACAAACACAAACACTTATACAAAAACTTTTTTATGGAATTGAGTCTGCCACGTGGGCAGGAAATAGTTCAGATCTCAGTAAAAACTGCTGACATTATTTGGAGGAGGAGAAGGAAGGAAGGAAGGAGGCAAGGAGAAAAGCATTCAGAAAATCTATAAGAAATAGATAATATAATTGAAACTGTGTGGAATGAGGAAATTAAAAAAATTGTGTTTTAATTCTTAATGTCAAAATCAACCGTTTCGGTTTTGTGATTTGAAAATAAAATTCTCAAAGATTTCATCCAATGAAAATGTGCTCTTCATGTGATAACTAAATGCGAATAGATTGTAAATCGCACAATATAATCAAAACCTAAACAAAAAAGTCTTGAAATAACAACAAAAGTTTTTTGTCATTATGCGTAAAAAGTTTTCTTTCGTTCGAGGAAACATGCTCAGAAATAACATAACCATAATTCAATTACACAAGTTTGTGTAGATGCGAAGCTTGCTTCCTCTTACGAAAAAAGTGTTTGAATTCATATTGTCAAAACCTGTTGTTTTTTTCACATGGATTGTTTGTTAACATTTTGATGATTTTGTGTTATTTACAATCTATTCGTGTTCAGTCATCACTCAAAAACGCATTTTCTTAGGTTGATATCTTTGAAAATTTTATTTTTGCAACATAAAAACAAAGCAGCTGATTTTAATATTATTGGTCCAATTACTTTTGGCAAATTGTTATTTTTGGGCTGTGGACACAGCCTTATATAATGGAATTATAAATAACATTATATAATTGAATCATGGCATGAATTGCAAAATCAAAATTGAAGATTTATTCATAAAAGATAGAATTCAAACCGGATCGGTAGTTAGAGAACAACCGAGATTGAAAAAGTTGTTTTCAATAATATTCAGTGTACTATATAACTTCTGTATTTGAATTATAAAAAGAAATCAAAGCGTATGTAACAGTTTAATAATAGATTTTATACTTATATCGATTCTTTACAATCACCAATGTGTGTCTACAAGTGGATATAGGAATTTTTTTGAAAGAAAATGCCGATAATTATTGCAATTACAGCATAACTATAACTACTTAAGCACTGCTTCAAACAGATATTCTATGTTGAAATTAAATAAAATTAACTTTGGTTCAAACAATAACAGTCAAGTTTATATATTACTAGCTTTTCCAGCGACTTTTTTCTGTTTTAATAGTTCTTGTTATATAAGATTAAAACATAAATTCTTCTTCTTCTTTACTGGCGTAGGCACCGCTTACGCGATTATAGCCGAGTCAATAACAGCGCGCCACTCGTTTCTTCTCTTCGCTACGTGGCGCCAATTGGATATTCCAAGCGAAGCCAGGTCCTTCTCCACTTGGTCCTTCCAACGGAGTGGAGGTCTTCCTCTTCCTCTGCTTCCTGCGGCGGGTACTGCGTCGAATACTTTCAGAGCTGGAGTGTTTTCATCCATCCAGACAACATGACCTAGCCAGCGTAGCCGCTGTCTTTTAATTCGCTGAACTATGTCAATGTCGTCGTATATCTCGTACAGCTCATCGTTCCATCGAATGCGATATTCGCCGTGGCCAACGCGCAAAGGACCATAAATCTTTCGCAGAACCTTTCTCTCGAAAACTCTTAAGTTCGACTCATCGGTTGTTGTCATCGTCCAGGCCTCTACACCATATAGCAGGACGGGAATTATGAGCGACTTATAGAGTTTGGCTTTGGTTTGTCGAGAGAGGACTTTACTTTTCAATTGCCTACTCAGTCCGAAGTAGCACCTGTTGGCAAGAGTAATCCTGCGTTGGATTTCCAGGCTGACATTGTTGGTGGTGTTTAAGCTGGTTCCAAGATAGACGAAATTATCTACAACTTCAAAGTTATGACTGTCAACAGTGACGTGGGAGCCAAGTCGCGAGTGCGACGACTGTTTGTTTGATGACAGGAGATATTTCGTCTTGCCCTCGTTCACTGCCAGACCCACTTGTGTTGCTTCCTTGTTAAGTCTGGAGAAAGCAGAACTAACGGCGCGGGTGTTGAGGCCGATTATATCAATATCATCGGCATACGCTAGTAGCTGTACACTCTTATAAAAGATTGTACCTGCTCGATTCAGTTCTGCAGCTCGAATAATTTTCTCCAGAAGAAGATTGAAAAAGTCGCACGATAGGAAGTCGCCTTGTCTGAAACCTCGTTTGGTATCGAACGGCTCGGAGAGGTCCTTCCCGATCCTGACGGAGCTTTGAGTGTTGCTCAGCGTCAGTTTACACAGCCGTATTAGTTTTGCGGGGATACCAAATTCAGACATCGCGGCATAGAGGCAGCTCCTTTTCGTGCTGTCGAAAGCAGCTTTGAAATCGACGAAGAGGTGGTGTGTGTCGATTCTCCTTT
Organism: Bactrocera correcta; assembly: GCA_027475135.1. NCBI lineage: Eukaryota > Metazoa > Arthropoda > Insecta > Diptera > Tephritidae > Bactrocera > Bactrocera correcta. The sequence continues at coordinate 150,418,471 of CM050325.1, read as the reverse complement.
CACGGGTCTTTTCCAAGATTTGGCGCATCGTGAATATCTGGTCGGTTGTTGATTTACCAGGTCTAAAGCCACACTGATAAGGTCCAATCAGTTTGTTGACGGTGGGCTTTAATCTTTCACACAATACGCTCGACAGAACCTTATATGCGATGTTGAGGAGGCTAATCCCACGGTAGTTGGCGCAGATTGTGGGGTCTCCTTTTTTATGTATTGGGCATAGCACACTTAAATTCCAATCGTTGGGCATGCTTTCGTCCGACCATACTTTACAAAGAAGCTGATGCATGCTCCTTACCAGCTCTTCGTCGCCGTGTTTGAATAGCTCGGCCGGCAATCCGTCGGCCCCCGCCGCTTTGTTGTTCTTCAGGCGGGCAATTGCTATTCGAACCTCTTCATGGTCGGGCAATGGAACGTCTGCTCCATCGTCTTCGATTGGGGAATCGGGTTCGCCTTCTCCTGGCGTTGTTCGTTCACTGCCAATCAACAGGCTGAGAAGTGTTCCCTAAATAATTTAAGTATGCTTTGGGCATCGGTGACTAGATCACCTTTGGGGGTTCTACAAGAGTATGCTCCGGTCTTGAAACCTTCTGTAAGTCGCCGCATCTTTTCGTAGAATTTTCGAGCATTACCCCTGTCGGCCAGCTTATCAAGCTCTTCGTACTCACGCATTTCGGCCTTTTTCTTTTTCTGTCTACAAATGCGTCTTGCTTCCCTCTTCAACTCTCGGTATCTATCCCATCCCGCACGTGTTGTGGTCGATCGTAACGTTGCGAGGTAGGCAGCCTGTTTTCTCTCCGCTGCGACACGGCACTCCTCGTCGTACCAGCTGTTCTTTTGCACTTTCCGAAAACCAATGGTTTCGGTTGCAGCTGTACGTAAGGAGTTTGAGATGCCATCCCACAGTTCCCTTATACCGTGTTGTTGACGAGTGCTCTCAGAGAGCAGGAGTGCAAGCCGAGTAGAAAATCGTTCGGCTGTCTGTTGTGATTGCAGCTTCTCGACGTCGAACCTTCCTTGTGTTTGTTGGTGTGCGTTTTTTGCTGCACAGAGGCGGGTGCGAATTTTGGCTGCAACAATATAGTGGTCCGAGTCGATGTTAGGACCTCGGAGCGCACGCACATCTAAAACACTGGAGACGTGTCTTCCGTCTATCACAACATGATCGATCTGGTTGGTGGTTTTTCGATCCGGAGACTGCCAGGTAGCTTGATGAATCTTCTTATGCTGGAATCTAGTAGTACAGATAACCATATTTCGGGCCCCAGCGAAGTCGATCAGCCTCAACCCATTTGGGGATGTTTCCTCGTGGAGGCTGAATTTACCGACCGTAGTGCCAAAGATACCTTCTTCGCCCAACCTGGCGTTAAAGTCGCCAAGCACGATTTTGACATCGTGGCGGGGGCATCTCTCATAAGTGCGCTCCAAGCACTCATAAAAGGCATCTTTGGTCACATCGTCCTTCTCTTCCGTCGGGGCGTGGGCGCAAATCAGCGATATGTTGAAGAACCTCGCTTTGATGCGAATTGTGGCTAGACGTTCATTCATAGGAGTGAATGATAGTACTCGGCGACGGAGTCTCTCTCCCACCACGAATCCAACACCAAACTTGCGCTCCTTTATATGGCCACTGTAGTAAATGCCACAAGGACCTACTTGTCTCTGTCCTTTTCCCGTCCATCGCATTTCTTGGACGGCGGTGATGTCAGCCTTTATCTTTACGAGGACATCTACCAGCTGGGCAGCGACACCTTCCCAATTAAGGGACCGGACATTCCAGGTGCATGCCCTCAAATCATAGTCCTTATTTCGTTTGCCATGGTCGTCATCAAAAGGGGGGTCTCTCATCCGAGGCTGTTCGTGCTTTTTCATTGGGGGTGTTTTTTTACGTGGGGGGTCCCAAACCCAGCGCACAACCCTATGCAGGGGTGTTTCGCCTTCTCACTTTAGCTCGCCTTCAAACGGATGTTCTTAGGCTACCCTGAGGATACTTGGTCAAAGACCGGAAGTCGTGAGCTGCTTGAGTCATATGTAAAAGAATCGTTTCTGGCCACTCCCAAGTGAATGGCGATCAGAGAACTTTCCTCACTTGCGTGAACTTCTACACATGACTCCATCCTCCCAAAAAAACATAAATTGGTGAGTTTTATTTTAATCCTTCAAATCATTCTAATAGTCATATTTACATTATAAGCACATTAAAAAATTTTCTGTGAGTTTTTCAAAAAAAAAAGCTGCGTTTATGGGTTAGTAGAAAAAACTACTTATATACATATACGTATGTGTATACATAGTATACAAACCCGTTCATGTGTACATTGTCAAATAAACATACTGCCCACGGCT
>CM050325.1:149790628-149815628 GCA_027475135.1 Bactrocera correcta | reverse complement strand
CGTATTAGTTTTGTTTTTCGAGTGCGTCGATTTGTATCTAAAGAACAATAATATCTCCACTTGAAGAATGGGGATTTGCAAACGATCAGGAAGAAGGCATATGTCCGACTTAATGGTATTAATTGCAACATAAGTATTTCATTTTCTCCAACTGTAGAAAATAAAACGTCAACAACCGCAGCTTTATTGCTCTTCGGACGCATTACAGGTACTCCAACATAGTTGGATCCTAGTAATCGAGAGTGAATGGTCGAAATACCGCTTCATAACTGAAGACTTATACTTATACAGACATTATATTTAAAAAAAAAATTATATTTTTACTGAAGAAAAAACTTGGTAATTTTTCAAACGGCAATATATTTTCGATTAAGAGGCATTTTTTCTGACAAATACTAGAATTACTTCTAACTAAAACCGTGTTAAAACTCGGGTGCACTTCCGCTGATACGCCCCCAGATTTGTACTCATGCTAACTGTTCATAAAAGGTAAACATCAGAACAATAAACGATATGCATGCACATGTCTGCAGGCAGAAGAACGAAAGCAAAACGAGAACGAGGCACATGCAAATAAATAATGAAAGAGTGTAGATAGGCATCGGGTGCGGGGAAGAGGGTGCATTATGACTTTATTGCAGACACAGCAATCAGCACAATTGCCAACAAACACCTTATATCCACATCCACTTAAATATAGAGATTGCAATTGGATCGGCTGAATTCTGCAATGTTGCATAACGCAGCGAGCACTTTGCCATAATAAGCTCAGCTCCAATTGAGCACTCAGCGGAATGTTCCTGGCGCCAATAGGCACAGTATCCAACTACTGCCGGTGCGCTTGCGATTTATCCATTTGGCGAAAAGCAATCGTGTTTCGGATCCTATCTTGTAAAGCCACCATTGCAATTTCGTGATGACCTTAAAAGGGACACACACACTCATATTTCTAGTGCACTAGTGATTTTGGCAAGCAATGATGCGTTTTTCAAACTTTATGAACTTGTATTACTCAATTCGCTACTTTAGAAGCAGAAATATGAGATATAAATCTGCTATGCTATTTGAAGCCAAAATCAAAGTATCACAGATCGCACAATTGAACACGTGTCCTTCAAGAGTAACGGGAAAGCCCAAACAAAATATACCCGGTCTCACTATCAACCCTGTGCTTGTGGCTACTATTTCCAGCTTTATTATTTTGACAGTTGCCTTTTACATGGTAGGATAGTGTGATTATTCTCTATTTTGGCCATTATTTGGAGTTAAGAAATGCAACTAGAACCGCTCCATCTCCACATGCACACTGGCTGCCGCTGTTGTTGGTTTACATTTCCTCACTCATTCGAATATTTTGTTAGTTTGGGCTTGTCTAGATCGAAATTTTGTTACTGCCCTCTTATAAAACAGCGTTTTTTAAACTTTGACATGGCTTTAAGCCAGTCAGTTTACACAGCCGTGCTAGTTTTACGGATACTTTTCCGAAAACCAATAGTTTCGGTTGCAGCTGTACGTAAGGAGCTTGAAACGCCGCCCTTTATACCGAGTTGCTGGCGAGTGCTCTTAGAGAGCAGGAGTGCAAGATCGAGTATCGGATCCTTCCGTTTATCACAACATGATCGATCTGGTTGGTGGCTTTTGATCCGAAGACAGCCCGTCAGCTTAGTGAATTTTTCTATGCTTCGCCTTTACTTCCGTCGGAGCGTGGACATAAATCAGCGATATGTTAAAGAACTTCACTTTAATGCCGATATTTGAAATTTGTTAACAAATGTACATGTCATTCATAATTCTCATATAAAATTTATTACATTAATTGGTAAATAAACATTATGCAACAATTATTTAAATTTTAGAATATTAAATCTTCTTTTCACAGAAATGCATTTGCGGAAAAAAGGGCATTTCAACTTTTTTACTTTCCACATATTTTTTGTCATCTTTTTGCTAAAAGCTCAAAGCATGGGCTGTATCAGCTCGGACCACTTCGAGAATAAGAATTTTATGATATCAAAGACCCACACAAGAACGTTGCCTAACTCACTTGGACAGATTGCTAGCAGTGTATAGTATATTGCCTGTAGAGATTCCCCTTAACCATATACTCGTACATGAGAGCCTATTTTCTAGGCCATAAACACTGCATACTCGTCCGAACGAACGCGCATTTATCGGTCAATTGATATGTGGGTCAATTGAATATTGAAGTTCGCCATGGTTTTGCTTAAAGCATTCTTCGATGCTATCATTGTGGTCTGAAGTTGTCTAAACGCGCCCAAATACGCAACTGAAAATGAAATCACCATTCTCATCTACTCACTCCCATATAGGGTGTTCCAATAGCGGTTACATTCAAGGACAATAATATTGGAAATCTGTTTATTTGAGTCCCCTTAACTATATACTTATGTATACATACCATATGTGCTTGCATGGCATATGTCGAGATTACTTCATCGGTTTTTAAATTCCTTTTTCCCCAATAACTCCCCCTTCTGATCGTTGTTTAATCTTTTTGCGATGCTAAGCCAAAAGTAGCAGAAAGTTGAGCGCCATATTTTGCAAACATAAATGCATTTGTTTTCATTTCAGTTATGGTTGTTGCTGCTGCTGATGTATTTACAATATTTGCATTTTTATTCAAAAAGTTTCGGCTGCGCGTTGCGGGAGAGTGAAATTTCTGCTTGACGCTGCATTTTTGTGCGCTGCAACGTCCACACACACACACATGCACATAGATGCATAAATATGTGTGTGACTATTCACTTATTTGTATATCTCAGTATATACGCGGGAGGGTGTTTCAGAAAACTAGTTCATCACTTTTCGCAGGCAACGCGCCATCCAAAAGTTTTTAGATTAAAAATTTCATAATGAAATACATTTTCGGCGTCTAATTGCGAAATATTCTGCAAATTCATATTAGACGAAGAGCTTTGGCTTTAAGACAATTTAGGACACAAAAGCAATCACAGGAACTATCTCATAGCAGTAAAAGCCCGAAACTGCTGGAAATTAGAGACGAATTGGGGAAGTGGTTAGCCAAGGATTTTTGCTATTTTCTCTGCCATTTTCAGCACGAAATTATCCGAGTGATTGCTATATTGCTTCAAGAGCTCAACATTAAATGGGAGAAAATAAAATGGCATACAAAAAGAATACATATATACTATAAACATGGAACAGGAATAAAACGAAATCGCTGACGGAATGCGAACAGAACGCTAACAAAACCACGGAGTTTGCAGTTGATTAAATGGTAGAGTTGGACAAAGGAATACTGAGAGATTAGAGAAACCGCTTCGAATCATGTAACAAGCTCCAATCATACAGCGGTCATTTCCTTCATTATTTTATTTGTGGATTTGACTCGGAAGAATTCATAATTCACGATATTTCAAATTACAATTGCAACTTTTACAAATCGCTGCAAATAATTCAATTTGTTAATTAAGTTTGCAAGTGCGAATCCACTGCCGCCAACTGCCAAACCGCTTACATTTGCAATCTCCAAGGCAAGTCGACGAATGCCAGCCACAAGACCACCTTGAAGACTTTTACCACCCTCTGACCCAGAGACGGCGCGAAATCAGCGCGGATTCCATTCATCACCACCGGATTCAAAACAGCGAAACTTCGAGCTGGAGTTGTTGACACTCTCTATTTGCCTTTACTTTTGTACGTATGCCAATGTGTGTGAGTGTGTGTGTGTGTGTGTGAGCTCAGGTAATCCCTCGTCGAAACCGCGGCGCGCAACACGTTCTTCAGTGCGCTAATGCAGTCCACTCGCTGCTCTGCCAAATGAATTTATCAAGTTTGTCTTAAGTTTGGTTAGTGGTAAACATTTGCGGCCCCAAAGTAACTTCCACCGACGCCAACGAGCTCCCCTCAACGCCGCGCACTGCTGGCACAGTTCTGTCCTCGCTTTGTGCTGGGCTGAAATGGATTTGTGCAACAGTGGAAGTGTTAATTAAGTAGATTTGAGCATAAAGTTCTTGCATTACCGAATTACGGCTTCATCCAAGTGCGCGCAATTAAAAAATTTGATTACTCATTTTTGCGCGTTCAATGAAGTGTCGCAGCCAACGAAGATCTATGAAATGTAATAACATTGAGGCTTCAACAAAGAGAGTCTCTCCTTTATAAGGGGAAGGAAAAAGCAGGACGGTTACTATACCCTACACTTATTGGAAAAATACCGCTAAGCTCAATCACCAATCGATGCTGTTCTTAAATGTCTGCTAAGCGAATCCACAATTTAAAGCAAACATTAACAAACATACATTATTAAGAACTTGCCAATGATACTGGAATACAATAAGCCAGGCACTCTTAAATGAAAATACCTTATAAATGTTATTAACCACTCACATCATTTTTGCCATTTTCAGCAATCACTGACCACACTTCTCCACACTTCGGCTGTCTCAAATCTCAGCTATAAACGAACGGTACTCAAAATATTGGATTGGACATTCCCTTATTTATGGCAAGCGTTAGAAACTCATTTTCACATGTACCACACACACTAACATACGCATACGAAAGTTGATATCGCCCACCAAAATGGGAAAACTGCGAATTCGTAGCTAAGCGAAACACAAAGGAACGAATGACGTAAAAGGATTCGTTCCGAAGGTTTTTTGGGATTTGTTTGGATTGTATTTGATGAGCGGCAAAAAGGCATTGCGGCAGCCAGTGTGAAATCTTGAACAAACGCCATGTTGCTAATGCAGCATAAACAACAAATACATTTACTACAAAAACAGCTCAAAGAGAGGCGTTGCAGGAAGAGGAGCCGAATGTAGCTTGAATAAAATGTGAATGCTTGGAAAATACAAAGTGGAAACGACCAAAAGGTACTCTAACTGGGGCAAGCTACTCTACATAATGCAAAAGCATTCAACTGACAGGTGCTATAAAACGGTTTCAGCTGTCATTCACCACTTTAAAAGAGAAGTAGATGACATGTTTCAAAGTTTTATTTTCCTTAAATTTTCTTCTATCTACGTAATGTACCCTTGGTTCCATGTAACTGTAAGCAATATTAAGGCATCCACAGTTAAATAACAGGAAATCGGTATCTTTTCCATTCTGATTTTTAATTTTCAGTTTAGTAGTAATTTTAACGTTCAAAATTACCCAGATCGATGGAAACTTCAGGCTGAATTGAATGGGTTTGTTGGCGTATACGAGAGAAGGATGTCATTATATGGAGGCTAGCTACGAAACACTAAACTGCCCGTCTTTGAACCTTTCCATCATCAATAGTTTAGTAGTATTTCCCCTGAATGCTTACATCAAAGAAATATTTTGTGAAAGTCGTTTTATTAATTTATTTTTAATTTACAACTAGCTGACCCCGCAGCCGTTTTCCTGCGTGAAATTGAAATGAAGGGTAAGTTAAATTTATCATTTCTTTTTTTCAATGTAACGCAGCTTGATAAACAAAATTTTTTGGTTTTTGTTCCGGTGTAACAGAAAAGATGGTTTTCCAACTCGTGAGCACGCCACATATATCTGGCCGTGTGAAAAACATAGCATTTCCAAATTTATGCCACACACTATATGACTATCCTTGTGTCCTGTTGATTGTAATCGCAAATACAATTTTCCCTAGAAACTGAATATGTTTAAACTGAAATGGCAAATCGTTGGAATTCAAAGAAATTCGTTGAATCAAGCATTCCGCCCTTTGTATTCGATGGCTGCGTCACAATCAGTCGGATTCCATTACACAGTTTCGGCGCTTGCAGATTGCGAAACATAATAACGACAGATCCAACTTTAAGACGCAAATGATGCGATGCATACCAAGCCTCTCCAAAGAATTTAGAAATTCCACTGGAAAATTCACGGCGTCGCCTGCATTGTCAAGACGATCGATCGATTTGTCTGAGCGCAAGTCTCCCGAAATTTGACTTTGAATCTTCCAGTTTAAGTCAACAACATTGGCATTTTTGGTAGCTAACATTGCGCGTGCACTTAAGGAATTGTAATTACGATAATTTGGGCACATTCGAACATTCGTGATGAGTTCATCTTTCGTGAATTGATAACCGGCGAATGGAATTGATATCGAACCACCGGAAGTATCAACCGGAATTAACCCATTTCCAATTTTTTGTACTGTATTCCCTTGGTTGAAATACACTCTTTGGCCATTCTCCAAATTAACTGCGAGACACACAACAGTCGGAAAACGTTCATGAATTGCAAAAGTAAATATTCTATAAAGCGCTTTAGTGCAGTTCACGTATCGACCGTATCGTTCAAGATCAGTAACCGCCATGTGGCGTCCTTTGGTGACGTACTTACAAACGTATTTTATCGATTACACCAAACTGCAATACTCAACATTGTTATAACTTTTGAATGTGAATTATACAATAATGGTGAATATAGTACGATCCATGTGTTGTCAACTTCGATATTCACTCTTCTAAATTGAATGCTAAATGTTCTGCCATAGTCGTCTGGTGAACGACGCCGATAGAGTGGATATCCATCATTTCTACAAACAAAAGTGGGATTGTGGTGTCCGCAAAGTCCATGAACCATATTGGTTTTCATCACTTCGTATAATAATGGATCTTTCTTTGCATCAGGAATTTCCGCAGAAATGATTTCATCAATTTGATCTGGTGTAACCACTATCGACATCTAGCATCTAACAGCACCAAATATACGTTGCTTCAAAATAAAGTCCACAGCTGTTGCTTGAAAAGTCGTGCTGTGACATAGTGACGATCGCTTGCTGATTGACCGCGATCCATAATACCGCTCGAATGGCATCGTATCCTGGGAGGTTATATGCCTTGGGCTGCTAATGTATGTTAATGCCAAAAAGAACGCCGACCGATATTAGCGCGACCACTTCGTGCCATCATAACAAATTTCAATCTGTAATTGATCACTTTGTGTGCAACACACATAACGTTTTCACTGAATAATTTTCAAAAATTTTTGAAGCAAACGACAAATTTGAACGATTCAAATAATTGAAAAACAAAACAAAAAAATTAAAAAAAAAAATTGTATGGGAAAAATTAACTTTTTGGAATTGTCCAGTTTTCCGACTTTTCCTCACGAAAAGCTACGGTTTTTTTATTTCCAAACCTTTCCCGATCCAGACAGAACATTCTCTGAAAATTTCATCAAGATTGGTTCAGTCGTTCCCTTAGCGTTACTAATAAACAAACATTCGTCGTTTGTATGAAAAGAGAAAAGGGCTGTTTTTAGATGGTTCCCGGCAATTATTCGAATTTTTCTTGCCGTAAAAACCATCCTTGAGCCTCACCGAACTTTTAAAAAAAAAAATGGCAAAATTGGTCCAGGCGTTTTTGAGTTATGCGCTTACCAACACATTTTGCCATTCATTTTTATATACAGAAGTATAAGATTTGGCCCTTTTACTTTTCTCGTAGAGTTCGGAAAATATTATTAAAAAAGTTCACCACCCTATTCATTCTCATCTGTCGTAAGAAGTATACATAAGGGGCGTGTCACAGCCTCCAAAGCGCTTGGCGTTAGCTGCTACAGGCGACCAAAATAGAAACTCACCTCACAAAAACAAATATCGGCTAAATTTGAATAAAATCCATTAAACTTTTTCAATTACAAGTACGGTTGTAGAGCAAAAACAACTTCAAATGCAAAAGCTCCGCTAACACAATGAAATTAAAGTTCTCCTTTTTGCAAATTTCCGTTTTCCTTCCTCGAAATGCAGATGCAGAACCAGCCCCTTGCCGTACCGTTGCCCGGCTCATGGTGCGCTGCATCAAATTCAGTCGATAATAGACAGGGGAGCACTGCGAATTTATCGCATATTTTCCTGTTTTCTGATATTAGTTTTTCGTTTTCTGCCGATTGGGCAACACCGCAACGAACCAAACTACTTTACTGTGGACGTGAAAGTGGTGGATTAGTGCGAGAATCGAAAGTGCATTGTGAAATGAATGTGGGCTTGTCGGTTAGAAGCAGAGCATCGGGAAGTTGCCGGAGTTTAACACTTTGTGCTCGATTGTGATTTATTTCCGAATTGAGAATATTGAAATTCCAGCAATTTGTAAAATATTTGCTTTTTCTATGCACCGTAAATATGTGTGATGGGCACCCAGCGGGTAAGTACATACAGTTGTTCGTTGCTTAAAATAACAACAAATAAGGGCTTCGTGTGTTGCTTTTGTCTATGGTTCGGTAAATCTGGTATTTTCGCCATCTGCTTGTATTTGGTCACCAAACATTTGCTCAGTGGTCATCGAGACAGGGGAAGTTTTGCTGGCGCCAAGGTGCACAGAGATTTTATGTATGTATATGGTACATGTATGTATGCTTGATTGCAGTCTTTGAAATGATAAAATGGGTCTAGCGGATTGTTAGTGGCATTAAGATGTGGGTACTATTTTTTTTTTTGTTTTTTTTTTTTTGCCACAGACCACATTCCAATGGCCCACTTTGAGAAACAGCAGAGTAGAGTCTTTATGGTCGCATGTACTAGATACGCCAGACTTTTACTTCTAAGCCAAACTTTTTATTTGTATGCCCTATAAGCATTGCTAATAACCCCAAATTAATTATAACAAAAGATTCCAATAAATTCTAAAAACTCTAAAAATGTATTTTTTAAAAAGTCCTTAGCCAAATGCATGTACCTAATCGGTACAACCCTTCATAATAAATGGACTTTTAATATTTACATATGAACGCATCGAGAAGTTTAAAGTAACTCACTCGGATTTTCAAATATCCGCTTGACGTTGTACCTTACATATTTGTCAATCTAAGATGTTGCTTTAAGAAATTGAGAGAATATCAATTTGTAATACCAAACCTAAAACACACTCGGATCAAATAATTACCCCCTAAATGGGAATTTCAAACATCCGGTTTATCCCGATCAATCGGTCAATATGTAAGATATTTTAGCAAAATTAATTGAAAGTTTAATATTGAGTATAACCATGGTTTGAACCCAAAAAAAAATGCGATATCAATCCTTAAAATACTGCATAAATTTATAAGATAACAAATGTAAATCAATCACACAAGGTAACATTTATTCAACAGTGGCAGTGGCAACACTCCTGGTTTCATAGATTGCTAGGTCATCTTTCGGATGTTAGCCATATACACCATTATTGGCAATCTCGCCACTATTTCTTTAGGTGGTAAGGTTTAGTACCAGTTCAAAAGCCGACGTTGAAGTTGTTCTTAAAGCTGCTGTTATGCACAGCCCAGCGAGCCTCGGAACTCTTTCCATTGGCTTCCGGTAAGTTTATTTCTGTACGCTTGTCCACCATTCTACTGCAGGGTAAAGAAGGAATTGGTCTAAAAATAGCTGTGTGGAATCAGTACATGAGAGGGAGAAAGCCCTCAGGCTGAGCCGAGCATCTGTCTACATCCGTATAAATCATTGCTAACTTTCCTCTGCATTGTGCTTCCACAGCAATTTGCTGTCCAAGACTAGCACAAGGTACTTGGCGCGGTCCTTGAGAGAGAGAGTTGTGTCCCATTTATCGAACGTAATCTCTGTAGAGGAATTTTATGCTTTCTTGTTAACACAGGTCCAATTTCTCCGGATTCAACCCCAGACCCGCATGGGATGTTGAATTCTGGACTATGTTGAAAATGATAGTAATGGTCCGTAGACACCTACCCGTTAAAAAATTTGGCAATGTCGTACGCATATACCAGCATCTTAGGGGCTTTGCCTTCCTAGTTTCTTAGCAGTTTATTCATCACAGAGATAGCACTCTACCTTGGGAGTGCCTCTACAGACTTCCTTGACCATTTTCTTGTCGTTCCATTCTGCTCTTACCCAGACGTCAATAGGTTTCTGATCCAGCTTTGTATAGCAGGATCTTAACCTATTGACTGGATACTATTCAGAATAGATTCCATAGAGACGTCATTGAACGCTCCAGAAATGTACAGGAATGCTTCAAGAGAGTATTCCTTATATTTGTTTATTTATGTAGCGTATTATGTAGGAGGAAGGAAGTTAAGCTCTTTTGAGCGGGTTGGGTTGTTTCTACCTACTGGCCTCTCTCCATGAGTGTGACACATAGCTGAACTTCATGCATCCCCTAAAAATCACTTTTAGCCATGGCATTATATTTTATTCTCCGCCAGGATGTATTCAGGAATGTTCACCACACTTCTCCCTTCGTAGCTGGGACTTACCACGTACTTACAGCCTGGAAAGTGTACATTCCCTAGGTCTTCCAATGAGGGCAAGCAACTTTTGCGAATTAGACCTATACAGATAATATTATTACGAGTATATACTCATATCGATCGGTTAGTCCAAAAGATTTTTAGTATCTTTTCACGAATGCTCCATCAAATTCTGTACAGAGTGTAGATCGAATCTACGACACGCGATCAATAATATCGAAACATCCAATGAAAATTTCTTTCTGCATGCTTCTGGACCGCAAAACTTTTGTCAGATGTGAATGGACTTGGTTTAAATTCGATTTGGTAAAATTTGTCAAAATTTTAAATGGAAACGGCAAAAGTCCTCTAAAATCGTTGTAAATGCGTGAGTATTAGAGAGCCGCGATTCGCCACCGGTCCTCCTTTGGAACGACACCACTTCGATCGCTCCGGCAAATAACGCATCCGTTGCGCGGTGCGGGGCATGTCGGCATAGTTGCATGTTAATTTTTAATGAGCAGCCTCTTTGAAGCTTGTAACTCCGTCCAACGCAAAACTTTTCGCTAACAAGTGCGCAGGCATATATACATATTATGGATATTAGTATACTCACACACACACACAACGCTAAAAGCAGTGCTAACTTGAACGTAACGCCATCTCATCGCCAACAAGGGGCACGGACTGCGGCGGCAGGCTGTAGCTTTGACATTTCGCTGCGGTTGCGCTCTCTGGTTTTCGCCTGTCACCACATTGTAGCCGCACTTGCTGTTGTTATTGTTGGTGGCATATCAACTGCCAACGGCAGCACAACTACTGTTCACTGCTTCTGCCATTACTGGTACGCGTGTAGCACAAATGATGTTGCTGATCATTTTCTTCATGTTTTTATTGTAATTGTTGTTGCCTTTGGCGAACGTAGTTTCCTGCGTGTGAGTATGAGTGCGTGTTGCATATTTTGTCCTTAAGCGCAGTTGTTAATTAGCGGTGAGGAGAACAAATGAAGAATTTTTCGGTCTCGGTTACCGCTCCCGCGTCCCCTCTACACCCCGCTTCCACTCAACCAACCAGCCAGTTTAGCTGCACTCTCATTCTTTCTGCAATTGTTTCTTCCGAGCACGCACCCACACACACACAGTGCGCTCAGCGCACATGGTTAAGTTGCTTGTGAACTGGAAACAAGTTTGTTGGCAAACTTTTGCGCATTGCGTTTGCCCGAGCATGCTGGCAACGGTAACGGCAAAATGCTCTTAATGTGCGGCGCATGCAACATTTGTTGTGTTGCGCGCGGCAGTGGCAGAATGTCATAATTTCGCCGTACGAAATTATTGAAAAGAATCCCACAACAATCTCATTCCCGCAAAAAAATGAATGAGTTGCGGCGAAAGTTTCTTCGCCAACAAAAAATTAGTGGAAACAAACTTGTTAACCCTAACTAAATTAATGGCATTCTTCAGGCAAAGAAGTCCAAAAAACTTTGTGCATTTCATTTGGAACGAAGTGTTTCAGCTCCAATAATCTCTCTCACACACACAAAAATATGTAATGTGCAAGAGGAATTAATGGCATTAAAAATCTCGTATTTAACGGAATCATGAAAAGCTTCGACGATATCTTCATTGCTTCCTATTCGCATGGTGAGCGAAATGTTTTAATTGCAGGAGATCAATTTCAGGCTCTGGACAAATGAAGACAGTGATTCATCTTCTCAAGGCTTCTTCGATTCGGTGCAGACCACATTGATATATTTGAATTTCTTTAGATAATAGTTCTGACAAAAAGTGGAGCCGACTTCAGTGTTTTCTTCCTTTTGCTTTCCTCCTTTCATTCTGCTTTATTGCAAATTTTGCCTGCTTGTTATCGGAGGCCACCGGACGGGCGCTTGGTATTGTCGGCGGGCAGGAAATGTTTGCAAACTGTTTCGTTTGACTGCGGGCCATCAACTTTTATTGGCTTTATTTCACTTGTTGTGCAATTCGAATAAACGTTTTACTACTGTTTCTTGATTCCTCTCTTGTTCTCCCTTCGTTTAGTTCGCATTCTCCCTGTTTTGTATTTCTTCTTTGCCAGTTGCCAGTTTTCGATTGGGTTTATGATTATTTTCGCCATATTTTATTCACAAAGGTGGAAGCCTTTTGCATTCTCATATTCGTCTAGTTCTTCACAAGTGGGGTTTTTGGAACGGTGTTTAAGTGCCGGCAATGTTTCACGCTCGAGTCGTTTGATTCCTTAATTGTTTCAACCAAATGCTTTCGGATTACGGTAATTTAAACGAACGCCCTTGCAGGACAATTCCTAGTACATATCAAAATTCTCTGGTTGCTAATGAAGCAAAAGCCAATTTGTTTGGAAACAGAGGATTCTCCACCCTCTAGGATGGAAAAACTATTTTTTAAATAAGCCACTTGCTTTGATCTTGTGTTGAGGCGTTGTCCGAACTTCGTCAAATAGCAGTACCGGGAGGTTAAGTCAACGGAAATCTTCTTATGCTACAGTATCCTACAACAACAGTTATATTCACATCATATCGGCTGTGCGTCGTGCCAAAAAACGGATCCACATAAAACCCAGTATTGTCTTTGAAAGGAGGAAAGGAGATGACAATTGCTTTACCGCATTTTTGCGTTATTGCGTTGTTCTCGCATGTATAAAGAAGAACGTTTTTGTCTTCGCTTGATTTACGGCGTGCGAGCGTTTGACTTGGAAAAGCGTGTTTCTGTGTCAAGACTCGGTGCTCCCTTGCCCGCACTTGCCTGCATGGCGTACAGCGTTTGCCGTAAAGAATACATTTTATTTAAATGCAATTATAAGAGAAAGCAAAGCGATGACACACACCCACGTACAATGCAGCGAGTTGCAACTTGACATGGGCTTTCGTCTGACACATGAGCCCAGCGCTCCCTACTCTGGCTCGCTGACGAGCCACCTACACCACGAATTAAGATTTCTTCCAGCCACAAAAGCAAAAACACTCTATTATAACCACTTAGGAGCAACAAAACTGCTTTGTAATGAGTGCTAAAGGTAATGGAAAACATCGCAGCGAATTCATATTTATTCCAATTGTTACTTCCAGTCGAGAAAAAGCATTGCGGAAAATGCAGAAATCGCAGCAGGAGCAACTGCCAACAAACAGTTCGCAAATCAGAAGTAAACAACAACATTTATTCAAGTGCTTTGTTTGCAACACTCGTACTTGGCAACATGTTAACATGTCGGGGATGGCTGCCATGCCCACATATATGTAGCGAAACCAAAAACAAAACACAATTTTTACGTGTGTGTGTGTGTGTGCTCTCAACGCAGGCAAATTGCAAAACACAATTGTGAGGCTACAAGCATTTTTACTCTGCTGCAAGTGGATTTGTCGTACTTCAGTGTCCACTCGAGTGTTGCGAATACAACAACGCTGGGTTACTGCAGCAACCAGCCACGTATGCTTTTATGAAAACATGAGTGGTTCTCCGCAGGGACGAGGGTGCACTTATTGTGTGGCATAAACTTGCACCTTTCAATTTTCCTATTTGCACAGATTTAAATTTTAAGTTCTGTGGTTTCATTCAAATTTCAAACATTAGTCTGCGGCTGCAGTCGGTAGGGCGGCTGCTGCTCGGAACTTTTGGGCGAGCTTTCCATGACTCTCCTCTATTAAAATGTTTGGTTAAACTAAACCGAATTGTAAAATAGTTGGACGTTTATGTGATACGAAAAGTGCACCGCAAGGACTGTATCAAAAAGTTGTAATGTCTTGTTAAGGCGGAGCATAGACCGGCGGACAAGATGACTCAATTACCGCACAAGGCGGTTATAAGTCGTAGTATATTGTCGTAATATAGATGTGTCGAAAAACAATATATTACTCCGTACGAAAGAGTAGTAATGGTCCAATCAAAAAATGAAAGTTTCTTCAGATGGGGTTGGAGTGTGACACTCGGCACGTGTGTTGAGAAGCTTTCACACTCCACCAACAAATTGAAAGTATTGTAAGAGCATATGCTTGTCCATACTTCATCGCACCCAAAGCTTTAAGAAGCAATCCCACTTGTGAATTTCAATGGCGTTACCGATATCTCGCATTTCAAATAAAATGTTCAAGGCTGGCAAATGTTTCAGTCAATACGTTGATTGTCTTGGTATTCCAAAAGCTCATCCGAAATTGCCTCATTTTGCATTTATGCATGTATTTGTTCACTCGTATATACAAAGCAATATTGTTAGTGCGGCTTCATTAATTCTGCATTTCCTCTCCATGGAACGCTGAAAAGTTCATATGGCAAGAAACGAAGCCAAGTGCAAAAGAATCTTCGAGCATTTTTGTGTCCCAAATGCTCATCCATTATTTATGCGACATGCAACATCTCGGATCAAGAAATACGAATGCCAAGCAGTGAACAGTGATATGCAACAACAACAATATGTTTACTCAACAAATATTGACAAACGAACCATATTGTCTTCTACACTCTCACATACACACATACAGACAGACGGAAATATGTATTTGGAAAGCACTCAGTGGGACGGAAGGAAATTCTGTATTCCTTGCCATTAAGAGTATCCCACAATCTTGACCTCGATATGGAAATTCGGCAGCCATTACCTTGCAATTACACATATACGTCATCAACTAAGCACATACGAATCAAGAAATGCTAATATTTGTCTAAAAAATATGGCAAATATGCAACCGACTGAGTTGAGTGCTTCTAAAATGTCTACAAAGTCAGTCTAGTCTTAGAGCTTCGCGAAAGATACCGTTACTCTATAGATAGGAGCATATGCCTGAGAACCAAATAGAAAGTCTTTCTAATGTTTCTCGCCTCGGCAAAGGCATTTGTCGACGGCAGACAACCGAAACTAAAAAAGAAACCGAAAATTAAGTTGTGAACGTCGAAAAGTCAATCTTAATTTCGAATTCACAATCTAATTTTCTTCACACCAAGTGAGGTAAAGGCAGATTTACCCGACACTATTCAGCGCACGATAAATTTCACTTGAACGAGCTCGGCAAACGATACGGAATAGCTTCCGCTGTTTACGATTTCAGCAAAGACAAGTTAACTGATTTGGCAGATCAGTGAATTCGTCTCGAAAGCAGCAAGGTGACGACAATGAAGCGTAGAAATTCGAGCAAGTCGCTTTGTCGATGAGCCTTTCAAAGCGGTTCAGCGCACATAAGTTTTAGACAAGACGAGCGTCAACAGTGAGGCCACCACGTATGTGCAATAACAACAAGAAAGCCAAATACATTATTTTAGCGAAACTGCAAGCACAGGGAAATGGAAAAAGCGCAATCGATTACGCTTTCGCTGCAGAGCTCTCGCAGCCAGGTGCGGAAAACGTCGCGGCGCAGTGGAAGAAGGGAAGCTCTCTTCTTTACCAACACCACAGAAACAAGCTATGCCCCAACTGCACAGGATATTATCAAGTTGCGGCAACATCCTGATGGGAACGGTAAATATGAGTCGCCCTGGCTTCTTGGAATTTATTTGCATTTGCCATTAAGCACGCCAACCGATATGCACACGTATGTATAGTGTGTTTATGCATGTGTACGTTTGAACATAAAATGCTTTGCCTGCTCCACAACAGTGAAGCCCATCCGCTCGTTGTGTCTCAAACATCCGTCGGACAGATTTTGGGAGCTCTACATTCGTTACGCCCCTATTTGCTTATACATATTTTGACCTCATTTCCAGCAAGAAATCAAAACTTTCCGAAATTTTTCGTTCCTCGCCAACCGGTGTTTGAAACATTAGTTTGCTCACAGACAGATCATCATCAAAATGTGTACTTAAAGTTAAGTCGTTAAATTATAACGTAAGAATTATGAATGAGTGGATGCAAACTGTTTAACAACGCCGTTAGAAACTAAGTTTCATAAAACTTGGAAAATTCATTATTTTTAGGCAGTTCCATTCTCCCTTTTCGGAAGCCAAATGTCATTAGTGATGAATGTCAGAAGACGCTAATTTTAGCATCACCCTTAATGAGAATATACCTGCTCAAACGATTCAGATCCAGTTAAAAACATACGCATTAGGCAACGCTTGGAAATTGTCCAGGATTGTTTTCGCAGAAGAAGGTACTGTTAAGACCACTCACCTTCTATATTACCACATAACATGGTTATTACATAACCATCGCTGAATTCGATTTCACTTTATCTTCAATGTTAGGCAAAAGTCCGGGTGCAGACAGAATTTCATATCCTATACTAAAAAATTTTACTTCAAGTCCTAAAAATAGAATTATTAAATTGTAAACCATATTTAAGTCAAGTATCTACCCACAAAGCTAGAAAAATGCGATGATAGTACCACGCCTAAATCCAATAATTTCTCTACAGATATGCTTGGTTACAGAGCAAGTGCAAGGCACTATGGATCCTTTACTCTATTTCGAAGATTTTTACAAAACTGCATTATCGACAAGAAATCATATATCCACTATCAGCTAGGATTTCGAAACAGATTTGACAGAGTTGGTTCGCATGTCACGACATTACGACAGCTTGAAATGTGGCAAACTTTCTCAAATACGCACAATATATGTAGCGGGATGCCGCAAGGCATATACTATTTGTATTCGCGTTTAATGAAATCAGTACGATAATTTCAAAACATAAATCCATTTCGCATATTATTTATGCTGCTTTTCTGCACACAAAATAATCTAAATTCTGTTAAAAATATCTTCTTAAAGAAGCTTATTGAAATTTCAAATTGGGCCAATCTTTCAGGTGCGAGTATCACCATAAACAAATGTAAATTATTCCATATTTTTAAAGAACATAAATGTAATAACTTCAGTCTAACCTATAAAAATATAAATACTGAAATACTACTAGACCTAAAATCCTATTTTTAATATTTGATAAGAGACTTACTTTTAATGAACATTGAACACATCTACGCAAGTAATCTGTTCCAAGGCTTAATAAAATTATGTAACTATCTATGATCAAAATATTGTTTGATTCATATTTTCATATTTCGTCCCACATCAATATCAGAAGAGCTTTATCTTTATAAATTTTGATAGATTATGGTCTCTCTATCTACGTTAATTGGGCAAAAGGAATATAAAGCAAATCTCTGCACCACATCATGCAGCTGTTAGAAGAAGTATTCGCACATTCCCAACATGACTTATAAAGTTTATGTGTATGAACGGAAGCCCGACTCCCATCTATCGAGGAAAAGTTATGCATATCTCGCAAAAACTTATTCCGAACTACTGTTATGCAATAACAATCTCTTATATGGTATTGTAAAAGTAAAATGGACTGATGTGACAAGCTCCAGTATGTCCTCTACTATTCTAGATGCATTAAAATACCTAAAGATCTAGGTATCACAACTAGACCTGAAGAAAAATCGAATTCCAGGAAACATCAAAGTTTGTCCAAAGAACTCATTGTGCAACACTGGGTAGATTGGAAACTCATTTTTAATCACGCTTCCAAGACCGACTTTTGCTTTTGTTGATAAAGTTGGAAATACATTAAAAGCTGCCCAATTAGTGCTCAGTTACAACCTTCTACGATGCGATACCTCTAGCATGGTATGGTATAATATAAAAACATTAATATGGACAGATAGCAAGTTTATAACCTCAGCTGTCCTAAATTCATCCAAAAAAGCCTACCTCATTTCGCAAATTAGAAACAATTAATTGGCCACACAAAAATAAAAACTATGCGGATCTCTGGACACTCAGGTATTACCGGAAATAAATGAGCCGATACGAACGTCAAATTGTGTGCAGAACAGCCATTGATTGTTTTCGACTAGATCAAAAAAAAATATACAATCCGTTTAATCGCTTCACAGCGAAAAGTCTTAAAAGTTCATGCTAGGAAAAATGTGCAACACTACTATGCCATCTGCGAAGTTACAAAAATATATTTACGTTATTCTTCATTTTCTCAATTCATTTATAAAAAATAATTGTAATTCCATAGAAATATATTGTAAATAATCTCGTAGATAAATTTTGTAGGGAAGGTTCCATTTTTATTATTTAAGGCATATATAGTAAAGCCGCGAGTTGAAAGCCTTTGTAGCTAGTGCTTCTTTTACTCTGTATAATTATAATTGTGTTATTATATTAAATATAATAAATAAACACATTACGCAAACACACGTTCTCTGGTAGCTACTGTAATCGAAAAATCATCTTATCTATTTCTGGCTTAGTGGCTTTGTCAACAAAGAAAATTGCATCCCCAAATGAAGTCGCACCAAGTAGACTATTTTGGTGCGACTTCATCGTACATCATTTCATTCGAAATTAAATAGAAAATGGCGTAACCATCTATAGCGAGCGTTATAACATGATGTTGATCAACTTTTTACCAGAATTCGATGAAATCGACGCAGTGCGGCGCCTCATATTTCACGTCTAAAACCAACTTTTTCAACATTTGCTACAGAGTATAATAGCTGTGTTCACCAAAAGGTTTTTTGTATCACCAAAAATAATCGTGTTCCGTGAATTTCAATTGACTTTCTGTCAGTCCTTCCATAACTTGAATAAAAATTGAAATATCTTGATGAAACTTGGTATATACATATGTATTATTGGAAATCAGAAACAATTCTTTCCTGACAAATGTATGCCCGTATATCAAAAATTGGTTAAATCGGTTGACTTTGCTTATTACTTATTGGTGATGCCATGTGTGATACCTTTATGAAACTTAGAGAGCATATTTTTCCAATAATATTATGCTAAAATTAGATAAAATCGGGTCAATACTACATCCATTTCCCATACACCTACCCTTATATAAAAATTTAGTCTATAATCGCTAGTTTAGTCTCATCAAATAACTATGATTATAATACTTTCACCCTTTCGCCGAACATGGGCGAAAACAACATTATCAGCCAACACCTGATGGTATTTCCCCGACTTAGACCTTGTGGCAAGTAGCTATAATATAAAATGATAAGTGAAACTTAGCCCTTCCTTACTTTTTTAATAACACGTCATTCTTGTTTTTAAACCCTTTATTATAAATAACATCTAAGCGTCTTTCCCATTTCTCTTTCACAAGGTGCTATGCAAAACGCGAAATACTGGAAAAAATCTGTTTCTCCATTGCAAGTTCTATTTAATTATATTTGACGTTCATTTTGCTCTTTTTATATGTGATTTGAATTGACAGTTGAGAGCTTCAATATTTTGATTTTTCCGCATTTGGTATTTGCACCAAAACCTCTAAATAAAAGCTTCGGTAAGTTAATGACGCAAATGTTTTCAAACACACCAAGTCTTCAAAAGAATTGCTGTGTGAATTAAAACAAAACTTTCAATAAGATTCTTTAACTTTATCGGCATAAATTTCGACTCATTAACTTTGTGACAAAAAGTTGGCAACCGTAACAAATACCGTCAGCTACTTACTGTCGTTCTGTTCGCCAAAAAGTGTCAAATCGGAAAAAAGGAAAATAACTTGTCTGCACCGACGATGGCGCTGCTCCTGGACTTAGAAAACGCCAACTTGGTGATAAAGTAATCTTTTTACGATCTCACTCTCTACACGTTTGCTAAATTTTATTATCTTCTATTTGTTGGTTGACAATCGCACATTTTGCAACACAAGGGCGTATCCTGCAAGCAATATATTCATTTAGTTATATGTTTCCTGCTCTCGACTCTCGTACTCCAATTCTACGAATGTCTTCAATGTCATTCCAAGTACCCCATATGGGGTATAATTTTCTGCGCTTCTCAGAAAATGTGTGGCGTAAGCCTTGATCGAGCAAATTAATGGACTTACAAATTTCGCATCTATTATATTATTAATTTATTTCTAAGTACAAACGCGAAAGCTTTTAACCAGCACATCATCCGTTAGTTAATAGACGAAATAAAAATATATCAAACGAGTAGATTTTCCATTACTTCTTGCAAAGACCATTCTGTTGTTTCTATCAAATATATAATAGTGTAGAGTAATTCATTCCAAAATATGTTTGTTTAAGGTTGGAGGTTTGAGATGGGTTTAAGTCCGATTTCGCCCTCTTGAAACTGTGTCCAGAGTACTTGACAGAAAAACATAAAATCGTGTGCATACACTCGGCGAAAAAACTCCCATGCACTCTATAGAGTGCGTTTTGTATAGCGCAAAACTTAGATTCATATTATCCTGAGGTAAACATTTTTCTTTGAGGGTCAATCACTTTTATTTAGTTTATGTTTCAAGCGTTTTTATGTAAAAAAACTTATAGCTTAACACTTGTTATAGTGAAAAATTTAAAAACACACACATAACAAACTACAGAAGTAAATTTTGTTATGAACAATAATGTAATTTTTAAACCAGATATTTACATATTTTATGTTTTATATGATTTTTATTTAGCAATAGGATACATAGCGAATCAAAATAACATATTTTGTACAAAAAATTTTTAGTATTTTGTAGAACACCCCCTCCTCCTAATAACCTCGACTATTTGTTTAGGTATGGATTGAAAAAAGCCTTGAAGGTAATTTTTATTAATTTCTTCATTTAACACAGCTTCAATAATGTTTTCATTTCTTTTAGACTTTTTGGACGCTTTTCTTTTATCATTTTGCCCAAATAATGCCAGCAGTTCTCAACTGGATTGAGATCTGGACTGTTTCCTAGCCACGTCAGAGATCCTATTCCATAAAAATCTGTTTGTTTAGAAACCTGTAAGTGTTTGTAAAAAATTATTAAAAATCGATTTCAATATTTTTATGCTTTTGTTACCGCTTTGGCTCTATGACAAGGGGCTGAAATATCCTGAAAATAAACTTTTTGGGCGTGTTCGGACAGCTGTTCAATAGTTGGCAAAACGCCTTTTCTCAAAATTCCAATTTATATTTTGGCATTCACAGATCTTTTTAGAATAATTTGCGGCCCAACACCAAACTTGGTTACAGCTCCCCACACCATTAAATAAGGCGAATGCGTTAGGGTGAGCCAAGCACAGTTTTTCAAAAAACGATAACCTTTCTTACGACGAGCAGTGGCATTGCCGTCGGGTTCCAACAAATTTAATTTGGATTCATCGGAAAAAATAACATTTCCTCAATCTGATATAGTTCAAGTTTTGTCTAGTTTTGCCCTCTCTAGTCGCTGTTTCTTCGTTCGCGTAATAAGAAGGGGCTTTTTGGCTGAACGTCGCACTCGGAATCCAAGATTATTCAGGACATTTTGCACAGAACGTGTAGTTATTTTTAACCCAGTGGTTTCGTAAAACGTTGCATTGATTGTTCCAGCATGTTGTAACCGATCACTAATACACATCCGTTTAATTTTTCGTTTTTAACAAGGTTTTATTATTTTCGGACGTCCACTGCCTTTCTTCCACCTAATCAATTCAAATGCTCATAATTTTTAATTATAATACCCATGCTCCAATCTTATGCCTATTTCACATTTGGATTTGACATTTGGATAATTTATTTTATATAAAGCTACGATTTTTGCTTTATTTTCTGTTGACACCACCATGTTCAACTTTACGTGTTTTCACAACTCAAAGGAAAATACCGCAAATACTATAATAAATACGTGCGCAGGGCTAATGGTTTTAGAAATAACGGTAAAATAATGTAGTCACATGACAAAACAGCCAAATAGTGAATTTTTAGTAAATAGTGTCATTTGCAAATAGGAACATTGGAAAAATTTCAACTGCGTGAATTTTTTTTTCGCCGAGTGTAGATAGATAGGCGAGCAAAACTCGCGCTATTTAGAGCGCATTTCGGAAAAGCTTACATAAGTCTAGCAAATATCTGAGCACAGCAACGTGAACTTTATAGATGTATTTACATAAGTAGGTATACCTGTATACTATAGGCCGAAAAATAGGAATACACTATTCAACAAAAGCTTTACCCCACTTTTCTACAACTGTTGCCATTGTTTGGCAGCCAGACGTTGTCTCCAAGTAACCATCTCATAAGCGATCCCATAATTTATTTAGGCTCAAAAAATTAGTATTCTCATTACTACTTTTATTTTAGCGCAAATTTCACGTTTTATTTCATTTTTATTGCCATCGCACGCAGAATTTCAAGAACCTAAGCGGAGTGCTCCATCTTTTCAGTCGCGAAAAGTGCATATTCATTAAATATATATGTACACGAATATATATGGTATGTAGGTATGCCACGCCAGAGGAAAATACGGGACACGTTCATTTATTTACAGCAACTGCGCTGCGAAAACTTGCCTTGCGGAGGCAGTTCATTCCGGAAATTATTTTATGATTTATAAATTTTACGATTCGCGCACAGAAACCTCCCACGTACGTGTGCGTGGCCTCGGATCCGCACAAAACAAGCCATCGACGCAGCCAGCGGTGGTCAGTCATTGTCACTGCCAAACGGCGGTCTTCGGGTTGAGCGGCAGTCGAGAAAAGAGTCGGATCTGCGAAGAAAGAAATACCATCCCCCACACACTCTCATACATAAGTACATAGACTGCATTCCCAAATGACCGTTCATATGTACATAGGTAGCTCATGCAGAAATGTGTGTGTCTGCTGGCCACCGGGTAAGTCCATCTATGCTTCGGTTTGGAGCAGGCACAGCTACCTTTGTGAGGTCTTTCGTCCAGTCAATGCTTTCATACATACATAGCAGAAGTCACTTTTTGCTTTTGCTTTTGTTTTTGCATACCCCAGACACTGGCTTGTATGGACACATGCATACACTTGAATGTGTGCTAGCATTCACTTACGTGTGTCTGTGCGTTGGTCACGCAAGGGCGATAAAATAAAAAATGCAGCAACAAAGTCGTAAGCGAAAATGAAATGAACGAATACAGTGAAATTGAAAGTGAAGCAAAGCAAAAGGCGGCGAATGGGGTGAAGGCGAATTAAGATATCAACATGTCCTCGCGTTTAAATAAGTTTAATGGCGTTTGCTTTTTTGGTGCACCTTCTGCGCTAGAAGACATTTTCTTCTTTAGTTTCGCTGTCCGTCTGCCTGGAAACAAACTTTTGTTGATGGCACCACACCAATCTCCTATTACCAAAGTATTTGGGGAACTTTATGTTAGTTGCTTGTTATAGCGAGAACAAAGTTTACTCAATTTTCCCCTTCACTGCTGACCTACAAGCCAGTCAATGTAATTTCTAGCGATCTTTACAAACTGGAATTTTCAATATTAAAAGCGTAGCACTCCATCTACAACGGTTATCAAAATATTGAACTGACTTAACCCCCAACCAAACTTCACACAGCCACTGCACATGAATCATATGCGGGACAGACATTTACATGTGTAAACACTTTGCAACAAAACATAAAAGCTCCCGCACTGTGTAGACGCAAAGCCCACATGAACTTATTAAATGGAATTTCCGAATCATCCCCTGCCGCAATCGAGTGCCAGTGCCAGGGCGAACGGGCTGCATTTGGCAGCGAACAGACTCAGCTTTAGTAATCATTGCAAGCCCCAAGCCCATCCTCCGCACCCACTCCCAAACGCATTATGCTCTCCACCCCGAAGTATTTTCAGCTCAATATTATCAAATTTGTATTGTGTCGGCATCAATTGGCAATTATTCGAAATTTACTGCATATTCGAGCAACTGCGAATGCAAAGCTATCAAATTAGTTAAGCCTCCGTAAGTTACGCACGCACATATCAGCGCGGCATAGTAAGTTTTGGAGTGTATTAATAAAGAATAATTGCGAGTGCATAATGAATTTACACAATTTGCCCAACAACGACTGGTTGTTGCAATTAAAGTAAATGGAAAGCAATAGCCACCGGTAGGTTTGGTGGAACAGAAGCTGGGCCCTTACCATATTCGATATTTCTGTATAGGCGAACCGTAACGATAACTAAAATTGAGGAACGCTTGTTGTTTGGAAAAACAAAGCGTATTTATATAAATCATCAACACATTCCGATAAATTTTTAGAACTTAACCCCTCACTAAAACTACTCTGATTCAAACATGCTACATTTAGTGGCCGACTACACATCCTGCGGCGTTTCCACCTGCCGAAAGCTTCAACCATTTTGCATTCTAACGCAAGCACTTTAAATTTGTATTTGTTGTTAAAATACTTGTAAATAATTCAAAAGCATAACCGGCTATAAATTTTTAAACTCCTTTGGGACTTAATTGATTTATTACAATGTGATTTTGCAACGCAACAAAACAGGTTTGCCCTCATTCAAATGCATTTCATATTACAGCGCCTAGCTTCGCAATAAAAGGCGAAAAAATGTTATCGGCAGTTTCGTTGTTATCGTCCATCGATAAATCTTGCGCATTCATAATGCCAATTTCATAACCTGGAGGTACGCTTCCAAAAACTGTCTGAATTATTAGAGAAACTTTAGAAAAAATGAAATCCGCGAATTCAAATTCAAAACAGAGAAACTAACAAGTTATTGGATAAAAAAAATTATAACTGTAACATCAACTAAATAGGAAATATAACTAATTCCTTAAAAGCCTAGACAGTGGTTTCTATGGGTAGGCTAGACGTCAGCTTGATATTACCTTCGACATGAAATAGTTTCAAAGGATAAAATGCACGATTTTATAGCTGTTAATGGCAGTCTTTATATTCCAGTATGGCTGCTGACGCCGAAGCCTGGTTTGCTGAGTGTCAGGGCTTTGCGCCAATCTAAGATCGTTTGTAAGTGCTTTGCTGAACTCCGTACGGGTCATATAAGAACCGAAGAAGATTCACGCTGTAGACACGCAAAAGGAGATATTATAGACGAAACCAAAAAAAATGGTCGCTGGAAGGATATTGAGTGACTATAAATACAGGATGTCGCACAAGTCAAAAGATGATCAGAAGATGCTATAAATTTTGCAAT